>VZTA01001302.1:36496-108991 GCA_013398855.1 Mohoua ochrocephala
GGCCCTTGCTTCCAGGCTGGAGCAGCCTGTCCTTGGAGGACTGCACCCCATGGAAGAGTGACCCACGCCACAGCAGTTTTGGGAGGACTGTTTGCCCGTGGGAGGAATTCACATTGCAGCAGTTTTGGGAGAACTGCTGCTGCTCGTGAGATTGGAGCCGTGCTGGAGAAGTTCATGGAGAACTTGTCTCCTGTGGGAGGGACCCTATGGTCTCACAGGGGAAGGACTCCTCTCCCTGGAGCAGCAGAAGAAAACCTGGGGTGACAAACTGACCAAACCCTCCATGCCCTGTCTCTCTGCACTCTCGGTGGGAAGGAGGGAGGGGCTGGGGGAAAAAAGGTGTTTTTAAAGGCTTATTTTACTTCTCATTATCCTCCTCCGACTCTGTTAGTAATAAATTCACTTTGTACCTTTAAGTTGAGCCTGTTTTGCCCTTGGAGTATTTTCTCCCAATCCTTATCTCAACTCATAAACCCTTCGTTAATTTTTCTCTCCTCTGCTCAGCTGTGGCAGGGGAGGATGAGTAAGTGACTTTTGTGGGTGCCTGGCGTTTGGCCAGTGTCAAACTACAACGTCCACTTTTCCCCAAATCCAAAATACTCTGTTACTCTGGAGTTTAACAGGATCTATCAACCTTTAAACACAGTTACACACCGTGAATATTCAGAAGCATTAAAACTTTTTGGAGAAGAAAAAAAAAAAGAAAAGGCATGAGCTTAGCTTATCCTATGATTTCTGTTTCTAGAGGCCTTCCTAGGCCTGATGCTTTCAGGTAAGAAAACATTGTCTTCTCCTGAGAGATTTAGGATAATTCTGAAATGTTTCTATGCTATAAATTTAGGAGCAAATGTAAGTAAACTTAAAATTAGATAAATGCATAACACACACTCACATTGCTAACACTCAATTTTTTCCATCTTTTTTCCCTTGTTCTTCAACCTGTTTGCTGAAATTTATAACAATTCTCTGACTTTGGCTTTCATCCATCTCTTAACGTACCTTAAAGCCTTTTTCCTTGTCTCTTTTCATTCCCTCGAACAAGGGAGAAACCAAGTGTGGGAACATTCTCTATATAAAGCTATATTTTATTAAAAAGTGTAAACACATGCATTGGATTCAGATTGACTCCAACATACAGCCAAGACAGAAATAACTGAAAACTATTTTATTTTGTAATGCCTTGGTAGAAATGATTTTTACACTTCAATAACTTGAAAAACAAGTCACCGTGACCAGAAAATGCTTTCTACCCTGCAACATGTGATCAGCAGATGAACAGAAGGCAGAATGTAAAGGCAGGTATCACTTGAAGATAAAAAGTCTCCTGACAGTATGTCCCTAATACCCAGGCACTGAGCAGGTGCTTGCCATCTGATAGAGAACTTGGAGAATAAGATAAACTGAAGAGCTTAAGGCTTTTTTTTGTGCTCTCATTTTATTTTTATTCAACTACCACTCTACATGTTGCTATTCAATTTCTGTGGCTCATGGTTTTGCCCCTTTAAAAGACCAAAAGATTCTCTCATCCTGAACTAATCTTTCATTCTTGAAAAGCACTGGACTGAATCTCCTTATTTCCCCTGGGTATTCCAAGGGTGGCGACAGCTGATCCTTGCCTATACTGCCCAGTCAATTATTCTTATTTTCCTTCTGAAGCCCACAAAGACTCTTCAGTACTGAAAGCTCTCCCAGTGTGAGGGCACCTGCTAAGAAATTAATGCATGAGACAAAATAATGGGTGGGAGGAGGAAAGGAGCTGTAAGGCACCAAGTAGCTCACTAGAACCAGAGGCAACAGCTCAGCCCAGCTCCTGCATCTCTGCCCTGACTTCCAGAAACTGGGTGAGAAAGTATTTCTTCAACCCAGCTTTACTACACGTTTGGCCTTTCCTAACCAATAGTAGGGCAAAAGATTATTGTATTGTTTCCATTTTATCTACACAGCAGCAGCTTGATACCTCAGTCCCAAATCAGCCCCAGAGTACGAGGTCCTGCATCCACTTGTACCAACTTATTGTCGGCATGTGTAAATACAGATGGACAATGCCTGCCAGCTGCAGGTAAGGTGATGTCTCAGCTGGGACCCGCTGAGCCACTTTCGGCTGGTATTGCATGACACAGGAATCCTCTGAGGACAGCACAGTGGTTTGGCTGCCACAAGATCCTTCCTCACACCTCCCAGTCCATGGAGAGCAGGAAAGAAAGCAAAGAGGATGCAGCTTGAAAATTGGGAGCAAGTGCTGTATGGACTGGTACTAGAACTAACACACACAAAAAATCCCAATGAAACAAAATCCCTATAAGGAAAGAGCTGTTGGGTCCAAATCACATACAGCTCATGTTGAAATTGGCCAAACCTGTGTCTACTAGTCTAAGTGAAAGAAAGCAAAACCCCTGGGTTCAGCCAGGTGTTTTCAAGTTCTTAAAAGCTGAAGACTACCCCAAAGAATTCTTTAAGATAAGAAAAATAGAAAAGAAAAATGGATTTTAAATAGAAGATTTGTCTTACCTGAAGATTCAGAGAAATTACATTACACGAAGTGAAGCCCAGCCATACAACACAGGTCCTGCTGAAAGCTTGGCTGCTCTCAGGGAAGAGCTGATCTGAGCAAAGGCTGACCTTAGCGACCAGAGTTTGGGGAGAGAGGGGAAGGGCCTCTCATCTTCCTGCTGAGATCCCAGCAGGACCAGAGGCTCCAGTCGAAAAGCCCATCTTTGGCAAACATGGGATACACATGCAGAGCAAAGCCCAAGCTGACAAACAGGCTGGCTGTTCATTAAGCACAGCGCCATCTGCTTTACTCTACCCTTCGAGGGCTGTGGCAGCAAGGAGGAGAACAGCCTGTTTGCCACACTCCTGCTGAGGAGCACAGGAATGGCAGGCTGCTCTGTGCAGAGAGGAGGCTGCCCCTTCCCCAAAAGCACCTGTGTGGAAGGGGCCAGGGTGGAGGGCAGGCAAGAGGGACAGAACTGAGGGAACAAGACCAGAAAATAGCTGACGAAAGCAGCCAGCTGACTTGGTGACCCATCACAAGCATGGCACTGATGCTGCCAGCAAAAGGGAGCAAGGAGACTGCAGAGCCAGGACTGAAGTGGGATTTCACTGTGGTCAGAAGAACACCCATTATGCCAGCTGTAACCAGAGTGCTGCCCAAGCTGGATGGTGCTTACTGGCGCCCAGCCCTCGGCAGCCTGGCTGCTCCAGCAATCTTGGCAAGAGGAGGGAACCCACATTCCTGCAACTTTGCAGGATACACAACCACTGCTTCCAGGGACAATTCTCCTTCTTCTAGAAGTTATTCCCAGACTGAAACTACCCTGATATTAAAGTGCTAAGTACGTTTGAGGTCCAGATTCTTGAAAAAAATTGTTTACTGATTTCAGAGCTGTGTGGCTTCCAATAAGAAGACACGACAACCTTTGAAAGAGTGTCTTGAGGTTGTCACCAAATGCAACACAGCCGCAAGCTATGGGAGTGCTCACTGAACACGTGCACATCTCCATGGTTTTGGGGATCCCAATATTAGATCAATCACTCATCCCATCCTACCACTGATGCCATCCTCTCACCCATACACACCCAACACGTGTGGTTGGTAAAGCCTCAGCACAGCCCCGTGGAATCAAGTGCTAGAGAACTTCATATATGTATGTGTGTGTGTGTATATATCCACACACAGAACACATAACTGTGAAACACCCCATCTGCTCACGTTACAACATTTTAAACACATGCAATTAACAGAACTGAAATGGCATAAGGATCAGTCAGTGTCTTTTTCCCCCGACTCCCACTATTTCCACCTTCCTCTCACCCTAACATATGGGAATGCCATATGAATTACTGAATGGATCATGCTAAAACCAGAGCCTGTAAAATCTATTTTTAATACAGATTATGGGGGGATATTGTCAGTCCATGGTGCAGCATTGTTTGCCTTACGAGTTTGGTCTGTTACTACTTCTGGCAAGCCCCACTTCCAGCACTGACATTTCCAAACTCTTCCATATTTCTCCTTGGTGTTCTGAAATAAAATTCCATATCCTTGAGAGTTCCTTGGTAGGAACTTTGCAGGAATAGGAGGTCAGGTGAGAGTTAGCATATTACAGTTTTTCCAGCCTGCTGCTGCCCTTCTGAAGTAGCCATGAGATGCCCAGTTTTCCCTGTCAAAGCTACCAAGGTATTTATTAATCAATCATGTGGGGCTGTTACCCTGAGCTTTCAAGAAATGTCATGGAGACACACAAATCATGTGCTGCCCCACGAAATGGGCAAAGAAGGGTCTATATGTCTTTTTTGTCCTCTGGTACAAACCGGGAAGGTATACAGCTTTTTCACCCACTCTTGAAAGACCCTCCACCCTAAGGAGCCAAAATAACAAGGTCAAAGTCTTAGCAGGAGAAATAATTGGAGCAACCTGATTTGTGATTAAATCCTGATGCAAAGCTAGGGAGATGTACACTAGAGATCCATCAGCAGACAGACACAAAAACACAAAATCTCTCTACAAGGCCACAGCAAGCTCTACTAGGCATCTTAAAGCCAAGTCAGGTCACGTCAGCCAGTTATTATTAGCTCTGAGCAGCTCACACATCAGTGTTAGCATACATTACCTGAAATTGCAATGGTTATCAAGAACACCATTTTCTCCTACCCTTGAAAATCAATTAAACCTCATCTTTACAGCCAAATGCACCATCAGCAGTGCAGACTCAATCCAAAACCAATGTCAGATAAAATCCTTCAGGTAAGATCACAAAGGACTAGAGGGAACATGTGCCAAAAGAAAGTGATTTCTAGACAGTAACTACTTCTTTCCTTTTAACCCATACAGGTGCATCAGAATCGGGCTCCACTGGAAGCTTTTTCTTCTATAATGAATTTAACAAGCCAAAGAAAAACAGTTCACACATACACAGAGGATCACGTGGAGGCACAGTTTCTAACTGATTCCAGAAATTATGTTCATATTTGTATATTAGATTTTACCTCAGAAAACACAGGTACTGCCTAGGCAAAATGGGATGCTGGGACCTATCCAGCATTTTCAGCTGTGGCTGGAGACAAACAAGCCAGGGGTTCACAGAGTTCCCAGTAGTTAAGGAAGTTGGGTGCACTGAAGCAGCTTTAAAAATGTTTAACAAAGCAGAAACTGGAACTGATGTGTCATAAACCACTATCAGCTACCATGAAACTGTTACTTCATTTTAATGTGCCACAAATCTAAGCCTGTCTCTTCAGGGTACCACCATTTCACAAGCCGAGGCAGCTCAGAGTCTCACACGTAAAATACTTTCACATATTTTTTTCTGCCCTCAATGAAAAAGAAATTCCCACTCATTCCTTCCTGGCTACTCTCTGCAGGACTGAAACTTCAGAAATGTTCTCGTGGTTTTCCCTATGACACTGAAATTTGTTGGCAAGGCTGCCCTTTCTTCTTGTGTATCTACTGCATATCAGGTTTTCACTCTTTACAGGCAAACTTCCTTTCTTCTTCACCACTCAGTACCAGAGATTTTATTTCATTTTTCCTGATGTAACCATAGATCAAAGGATCTGAAACATTTTAGAGCACGACTAGAATCTGTCATGGATTAGGCACCCATGTAAAAGAATAGAGACCCTGTGCTCCACAAAAAAAACAGGTTTCTACTCTTCCTTCTTCAGAGGAGATTGAGAAGAAGAAGTGGGCACCTATTTCTTATGGTCAATGTGGCCAAACTCAATTGGGAAGGAAGCCCAAGTTGAGACACAACCACCAGAAAAAGCCAGTAAGAAATTAAACCTTCAAGAAGCAGCAGTGCTGGGGAGAGGCAGCATGCCTGAGATGGAGCCCAGGGAGAGACACAGCCCAACCTCAGTGGCCAAGGCACTGCCCTCACATGACAGCCAAGCCCTTGAACTGGTCAGCTGGAGCTCCCCATCCCATATGTTCCTCTGGCTCACAGTGTGATACACTATGCCTTTCCTTCAGCAGGGGGAAGACAGGGAGTGAGAAGGGGGCAAATTAATTCAGAAGCTCTTGGCAGGCATATAAGTAAAAAAATAAAGACAGAAGTTATGTAGAGCAAGCCCTGTGCTGCCAAATGAAGTCATGCGTGACTTAGTTCTGATTTGAGTATATTTTTTAAATCTTTATTGTTGATGTTATTATTATTATTAGCATTTGGCAAAAGGAGACAGGAAATACCTTGCTGGTGATGTCTGCTCCCAGCACAAGCCAGTTTGGAATGCTGAATAGCTTACCCTGAAAAAAGGGGAGAACCAACTATTTTCAAGCCCCAACTTTGACTGTTATTTACTTAAGCAGCACTGCAACAATTTTAGTTTTGTTTCTATTTTATGAGAGGCTATTATATGATGAGAACAAACTTTCCCAAGAATGTTCACTTTTCATCTCCTCTTAACTGGGCATGGTCTCAGGTGGAAGGGGAGATTCCACACATATGCACTTGTGAAAGTTGAGTTCAATTGAACAAGAAAGAGCCTCTGTTCAGTTAGAAGCCTTATAAAGAAATGAATCCTGAAAGAATCCTGCCTTTCAGATAAGTAAACACAAAACCAGAATGCATTGGTTCATCTGTAAAGTGAAATACATGGCTCCACTGGAGGATATAAGTAACTCCCAGTCAAGCCAACATGAATGACTTGCTCCCTGCAGCAGCAGAACGTATGGTCTAACAGGGCATCAAATTTGGAAGGAACCTGTTTTAACTCCTGGGTGAAGAAGTAGTTTAAGCATAAGGAGGCTGTAAAATTATGTTGCTTATAAAAGACAGGCTCAGTTTAGCAATATATAAAGCAACAAATTCATAGAACACTAAGCAAGCCACCTACAAATCTCTTGCTTGAAGTGAAAGCCAAAAATACAGCTCTCTTCTCTGACAGAATACATCCCTCCATCTGTTTTCTGCTTCAGGTCAGATTAGATACTGCAGCTTCCTGGAAAGCTAAATAAACCTAAAGGGACCCTCAAAACACTGACATGTGACTCTGGCTGGCTTTATTCCTTCTCTCCAGAGTTTGTAGCCACAGAGAGTCCTGTGCCACTGCTGAGAGACTTACCACACACCCTGAGGCAGTGCCTCCTCACACCAGGCTGTTATGCCAAATACTCTATCTTCATTATGTTATTGAAAAGCAGTTGGATGCTTCTTGTGGGTGGACCCCAGGACCAGATTCCCTCACTTCTGCAAGTTAAGTTTTTTTCAGAAGCCTGACTGCCAGTAGAAATGAGCTCTACACTTATGTTTCACCCAGACACACCAGGGTCCCATTTGCACAATCACATACAAAGCAGCACCTCTGTACTCTCAGGAGTACAAAGTGTGTCTAGAGTCAAGCAACTTTCAATCCAACAGCCTGATGCCAATGTTGTGAATCATCATAACAAATATTCAGATAAACAAAATTACTGTGGATGTTTCATTCTCATGCAGGTGGAAAATCAGGACTCCAAGTCCTTTGCTTCAAAGCACAGGCCTTCTGTCATCTCAAATGATGGAGAGTCTCTACAGCTGCTTGTACTGGTATATCTTTGGCCCAGTCTGTCTGTCTTTGGACACCAGCACTGTCCACTCATCATTTTATATAAGTCAACATTCAATTTAACTCACTCGTCTGTGCCTGCCCTAGTTTGCAAAGGCGTGCGTTACCTCTCTTTTAACTACTACTGAAAGCTAATGGCTGTTTACATCACTGCCTAAAAGTGTATTTCATAACGTACTGGATTACAAAAAAAACCAACCTCCTTCTTCAAGAAGAGCATCAACATACCCATAACTTTGAATGCAAAACTAATCTTACTGAAAACTGCCCTTACTTAAGACTTTAGCAGATGAGAGCACTATAACTTGGGGGTACGGAACATGAACTAAACTTGTTGAGGAAGATACCCAAAACAGTTTCCTAAACACCCTGTACAAATAGCTGCTTCAGAAGCATGTTATGCACGTGTGTTTAAGAAACCAGCATTATTTCAGAGATGGCGTTATGAGCTTTACAAGGCTACATGTCCAAACTGCCTCTATTCTAATGTTTTATGGACCAAACAAAATTCGTCATTCACTCTTACACCACCATAAATTCATGACAGAAATACAGCTCTGATAACCAGCCATTCATAAATTGCTCTTTCACATCTTGGCCTCACCTACCTGTTTTCTTATAGCCATGGATGACAGAAAACACAGGTGTATGCTCTGTGTGGAAGAAGGAATTGTTAGATTTATAGCCAAATGAGAAGCCAGTGAATGGACCAAGGGAATCTGATGTGTCATAATATTGACCATATCACATTTATCTCCTGTGGTTAGGATAAAGATAAAACTTAAAATCACTACTGCTATGCAGTTCTTCAAGAAGAAATAGGGCAAGAAAAGCCGCAGCAGAGCAGCAGCCAAGCACAAGCTGATTGATGAGACCAGTAACCCTTCAATGTGTATTGTCACGATCTGGTGTCAGCCCACCAATTTACTCAGGAGCACTTACTAAATAGATGTGAATCACTTTGTTGCAGCAGCCTTTTTCACTTTACACCTAGGTGTGACAGCTGTGCAGCTGCACCAGCATGCAACAGCCCCCACAACTTGCTCACCCCAGGATACACATGCTTCCTTTCACTTAGAGAAGATAAGATTTGCTCTCAAAGCCCAGTCTGTCCCAAGCTCAGGGTGATGCTGCCACAGCCATACAGACCATGCACCATCAGCCTTCAACCCGTAAGAGTCACCACCATAAGAAGCATACTGAGGTGGCCCTGTGATTCCCTCTGCTGTCTCCCCAGAGCCCTGCATAGAACCATGAGAACTCTGCATGAAATTCACATACGAAAGGTAAACTTCTACAGAGTGCAAAGTAGCTTGTTTGCTTGAGTAGTTGCTACATTGTCACACAGCCTACTTCCTGTTAAATCGCTACTCCTGTACCTCTCTAGTAGAGCGAGGTATGTCCATCTGTATACACAAACTACAAATATCTAAAGGATTGCAGCCTGATGCAAAGCTCCTAATGCCCCAGTCCAGGTTGGTTTGCTATATTGCAGAAGGGCTGTACTCATATTAGAGAAAGACAAGCTTCTCAATGGTAAACAAGTGCTTGTTCATTTCCATGCCCACCAAAGCCTGCGCCGGGCTGAAGGACAAGCAGCAGGATCATCACTGCTCACAGCACTCTGGGACGATGCAAAGTACCACATTCCTTCCTGAAGTGAATGCAGTTCTTCCCTTTTTCAACTCTTCCACCTCTCATTGTCTCTCTAAGCTGAAAAATAAAAACTTCAGTTCGACAGAACCACAGGGAAATACAAGGACACAAACACGTCATTCACAATCCAGAAAATCCGTTGTCTGAATTAGAAGCACTCAAAGGCTGAATTCTCCAAGGCAACTTGCTCAGAGTACTTGATGTGGCCAAGAATAAAGCTGACAGGGCAGAAAAACCCCTCTGATTTAAGCAATCAATTGCTGAGCCACTGAACCAAACACAACTGAGGATGGGACTTCAGATCCTTACTAGGCACATCTTGATTTCATTTGCGCTTCAGCAGCAACCCCCTCCTCACCTGTGTCACACAGCTGCAGCTCTGCTCAGCACAGCTGTCAAGGCCAGTGCAGCCCTTCCATGACCACCACAGACCAACAGCCATTTCTTTGGGAGGATTATTTCATTCCCTTTGGCTATCCAGTTTGTTGCAGTGATAAAAATAACTCCAATAAAGCAAGACCTATGCAGAAAGACTAAATTAACAGAAGTTCAGACAATAGCACAGATTAAAGCGTCATATTCAAATATTCACAAGATTACTGTGCATAACAGAGAACATGTGCAGTGGACATGTAAAACAGGTCATTAAAGCATTAAAAATCCAGATAGTATTGGAGAAACTTTCTATCAGTAAGGACAATGAATCAAAAGTTAAGCAGCAGTAGCACCGCTCTATGCATTACATCTCTGAACTACAGCGAATGGACTGGGGAACAAGCTCTAACTTCTGGCTAACCAACTTCCTTAACCCACCCAAATAATTTTATTTGCAATTTCAGCAATTCCCAACACAGCTGCTTCTCCCCTCCATTGCTGCGATTTTTAATTTAATACACCATCATTTTGTCCTGCTACATTCCCTTCAAGCTAATATCCTGCTGCCAGGAGCAGCATAGAGCACGTCTGCTGGATGGTAACCTTCCACTTTCTGAGATGTGCAATGCACCACTTTATGCACACTGCAGGAAGTTTTAATTCAGAAGCAATCCCATGAACATCTTCTAGGCACTAGTTGGGTTGTTTGGTGAGAAAAAGCAGCTAGGAGAACATCAGAAAAACACTATATATGCCACTTCTTCAAGCTGCAGGGTGCTATTAGATAACAAAGTCTTGTCTCCCTTGCATTGCCTGTCTGTAGTAAAAGGGTTGGAGGCAGCTCTGTGCCAGTTTCACCCCAGCAGGCAGCAGCAAGGCCACGCCAACACATAGCTCCACACTGGTAGAGCGCAGATGCACTTTGGACAGTGGGGAAGAACCACCACTTTGTTTTCCCAGGGCCACCACAGTTGCTGCAAGATGTCCATAAAGGATCCCAGCTACGGTCACGTTCAAAGGCGCCGCCTGTCCCCATTCCCCCAGCTCTGCGGCAGTGCAACAGCTCCTTACATAAGGCACTTACCAAGCCAGACAGAGAAGTCCTTTAACGCACTGGCGTCCCATCCAACCCTTTTCCCACCATAGAGTTTAATGAGGGCTGTTCTCAAGCAAGGTTAGGAGGAAAACAATTATCTTTTTTATTTGTATGAACACAGAAAATAATTGAGCAGAGTACAGAGGGGTGGGCAGGAAGGAGAGAGAATGGATGGCCTTTTTCCTCCACTTGCATATAACTTTGAGCCTTAGAAGTACTGGGGTAAATACTTAAGTTCAAGGAATACACAGTATCTGAACTGGAAAAACATGAAAAGGAAGTGCAAGAATAAAAACATCCACAAAACTTCAGCTCTTTTTCTTGACTGTTAAGGGATTTTTTTTGGGTTCTGTCACTCCTGCCCCCCAGTTCAAAGAGCAACTGCAATGAAGCTGAAACTTGTTTTTCATTCAGAAAATTTTTCTTTCCTGAAATGTCTCACATTGAACCAGTCAGACCAATGTGAAAAAAACATTCTTGTAGGGAGTGTGGAGTTCTGATTTGCTCAATGAGGAATGACTCAATTAGCCTTCTACACATCAAGGCTTGACACAGCTTACATGTCTCACCAGCAGTACTAAAAACCCAGCCACACAACCACAAACAAACTCATACTGGTGCTCAATTGCTCTGCAGAAGTGATTGCATCTTAGAAGTTTACATTCTTTACAATCCTTGTACAATTACAGCTTCTCCCATTCTTGCCAGGACCAGACTTCTCCCCAACACCCCTTTGTGAAAGATTACACCTATTAAGGCAAACCTCATTACTGCTTATTTTGATTGCAACAGTGTTTAGGAAACAGCTGAGAATGGGTCTGCCTTGTACCAGGTACTGTACAAACACACAGCAAGATTGTTTATATAGATACGTAGGTGTTATACAGGATTGATGTTTTTGTGGAAAATGAGCAGTAAAATCATATCACAAACAGATTTTCTACCAAATCCAGGACCTCTTTCATGGTGGGATAAAAATGCTGTTTTGTCTGAAGCTATATCCACCTATTTTCATTTGATGGGAACTTGTGTAGCAAAAAAAAATTCAGATTCTGAAAATGCTGGTATTACTGAAAGACAGTGGAAGATCTCTGTCCCAACGAGTCTGCTATCTCAGTCATCATTTAAATATCAAAGAGGGGGAAAAACAGACAAAGTTCTTCATTTACATGGTGTAAATACACAGTTTTTCTAGACAGAGACTACTATTTTAAATACTGCAACTTCTTATGAAAGCAGCAGATTGTTTTATTATTTTAAACAACTTGGGCTAGAGAGCAAAATGCTAGATGTGGTGGACAGTCTGAATTTTATACCAGGAATGTTTTGTTTGTTGTAAAGTATCTCTCATGTCTAAAACACAAGTAAAACAAAGTGCCCAATTCCATTAACATTTGTAAGTAATGTTAGAAGACAAGTACCCCGGTGTGTTTAACGTCAGTTTGAAAATTGTTGTAAGGGACAGATCATAAACATGATTTTGAATGAAAATACTTTCTTCCTATTTTAACGTTTTTTATAAAACTCTATGGAAATGAAAAGGGCTATTCACAACCTCAAAAGGATGGATTGTCTGTGGAATCCCGTTCCACTTCCCACCTATAATTAAATAATTAAAAATTTTATAATTAAAATAGGTTTTAATGCTGATTGAATTATCCAAATACTTATCATACGATACACTCCCTTTCCACCTTGCACCCCCCTCACCCCCCAAAACCCAAACCAAATCCAGAAGTAATTTTGATTACTTTTTCCATGGTAAAGTATGCGAGAATGTAATAGCAATAACGTGCTTGCTTTCTTTCATACAATTCTTGTAGCTGCTGACACTGCACAAGGACTCCTTCACCCTCACTTATTTCAGTGGAAGTTTCTACAGCATCCTTTGGGATAAAGTCCTTAAACACTGAGTTTACAAAGCATTTAAGCATCTGTATAACTTGAGGTACTTGGGCAATCCATCCTCACTTAGAGCACTTAGGCACTTAGAGTAAATCATGCGCTTGGTGGCATCGCTGACTCAAGGCTTTAATGTTATGTCTTTACAGGACTATCCAGATTCCCTAGTGCAACTGAAACACAGAACCAGCAGTTCCAGAAGTTACAGACCAAAATTTGCTTTGCTTTTACAGTATGGTTACCAGATGCAGCATGTATACCCTATTTGTGCAGTACATAGAAACCCCCGATTGGGATCAGATGTTGGCAGGGGTCAACAACTTGCTGTTAAATGACACAAATGCATGTGTTTCAAGTGACAGGGAGCCTTTGAAAACCAGCAGTAGGTAAACTCTGAGTACTCTTCAGAATGAGGACAGGACTGAGCACAATGAATGCTGCATTAGGTTCCCCATTATGTACCTGAATCTCTGCAAACAGCAATGCCACTTTGCTTCTCCTATACTTCTCAATTATAGATTACTCCCAGGCTGGCTCTAGTTTATTGGCTCATGTCACCATGGCAACACATCTAAAGCTATAAGATACTCATCCCTCTCTCTACCGCTCCCTTCAGCCAACTTGGAAGACATTCGGCATTTATTTAGAAGCCTCCACACATCCACCTCCATACGCTGAGCTACTACAGGTGCTCTGTATTTTGCTCTCTGCAGGTTCCAAGGTTAATAGTCTATATGATTTACTTTGGCATTGAGCACTGTACGCAATTTGAGCTGTGTGTCAACTATTTGACAGTTTTCATGACAAACCCACCAGAGTCACTGGCAAGTTTGCTGGCTGATTTAGTTACTTCTGGTCCCATTCGTCTAATCATCAAACAAAATAATCCTTAATTAAAAAAAAAAAAAAGAAACAACAACCAAAAAAAAACCACAAAACAAAACAAACAAACAAAAATCAATCAAACAAACAAACAAGCAAAACCCCAAAAAACCAAACAAGAAAAAAAAAAGGCTCTGAATTCCCAGGCATAAACCTTTGGTATATTAAGCTTTTATTGCCTAAGTCTGGAACTTTAATTACAGTCCTAAACAATAACTTCACAAGTTTTAGCGCTACTTCTTCCCATAGATGAGCAATGGCAACATCTCTGTTTATTAACTTAAAAATGCTGTACACAGGAGAGCAAGATGTTTCTCTTTCAGAGCCACACAGTTTTTGTGTACACAGAAGAAAAAGCTAACTAGAACCCAACAGAGCATTGGCTGAAGAGAAAACTGAGCCAGAAAGACACGGAGGCAGGACCAAGCTGCCCTCAGAGTCCCAGAAGAACAGAAGACACTGAAAACATGGCTACAGCATCATTGAAGAGTCTGCTGTCAAGACTGGATTTACCCATCATCCATATTGTAACTCCCTGGCTGATGCTGAGAGGATGCTTCACCCCAAGCTCTCTGGACAAAGGGATTAGTAATGTTCAGCATCTTAGCCACAGGCCCAGACTATTAATGGGATCTAGACAGCTTCAGCATGGGAAAGGTAAAGCAAGCTACTGACAGCCCATCAGTAGATTGGAGAAGATGGCTCCACCTAAGCACGCTTCAGATGCTTTGATCCAGATATAAAGCCAAGCTCTGGCCTGCCACAGTGAGGCCTGATGTGCATCTTATTTCACACTGCAAAATCAATCAGAGCTAAGAGAGGTGCAAGAACTACCATCAAAAGGCAACAGTTTCCTAGACCACAGTGATGAAACATCAACATCTGAGATCAGGGCCCAGCAGAGGGAATGAGAAGGCAAGGAGAAATTTGAGATGAGGTAACTTCACAGACTAGAAACGTTCCAAATGAAACACACAGTCAGAAAACTAAGGAGAGCACGAAGCAAGCTACTTCAATAAAAGCATATGTCCTTGTGCATTCCCAGAACAGAATCACCAACTAGTTGAGGTTGGCAGGAGCCTCTGGAGATTCGTCTTGTTCATCCCCTGCGCACAAGCAGGGTTGCATGTGCTCATAGCAGCAACTCTTTGTCCAGAAGACATCTAAACCAACCCTTTGGTTCAGTTTAATTAGAAACGCAATTAAAAAACCCACAGTCCTTCATGTTAATTGGTCAGGTCAGTGGATGTTAGTCCTTTCCCACATGAAAGCATCGATTTTCACCTTCATTACAAATCATATGATAATCTCTGGCTTTGCACAGCCCTCAGCTAAACTCATACCTCATCTCAAACTTAGCTCTACTTGGATACAATCCTCAGGGGTACCCTAAAAGCATTTTCTGCTACACAGAAGACAATGAGCAAATGAGTCAACACACACGGGGTGTGAACTTGTGTTGCTCTTCACTGCCTATTCACTGCTCTTCGTGTAAGTCAGGAACAACCCCACTGCCGTCAACTGAATTACATCAAAGAAAGAAAGCGCACACAGCTTTCTAAATGAAAGAGGCAGTATCAAGTTTCATAGCTTGTATAAAACACAGCATGTCATTAAAGGCTGAGCAAAACATGGGTGTTTTGTGTCCTATTTACTAAACCATACCTGTTGTCCTACTACAAGAACAACATAAAAAGGAGATATAAGTCTCCCACACAAATGCAAACTTACCTGTTTTCTGAAGTACTGCTAAAATTTACACTAATACACATATCCCTTCCATTAAAGGGATCAGGAAAAAAAGAAACTGAAAGAAAATAGAAAAAAATGGAAAAGTATATAAGATAAAGTCTAAGATGCATAGCAGATAAGGAAATAAGAAGGACACGGGATTGTGATTTTTAGAAATCCAGAGATAAGTTCTCAATAGAGCACCTGCTTTAGCAGAAAAGTCTCCAGCAAATAAATGGCCAGCAAAGCCACCCCTTTGCCAAGTGCCCCATGCGTGCTGGGAAAGCAGGGATGTTACTCACATTGCTGCTGAGAAACTCAGCTCCTCACACAGATCTCATCACTGCATTCCTTGCTCTGAGACTGAGCACCAGCTGGAGCGACCTCCTTGCTGCTGAAACTTTCCCTGCTCTCCTGTCTGAAAAGCTCCTTGAATCCTTTCTTGCTTTGCATGAGTAGAGGACAAGAGAGATACCTTGGTGACTTGAAGGGTAGAAACAAAAGGTATGACTCAGTATAATTAAACTGGAAGGATTTCTGGCCTAAACACCATAAACTGTGTAGATAAAACCACCCATTTGGGTGAGCCTTTGTGGCATCACTTCCATAATGGTTTTCAGCTTTTGAAAGGAGCTTTGGAGAATGCAATTACTCATGGCCTTTGATGTTTTCTCATGAGCTAAACCACCACCAGGACAGCCCTGGAAGTACTGGCAGAAACTGGTTTCCACCCACAGAAGCACAAAACCTCTTTACGTCCTCTGCTAATTCTCAAGTTTCTAAAGAATCTGCTTTTACTGCCTGGTCCACATCTGCATTCATAGACATCTCCTGGACTGATCCTGTATGCTTCACCTAGAGCGCTCATTCCTCTGCCTCATCGAGAACATTTAAAATCAGAGTGGGGAGCAGGGCAGAATTCTCCAGCTAAAATCAGTCTAAAGTCAAACAAGGAATCAGTGTGTTCCCAAAGATGGGGATAATAGTGTGCAGTTCAATTTTGCAAGGAAAAGCAAAGTTGCACAGGTGCACATATACACACACCAAGCATGTTCCACCCAAAGTGTCAAGTGTTTCAGCTGCAACTGGAAACGAACTGTCTCTTTTATCTGATGTGTTGCTAAACAGCTGTAAACTCCCTTTTCTTGTAGTATAAACATGCTTTTTCTCTAGACAGATGTAATCAGGGTTACACGAGAGTTTTTGGTTTTTTTTTTAAAGTAGCATACTCCTATGCTCTCAATGCACCATGTAGATGGTATTTGGGATGTAAGTATTACCATGCTGGAATGACCAGTGCTTCCTCCCATCTTGTACCCCATCCTCAGACATAGTGGACTCCAGACAATGTAATAGATCATCTCCATTTTAAATATTTTTTTGCACGTTTTGTTCCATTCACTCAGCAGTTTCACTGACCACGACCTTCTTAGGACAGGAGCTGAGTTCACTAACATCTCTTCTGCACAACCAGGATCCAAGAGAAGAAGGATGTTTAAGCAGACAGACAACAAACAGCCACATTCATATCTCAGGCTTCAGGCCACAGCCTAGGAAAAAGCTCTTATATAAGAGAAGAACTTTAATCATACACATAATCCTCTAGAATCTATTTATGGGCTTGAAAATTAAGACTGTACTTCATTATTTTTCTGGAGGGAAGAAGCCTATCATTTCCTAAAGGGATGTGAAATAGCAGCATTCCAAGACAACTGTATCAACTTTATCATTTAACGTCCATGTTCCTCAATTTATCACTTCAAAAATACCGTTAAACAGGCTACCTGCAGCACTTCCAACACCACTGATTCAAGATTTTCCAGTCATTCATGATTATTTAAATGTAAAATGAAAACAGAATAAAAGCACAACAGAAGCAAACACCTTCGGAGCGTAAAAATAACAAAAAGCCCCTCCTGTTATTAAAGGTATTTTCCACTCACACCAATGTATTTGTTTCTACACTGAAGAGAATGAGGCCCTTCAGCCCAATGGTAATTTGCAAAATAGTTCATGGAAAATAATAAAGACAAAAAGGCATAGGGATTCAGAACAGAAATGTCATCTCACTAATAACTATTGTTTCTCTATCAAAGAGGTTCATTAGTGAGGATGATTCACAGCAAACATCACTGCCAGTCTACCCAACAGTATTTCGTTGGACGTAATGCTGCAACTCCCAGGAATAACATGTAATAACCAGATGATTTCCTGCAACAAAATGTCAGTCCAATGCTATTGCTGTAAAGGCTGCAGCTGTGTCCAATGAAGACCAGAAAGACTCTTCCTGCTCCCCAGCAATGTTTCAAAGCAATAGTGGCACCCTGTCAAGAGGGCAGAAGTCACACTTCCCCTCAAATGCGCCAATGATGATTTGTTGTGCTATTTGTTGTGACTGATAATTTTTTTGTGCTACTATTGTAGCACAAAAAATTTGCCAACATCTCATTTTACAAAAAGGCCATTTAAACACATTTTCTGAATATAACCTATTTCTTAAAAATACATGGAAGCATTTGTTCACTGAAAACTAACAAGTGTCACAGTGGCTCCAAGGATCAGTATCCAGAAACCACTGGAAAGACCAAAAGACAATTTTTTAAATGCTTCCCATTTCCAAGATCAGAGGACCAGATGTGCTCATCCTAGAGTAACAAGGTTAACATTTAAAACATAACCAACAACCATTCAACACACAAATGTAGTGGGAGGAAAATCCAACTATTGTTAGATCTGACTTGTACAAACAGTGTTTCAGATTCCAAATGACTCCTGAGGCTAAGCTCTCCCTGTCTTTTGTCAACTGTTACTACCTATGGGAAAGCAGGTATACTCATCTTCCTAATTAAATATCTAATTACCTTAGTGCGGGTACTAACCAGGGCATCTGTTTGCAAGCACCAACACACACATTCACTGTCCCTCTATTAGGAAACCCACCCTGTGCCCCGTGTGTACATTGCATGCTTCTGGCTTTTTGCTTGCAGAATGCGCAGCTTTCTCGATCCAGTCCAGAAATGAGATTTGCAACATTGAGGAGGAAAAAGCGCTCCAAAGCTGACACTATGATCTGTGAAACAGTAATTGTCACAGACTTGCCCTGCCTTTCTCCTTTGGCACTCCTAAGAACCTGGCTACCAGAATGCCTTTCAACCCCAATTTCTATCATCACAGACTCCTATCTCCAACTCACTCTCCTGCATGACGTTAACTGTTTTTTGAAAGATTCACAGATTCCTAAGTCTTGGGAAGAAAGTTCAAATAGACTGAGATTGGTTTTAAATACACCCATGACTTGCAGCATGACATTTCTACAGCTGCAGCCAGGATTTCCATTTACATTAGTGGAAAATGACTCTTCTAAATGACTCCCCTCTCACATCTCTATCCTCCTGTGCTTTTACTTGGATCCCATTTAATTTGCTCACTCTGCCCATACATTCAGACCTCCTTCACTGACACCAGATTGGACAGTGCTGGACTCCTCTTGCACTCTCAGTGTAAGTCTCCTGGGCTTATTCACTAGTCAGGTGAATTATCAGGCCTTCTACTGCAACTACTCATATGCGCCTAGATCCTTATGTGACATCAGCCTAAGTGTCAGCAGTGTCAGGAACAAAACGTTTTGGCTACAGTAATACCAAATTACTTGGACCTGGCTTTAGCTCAACGATGATAATCAGCACAGGCAAATGTTCACTCTCTTCTGCTCTCGTGCACTGATGCTGACTTTATGACGCGGCTCAAAAGCTTTAATTCAAGGTGATCAGCATACACGTTACCTTCAGGTCTTTGTTGGTGCCTTTTGGAACTGTAGCCTGTCTGCATATAAGAATCATGACAGTAGCACTGCCAAACAGATACTTTTTTCTTTTCAAGAAAAAATAAATTAAGGGGGAGGAAAAAAAAAAAAAGAAGAAAAAGGCAGTAAAAATAGATCTGGCTGGAGACCAGAGACCACAAGAACCGGCTTACAGGAAATTGTCCTCATCGGTTACTAGATAGAAATTTTTTTCCCATGTATTACATGGGTCATGCAGGGACAGGATGGTTTTACACTCACTCCAAAAAGCATGTTATCACAGGACACCCTAACTTGCAATCTTGTATGGTTGGGAAGAAAGGGAACAGAGAGGCTGTCTCTTTCCAGTCCATACCAGCAAAGCAGAAAGGATTCCAGAAGATGCTTTGTCCACTTTGTTCGTTTACATTAACAAGTTTCAGTTACTGAGTTTTAAAATAAAAACATTAAAATGTTTCAGTCAACATAAGGCATCAAAACAAAGTCAACAGAACAGTAACAGGAACACCATGAAACAGAGGTGCGGAGGCCCTGACTTCAGTGGCTCTACTCACATAAGGGAGCATTATTCATAACACCTCATTTATTCAGGTCTTTACATGCTCGCTCCTTGCACAAGTATTACATCTATTTTCACTGCACCACTCTAATTGAGCTTAATAGCATATTACTTAACCAGGTCCACAGCTACAGGCAAAGCCTTTTAAGACAAAAATTTCCTAACTTGCCAATATGAGTGCTTTCGTCACAGAATGAGGAAATGTTTGCACAAATGTGGCTGCTATTGCAGGGTGTTGTTGTTGGTCTAAGCCATGAACGAACAAACAGCTAAATCTCCTCCCAAACAGCTTTTGTGATGTGCAATGATAATGACAATTTGGCTGTTATCATCGGGCTAGGACTTCAAGCAGCTTTTACTAGTTACTCCTCAGTGCTCTGCAGGCAGTAAACCATAGGCTTCTCTTAAATTATGCCAACTCTTCTCTGAAAGCTTGTTTTTGTTTATGAAACCAGTTTTCCCAACAGCAACACTACTAATGCACGCGTAAGGACATCAGACTTGCTGCATGGTTCTGCAGCATGCCAAGTGTATCACTACCCCTACTGTTATATTGCTTGAGGTCACCCAGGAAATCAATAGCAGAACTGGGCTTGGAGCACAGCCTGCCTGAAACCCACTTGCCCTTTCTGCTGGCCACAGGACCAAGATTCACAGAGATATTACACTGTGCTCTGCTATCACAGTGTTCAAAGCCAGTCATGGTCACACATACACACAAATATGCACATCAAACTTTGGATCAGTCCTGATACCACACTAACAAAGAACAAGAAAACCTAGGACTTTTTTCTACCACTTGCTGAGCTTCCAAGACCTCGCTGAGCCAATTTTTCAGGTTGGTTCTATTGCTTCCATTACATGGCTCTAAACTATCATTCCTAGAAAAGTTATTCACCAGCTTTTCTAGGAACTCAGTAACTGGCCCCATCCCCAGCACCTTTTTTCTGTACTTGTACTTATATTCTGCTCCCCACACACATACTAACTAGCACCTTCTTCCCCTAACACTCCCACTGCTGTCCTGCAAATCCAATGCTGCAGCAGAGTTTGGCTCTCATGCAGCCAGCATTAACAGTGAGGGACCTGCAGCAGTGCCAAATTACGGAAGTTTGCTGGGCTGCAGACATGGGTATGAAGGCCAAAATCTAGACCATAAGAAAGGACTGGTCTGGGGAAGAAGTTATATGAAACTGCACATTTAAATATGTAAAACATAAAACATCTGGCCTAGGAAGTGCAGGTAAGGTGGTTGGACTCCCTACCTGAATGTACAGGTATATGGCGGTGCTGTCACCTCCTGGTGCTTACTCTCAGAATTACGTAATGGTCAAAAATTACAGTAATTCAGAAGTTAGGCTTTAAAGTCAATTTTATATCGAGTTTAGACTCTTCATAATACAATCACGCAACAACTGTTCCTATAGTACTCTAACAAGTATCTTGTTCCATTTGTTATTTGAAAAGAAAAACATTTCAAAGAAGTATCCCATAACATGTAGAACTGTGTGTTTCCCAAGTACTTGTCATGAAATCGATACTGAAAGCTCAGGAAAAAAACTCAGGTCATAATCATGTTTGATAACCGAAATCCATCTTCCAACAGCCAGCAAACAGAAAAGGGGATCGGGAAGTTATGTTTACTAGAAGACAAATTGAAGTTCAAGACATTTAAGACACTGTCTCTTCCTTTATTCACCTGTAGCATTTAATACCTGAAATCAATGCTGTTCCCATTACATGAAGACATGCTCTTAGAAAATGTGGGGCTGAACATTTTGCCTCTCTCCACTGAAGAGTCTTTAAATCAATTTTGCACCCTGCTCATCAAGAGGCAGGTCAGGGGCTCCTCCAGACCCCCAAAATGCTCGTGTCTGCTAGGCTCCCCCTCACCTGGGGAGACAAGTTGTCTCCTGTATCATACACGGCTACAGAGTACTGCAAAGTATGAAAACTGTAAAAAACAATGGTCATGAGAGAACCCTGAAGTTTTTCACCAACTCTTTATGTGCAGACCATAGTGTACTAACTTCATCACAGCAAATTCCTATGAATTCAAACTAGCACAGAAGGCGCAGCCAGCCATTGTCAGCCCTGTTCTCCTTGTCAAGGACGACATCACCTCTGGAATCACATCTCCAAGGAGCTCTGGCACTACCCCTGCCCTGTCCTACAGCATGGCTCATTTACCTGGCTCTGAGCACTGACCTTTTGGCCATTTTTATTTCCTAGCTGCTGCACTCCCCGCAGCTTACGCCATCCCCAATCTAACCTCATCGTGGTAAATAGTTACAGCCTGTTCTCTGCGCTCAGGCAAAATTTTCATCTGCACTGCTTCATTTGGCCTAACTTTCCTAGATTTTGTTATTCCTGCCTGAATAAGCTATTTCTACATCTCTGCATGAATTTTCTTTCCAAGTTCTTATCTCTATGAAATGTCTTTTCCACTCCATCTCCTTCAGCACCTAGGAAGCCTACAAAGACCTCAGCAGCTAACCTGTTACAGATCAAAACGTCCCTGCTATTTACCAATTTGTTTCAAAGCAGAACACTACAAGGATCTCTGCTCCGCCCCGAGGAGCAGAAGAAAGGTCATGTCTTCTACTGTTTTCCCGCTGAAAATCCAAAAAGTCTTTCCTTTTCAGTTTGAAATCAGCACTCAGAAGTCCTGTGGTTTAAAAGCATGACCTAGCACAACACAGCACAACCACACTACACAAGACCAAGAGGAGATACACAATCACAGGGGCTCTGTGGAGAGACACAATGCCCCATAAAATATACAGGCTGTGTGTCTCTGAAACACAAAATGTGTATGGGGGCAAGAGCAGTGCTCATCTCCCAACAACTCACCAATATACCCTGGTCCACTGCTCACTGGTGGAGAAGAGGGTCTGCAGCAATACTTGTTAATCAAGGGGAAATCAGAAAGCTTCTCCAGAGGAGGGCAAGATTTAAACAGAAGAACTAAAGACAGCTTTAAGTCAAAGTGGTGAATGAGACAGTTGCCACGCAAAGGGTCAACTGGCACATGTATTGAGACACACTGAATTCACATAAACCTTCAAAACTAAGTAGCATACTTGCAGAGGAAATCAATCAGCTGAAGAAAGTAGCCTTTCTGAAAATGCAAGCACTGACATTTTACAGGCTGTTTCTCGGGATTTCACAGATAAAATATTTTGTTCAATCTGCCTGGAAAACAGACCCAGAGCCATGTGACCAGACCAGGTCCCAAATGCTTTCATTAACACAGCATCATTTTTGCTTATCCCCTGCTCCAAAGAGTCTATTTTCAGACTCATAGGGAAGATAACGGCCTTCTGAGATCTGCTGCCCTTGTGAAAGTTGGTATGAAAAACACTCTGTGGGCTTATATCCCCCTTCATTATGCCTGCACCTGCAAACACAAAACTCAGACTTTTACCCCATTTCTTTAAGTCTTTCTGATTCCACACATGCCATTACTGAACTTATACCCAAATTCCAACTTCCCATTGCTGTATACAGCTAATTAGGAAGCAGATACTGCCTCCTGATGAAGGCAGACACAGTCTAATAGAGGCAGGGCAGTGTCTACTCTGCACCATTACAGAGAAGAATACACTAACCACTCCCTTAACCTTACAGCAAGAGTTCAGCCTGCAATGACCTGGCTGCAGGGCTGGGTCATGTTGCCCACTGATACAAGGTTCTGCAAAATGCCATCCCCTGCTACCAGCTACAAAGGGCTCTGTGCAAGAGGGAAACACAGGATTTGCAGACAGACCAGCAATATTTCCAGACCTGTAAAGCTAATCTTAGGCTTTCCTGCTCAAAGACTCTAAACTGGCATTTAAGACAGAAAAATACCCCACTGCTTTTTTAAAACTTCTAGACCAAGTCTCAGTCATTCCACTTAATCTAAATGTCCTTCTCTTTTTTTGTCTCCACTTGCAAGAGCAAGTTTTAGCCACAAAGTCATGCACTTTAAAAATGCCCTGAAACCACAAATCATAGCTGCTGTGCCCAGACACATGATTCATAACCACAGTAAAGTTGTTTGAGGCTTGCCTGCTCTCTTCCGCATTGACACCAATTCTAAAGATTAAAAACGAGATGCAGATTGCTTCTCCTGCAAATATACTCTGTAACCTTGAAGAGACCTGGGTAACCTTCAGCCTCAGCTCCATTCTTTAGCTGCCTAAAGAGATTACAGTTTAAAAAAGACTACATCAACTACATCAGTGGCTAGCATCCATATTCCATCCTATGAATACCGCTCCCAAAGAAGAGTGCTTGCATCTTCAAAACTCATCTTCTCAATGAGAAATACAGGTAATGGTTCCATACACAAGAGCAGCCTCCTTGGGCCAGTCAGGTCTTTCCACAGCCATGAGGACTCACAGAGGAAGGGTGGGTGAAGTCAGCATAAAGGAAACTAACATCCTGCTCCTGACTTCTGGCTAAAAAAATCAGACTTTGACCCTATCTCAAAAGAAATTACCTACCACACTGCTTGTCCAGGTAACCTGCAGGGTCTAAATGGCACATTCTCCATGAAACCCACAGGTCTCCTCCAACTAGGAAGCCTCTCCATGTATGGCTCAGCTGAATTTGAACCTTCGTGCCTCAGCAAACAGGCTGCAAGGCCCACTCATCTTTATACCTGCTGCCTTCATTGCAGCCACATGATACAGAAGAGTTTGACTCTGAGGGTCCCAGAGTGGTGTCCTCCCACCAGCAGGAGCTGGGTCTGGGCGTCTCCCATTTCTCTTTTGACTGCTCTCTGGCCTTTCCAGCCAGGAGTAACACAAGCACTCAGGCAGTTTGAGTTCATCCATCAGGTCCTAGCAGAGAACTGGGTAGGACAACTGGCAAGCTGCTTCTGTTTGCACATTTGGTTTTATCGTCTTCCTGAATGGATGGTTTTGCGTCACTACAGTAGCCAAGAAAACACAGAGCTGCTTCAGCTGACATGCAGCAGAACACCCTTTCCTAACCTCTTTTCTTTCAAATGATTACAGTTGCCCCAAAGAACACAGTGAAAGCAATATTTTCCCACAGGCATGAATAGATTACAGCATTTCTGTGAACTGCAAATTATTCTATTCTTAGTTAATGATTAGCAGTGCTGTAGGAACAGACCAAACACTTCAAACTCAGCTCTAGATTTTGTTCTGAAATATCCTTTACATGCAAGGTGCTCTCCCTGGTACTGCACTTGTGAAAACAGAATCACTTTTGTCTATTCACTGAGACACCAGAAAACCATTTTTTAAAAAGGGAAGGAATTGCCCATGATGAGCAGAAACAAAAAAGCCAAGCTCTTGCGCTACAGTACTTCTGTGAGACTTGATTCTTCCATCTCACATGGTAACAAATGAACACTGAAAGCAATTTCCCACCTTGTTCTGTCAGCACATGGACACCTAATAAATCCCAAAATGCAGAAGACACCCAGAAGGCTTTTCTCTATTTCTTTTGGTTGTGTAATTACAGGACATAGTTACGACACTCATGCTACTTCCCACTCTGCCTCTGAAGAAATTAAAGGCAAATCATGTAAAAAACACCGATACTGGGGAAAACACAATTGCTACATTTGTGTAAATATAGGACATCTTTCAGGTGTCTGGCTGGCTGATACAGAATCTGGTGATATTCTTTCCAGAATGGCTTGATTTAAGTAATTCATTTTCTTACAGGGTTTATTTGCATAAGACTGTGAGACACCTGACAGCAGGCAAAAAGCAGTCGCATCAGCAGGTGCCACACTGATCTCAGGCCTCAATGCTGATTATCACAAGCAGAGATGCTGATCCCGAGGAATACTTAATTGCCTGCTCACAGCCCCCAACTGTTTTCCCAGCTCCAGCACCTCCTTCTCTGCTGTGCACAAAAAGCACTTTTTTTTCATTCCCAGAAAGGGCCTGCCATGGGATGGCAGCCTGGGCCTTCTGCTGCCCACACAGCATGCAACAGCACTGCCTGGGAGAAAACATGCCAGACCCTGTTGGCATAGTTTCTAATGGAATCAGGAAGGCCAAACTTGACACAGGGGATAGGTTAATGCCATGGAAAGCAAACAGAAATCATGGAGTCATGCTGCTGTGTGATGTCTTCCCAAACCTTAGCACTGAACCAAAGATGAGGTTCCTCAAACCTCAGTCCTTGCACCACTACCATATCTGGTTTTTTTAAACTTAGTTGGCATTACACTCCCAGACAATTTGACTGGCTCGACCAAAAGGAAAGCAAATCCTCCACCATATGCTCACTATTACTGCCAGGGTCTGAGACCAGTCGTAAATGAGAAAGGTATAAAGGCTTTCCTGTTGCTATGCTACAGATGTTGTTCGGTACCTTCATGGTGTATTTCTGAGACTCAAGAGCCTGTTTTTGCTGGCTGTAACTGCATGTGGGTGCAAGTCTATTGAAATAAATGGACCTAAGTAATTTCAGGGATAAAAAAGCATCTGGCCCTGATGCTTCGAGCCTTCTAGCACAAATAGAACATGCGCAATTGCATTCTGACATGAAGAGCTTGAGTACAGCAATCTTTAGCTTCAGCTCTTGCTTATTATGAAAATGCATAATTGTCTATACAAAACACTGGCAGAATCAGACAGAATTGTATTTAAAAGTCCAAGCTTTCTAGCTCAGCTCTCCCATATGAAACTTGCCTTTGTATTTGCCTGAAAAAAGCATCAGCTTTTCATTCAAAGCAATAGTTTCCTACTTGATGGGTTGGAGTCCACATTTTCTCCTTCTGAGCACATTTGTAAAATGTCTCAGAGGCATGCACCCCTGCTCTAACTACAAACAAAATACAATTTTATACACATATCTGCCCATACTGTTATTGTTTGCACTATGAAGCTATTTCTTAGTTGCTAGATCAGGATAAGCTGCTAATTAAGATGTACAGCAGAAAAAGGCACTTTGATGGAAGAGACAACTAAGCGCTGCATGAGGCTCAGGAGATTGGAATCTGATCCCAGCTGGGTCACAGACTTGCCTACTTACTGCCCGCAGATAACATTATTATCTTAATATTCCTCATTTCCTCACATGCAAACAGCAAACAGTACCAGAGTCTCCTAATGGAGACATTTTGTACTTCAGGACTGGATCCCCAAGAAGGCTCCTTCTTCACCGCCCCAACTCTGGAACAAAATACCTGCACAAAAGAGTAACACGGAATTTTTCCGGCTTCTAAACTTGGTGCCCTCATCGCAAGGCAGGCAAAGACACAGAGCTGTACACTGTACACTGCTGGAGAACAGGGGCTTCCCTCCACCCGTGGTCTCCGATGAGCTCAAACTCATTTGTGACTCCTGCACCTTTACATTCACCTCCCATCCCACCTCCATAGCAAGAATTTTTGCACAGGCACTATTCCCTGACTGGTGTTTTTCCAAACCAGGTCCAAAAGCCTTTCTCAAATGTAAACATTCAACCACACAGAGCCTCACCATCCACCTGGCTCCTAACTCCGTTACACATATTTCCATAATCTTTTCTATAGAAAGATCACTATTTAGTTCAGTAGGTGCCTCAAGGAAAAAAATAATTAACAGAAGCTTATAAAGCTCTGGATTTCAAATGCAGCACCACTGTGATGCATTGAATTTCTCCTATCTCTGAGATTTTCATTAAAATAGTTGGAAAGAGCCATCTGAGTGAGACAGCCCTGTCAGGAGCACATGAATCATTTGAATTCTTGCCTACAGTTCCATACCACAACTAAATCTCTCCTAGGAATGCACTTAAAAACTAGGGATTGAGGTTTTCACATTTTCAGCTATACCATTCCCATTGACTCTTATTCAGAATATGGGCCTTTGGAAGCTCAGCTCAAAGCAACCACAACATTAAAGTGTGAGAAAAGTGCATTTATATCAATGTCTGACAATGTAAAGCACCACATTTTACAGCATTTGGATTACAAACCTATGTGATAGAGAAACACAGCTAAGCATAAGCAGCCCCGTGTGCCAGCAGTGGGTAAATATGGACAACAGAGACATGGATGTCTAAAGGAGTATTTTTCTCTTTTTTGATCAGAATCAAAACATTATCTGGTCCCCTAGAAGCATAGAGTTGACTTGATTTTATCAGGATTTGAGACGCTAGTCTTAACAGCCTAGGAATTAAAAAATTGAGAAAGTTGTTTCAGCTACACAAAAATATCCAGAGATGTAATATAGGATGTATGATTTGTGTATTCTTAAAAGTGTTACATGTTTCATCCATACAACAAAATAACTGGATAATATATTATATTATTTATTTATATCTATTTTACATATATATACACTCACTATATTATACTAATAAAAAAGGAAAATCAGTTCCAAGCAAAACCAGTTGGGTTTCATGTGAAAGTTTTGAAGTCAGTAACTCCTGCCTTTATACATTGCTCAGACAAATGAAATGAATTCTACAGTCCACCTTTCAAAGCCTGAAAATCAAGAATTTGGTGAATGGCTTCCCATTAATACCATATGCTTCCAAGGTGAGAAGCAACACAAAAGGAAAGACTGTATTACCTTTAGATGATGAGGCATGTTTATGCCCGCAGCATTTAAGAACTGGAAGAAAAATAACTGATTCTTCCTATGACTGTAATCTCTTTTTCCTCGGGATGTCAACCCTTTTCTCTTACAGACCTGGCAACACCGGAAAATCTGACATTGCCTATAGGCAGAGCTTCAGTGAGACACTTCATAAGGCCCTATCAGATTGAATACCTTTAACCCTGGTTCTGTTGTTACTGGTACCAGTAGAAAAAAAAAAAAACCAACTATGAGTGACTTTATGGAAGAAAGATTTTTGACATATCACTTGTTAAGTGGTAATGTGTCCAGAAACCTGTGAAGACATAAGAAATTGAGATAAAAATCTATGAACAGGACATGAGTTGGGGCTCTAAGTAACAGAAAAGCTTGTACCTCTGAGTGCTACACACACTGAAATGCTCTCTCCCCACCACTAATAAAAGACACTGGAGATGTAAAGGCATTACAGCCACTATTATCAAAGGTTGTAAGTGAAGCAAATCTTGTAGATAAATATAGTATCTCCTACACCTGGGGGGCAGGGAGAAAAAAACACACACCAAAAAAGCTTACAGGAATAGAAACTTTTATCCAGGTCTTCACCATTCACGTGCAAACTTATCTATTTTTCCAGCTGTATCAAATAATCTCATAAAAAGATGTTTTTTATCTCCAAAGAGATTTGTCTTGTGTAATCTAAACCTTTCAGGTTAGAATTAAAGGACATAATATCTCTTCATCAAGACTGTCTCAGATGATGTCACAGCTGCTCATCACAAAAAAAGGTCTGGCTCCTACTCCTATGGAAGTTAAAACTCCTACTTTTTGCTCTGGAGAAGGATCTAATCAAAACTATTTATCCTATTGCCTTCCAGCCTCCTGGTATGGTATGCTGGAGATAATAAGGAATGTGGTTTTGCCCCACTGAATAAAATAAGATTAAAAAGTATTGTAAGGGCCTACTAGCTGGTAAAGTAATTTATTCCACATAAATGAATGGCATCTCAGAGTGTTTGAAGACTAAGCATTAAGTAGAAGCAGACGCTTGCAGTTCTACAATATGCTGTTTCCTTTAAAAAAAATAGTCGTGTGCCACCTGTTCCTTCCATTTTTCCTTTTTTTTTTTTTTTTCTGAAGACACTGCTGGCAATGGAATTAGTCATTAAAAAACAACCCACAAACACTTACTTGTCTAACTAACTAGCACTCAGGAGCTGCTGGCATCAATAAGAACAGCTTCCTCAGATACTCCTTCAATAAATACTTTGTTAGCCTCTGGGTTTCACATCTGGTGTTTGGCAGAATGCTAACCCAGGCATTTGTTATTACTCAGAAACCTGCATCTTTATACATCATATGTAATCTCAGAGAATGAAAAGTAAATTGGCCCTTAAAAGAACACCTATTTCTGAATATTCAAAATCTCAGGCTTCAGATTTTTTGGGCAAGTGGAGTTTGGACATGTAACCCAAATGCCTAGATGCACCTGAAAGAGAACTAAACCAACAACCTAGTTCTGCTGCTGTGCAATACCAGCATACTTGTGATGACTTCAGTAGAGCCATGCCAATGAGAAATCTGGTCTGTTAGACTTTCATACTACAAGCACACCTGGTTCAGAGTCATATGGGCGGCAACTGGTTTGTCTGCAAAAATTCTACAGCCACCACCTTCATTCAGCACCTCCCACTTTTTTTTCCTCCCTGATACAGCACTTAAGACTCCCTTGGTCCCCATCCTACCCACAAGCTTCTGGGGAAGAAGACATCACACCAACATCTTTCCTGCTTTTCCACCTACAAACACAGGGAGCATCACACAGTTCTGCAAGGCCACAAGCCGGGGCTGGTTAATGTCACAGTTCGATGGCCTCCATCCTGAACTGCTGGATGCAGCCCAGGTCATGTGTTTTTCTTACTCAGCAGCATAGCGGCTGGATCACAGCCCTCCCACTGGCCAGAGCTAACAGGATTGCCCACTGAGAGTGCAAGACAGTGTGCTACACATCCCAGCAAAGCGCTGCTGGGGGCAAACACCAGAGGAGAACGTTACATGGAGAAACTCTCTCTCTCTCTGCCCCACACCCTGCTGGAGGGCTCCTTCTTACAAGAGGAGAACTTGGAACAACAAGACAAGGAGCACTTCAAATCAACTGGAATGCTGTTGGATCTTTTTGGGGCAAGCTCAAGCTGCTTATGACTTCAACATAAATTGTGAAGGCTTAGTCTAAATAGCTTCCCCCTCACGATTCTCTCTCTAATGTATCTAGCAGCCATCAAACGAAAGGGTATTGGATGTAATGTCAATGCCTTCAACAGGTAGGTCTGGCTTTCTCTTCTTTTTTTTAAATTTTAGCACAAGGAGACTATAATACAGAAAACCTGTCACAGATAAAGAAGAAGGGCCCAAGGATAACATCCTGATGTTTGACCATGTGGACTGTTCTCACTCCCCTGTACCACACGTGACACTGCTCTCCTCAGGAACCTCTGCTGTGGGAGCAATTTGAACTGCTTTCTGTTCCTAGCAGTAGAGTAGGAGAGAATGGTAATGGTGTGTACATGTGAGCACATCTGCAAAACAACTTGAGGTGCATAATCTTACACTGGGAACTAGAGAACCAGTATACCCTGGAAGAATGAAACTTAGATTTCTCCAAGAGATCAGGTGCCTTATTAGAATTGTTTATTTGCTGGGCTACAGCAGATCACTTGTACAAGAGAAACAGCCCAAAAGAGCAGCAATTTAAAGATGGAAGCACAAAAGACACCACGGTATAAGTGGTGATGCCAGTTCTTGTATCTTTTAAAAACAAAGGCAAATGTTCAGCTAGCTCTATTTACAGGGCTTCTAAGAACATCAGCTCACTCAGTTCTTTCATTCTGTATATTCTATATTCTTTTTCGTGATTCAATGGAAAGAGAGAGGTTCTTCGGAAAATGGCTCAATCCCATGTGACCTTCCCAGCTTCCTGAGATGCTCATCTACAGTCTCTGCTCTCTGCAGGAGGAGAGCAGGGTAAGCACACTGCTTGCAAGCAGTAATGACATACAAGGGCCTAATGTTAGGCTAGGCAATGCATGTCTTCCAGCTTTTGATAAAATTCTCTTCTGTTTTTTGTTCATACCACATGGAAATTCACCATGAATTAGTACAGGCTTTGGTACCATTACATACACTTAGGTTGTTCCTGTGAAATATTCTGATAAGAAATAAAACCATCTTTTTGTTGCCTTTTTTTCCAAGTTCTCAGTAAAACACAACAGTTGTGCCTATACTTAATATTTTCTTTTGAGGATTTGGGTTTTATTGCCCTTCAAGTGTGACAAATTAGGTAATATTTATGTTCAATACATGCCTGAGCTTGCAGAGACAAGCCTGAGACAAGCAGTCTTGCTTCCATTCCTTTGTGCAAGATACACTGCTGTCTGATGAGCAAGAAGGTGCTTTGGGGCAGTTCAGAAAGTGATGCAACAGAGACCAACAAATGGGTGAAAAGCTTCTCTGTGCCATTATATGAGTTGTGTACAAGCCTAAGAGAGGGTTATAAGGAAGACTATCAAGACAAAAAAAGAGAGCTGAGCATGATCTGCATGTGCCTTAGATTCACATGGAGAAGACAGAAAGAGAAGAACAAAATCTAATGAAATTCAAAAAGTTTGATCTGTTTAAACAGCCTTGGTGCAGGACCACTCCTCTAGTCTGTACTGTGTGTTCAGCTTAATAAAATGAGATTTAGACAACTGATTATTTAATTACAAGGAGGTCTTTTGCTCTCTGTTTATGCAAGAACACAGCTTCTATTGATAAACTGTGAGCAGCTCAAATGCAGCTGAAAGTACCAATATTCTAGGCACCAGAAGAATTGGATTACTACTCACTTCTAAGAGCAGACAGAAGTTTACCTACCCCTTTCAGCTGACAGTTCACCACCCTGCTCTGAATTTCCTGGTTATATACGCATCAACTGTGATAAATCTTTGGTAAGAACAGACAGCACATTCAAATCTTGCCACAAAGACTACTGAAGCTCAGACTAGCACCAGTGAAGTGAAATGCAGACTGAACTCTCCTTGACTTCCCTGTTGCTCTTTGCAAAGAGCACCCACCAAATAGCTTTGTCTACACTTTGAGCTCAGATCCTCAATCGCTCCTTCCTATTAAAGTTTTTGGATTTGGCCTTATTAGAGCTTTGAAAGACCTGTCTCTTCCTGACCATTTAACTTTTTGCCTAATGATTCAAGTTCAATGACATACAGAGGCTGACAAGGAGCAGAAAAAAAAAACATCTTGTACTCACTGAAATCAAAGCTAAACCTGTTCTCACTGGATAAGGATTAATACCATGAGCAGGGCTCCTAACACTTTCCATTCAAGAATGATGACAACAGGAGCTTTGCTGATAAATTCTCACATCTCACCTGTTTCTCTCACTGCAAGAGAGGAGGCTTACATGACTGTGGCAATTTTTTAAAACATCTTGAGAAATACAAGTGGTACATCTGCACTGCAGCCCATCACAGCTATAATGCAGTATTTCAGAGCTGGCGACAAGCGACGCACTCTGAAATACCCAGCAGAGAGATTGCTGCTCTGCACTGAAATACTGCCGCTCACTCTTTGGCTGTGAATGCATACTCCAGAAAGGCTCACGTCTTCACACAAAGGAAAAAACTATGACCTCCAAGAGAGAAATGTGAGGCTGCAGTAAGAGCAGCAATGTTGTGAACAGGAACTGCCCCCAGCACACAGATGCAGGCAATACATGTCCCAGTTTTTACTCCCTTCTCCCCCCTAGAAAGAAGACAGACAAGAACCAACTACAGAAATGGAAAAAACCAAACCCCAGAACAAAGTCCAACTTCATCATGACTGTGCAGTGTCACCAGATAAACCCAGTGCTTGAAAACTTAACTTTTCTTGGAAGAGGAATGACCAAGTAATTCTTCTTTCAACAACCACTGGATAAAGTGAAAATGGTATTTACCAGCTCTCTTTGTGCTGTTTTTCACTTGAGTTGTTTAAGTAACTAAAAACTGTCTGCGCCCATTACACAAACTCCCCTCCAAACAGATACCAGGGGTGCAAGTGGGAAATCCTGGGATCAGCATCTCTTTCTAGCTGGGCTGTGTTGCAAATTTGCACATCCCATAAACAGCCCCAATAAAATATTTCAACAAAACAGAGCAATGAATCCTCAGACAAGGTCGGCATGTGGTGACTGACACACAAGTAATCAGCACGTGTTGCAGGGAACTTTTTTGATAACCGTGAACCCTAAATTTGAAGTGTGAGAAGAAAAAAATGCCACGTCACAGATTCAACATGCAGTGCTTGTGCTCAGCAGCAGAAGCAGCTTTTGGATAGCTCAACTCACATTGACAAGAGGACATTTCCTACAGAAAACAGGCGTCTACACAAAAAAGTTGGCAAAAACCCCAATGTGTTTTTATTTTCACTTGCTTCCACCTCTGTGCCATAAACACCTTCACCGTACAGCCCAGAAAATGCAAGTATTTTCTTTGCTTAGAATACCATTACAACACATAACTCATGTACATGCAAGCATAGGAGGAGTCCAGTCAAACTATTTGGGTTTGTTCGAACAAGGCCCAGAGATCCTTTAGGCAATCCATCCCAGTAAAGTCAAGATGCACAGCACTACCAGAGCCCTGGAATGACTGATATGAGACCAACAAAAACAGAAGACCCACCTTGTGGTGTTGTTGTCACCTTGTCAGTCACAGGATATTTTATTTCAGGTTTCTACAATCTGAAAAAAAAGCTCTCAGTTAGTGGCAGCTATTAAAGGGAAAAGCTTTAATTTTATTATATGAATTAAAGACTCATGACTTGCAACATGTTAATAACAAAATGCCTTCCTTCTCTGTTTTTAGTAACATGCACAAAGTTACACCAAATTCTCTTTTCCAGTGAATAGAACCTCTCTTGCCATTATAGCTTACATCCTGTGATTTGCATCAGACCATATCTTACGGAACAGCCCAGGCCTTCGGAATGCCTGTTTTCGTATAAAGGAAAAGCTGATTCCTCTGAAGCACAGGCTACACTATGGTGTCCGTTAGGATCAGAGTTTCATAGAAACAATTCAACCCTTTCCTTCTTTACAGAAAGAAGACGATCTGAAGGCAGAAGGCCTTTCATGTATCTAGACTCACTGGGGATGATTTGCCAAAAATTAGAAAAGACACTAACAGCAACAGCCCTAAGTACAAGGAGTCAGCAAACAAACAACGTAGATAACACAACCTAATTTGCCAAAAGCTTCCCTGTTGCCAGGAATCCCACAGTTACACTGCACAGTAACAAATTATATGCTTACAAGCTGGCAGACCAGACTGATGGGACCTATTAATTCAGTGTCAGGTAACGTGGTATCATCTACCACAGAAAACGTGCAACAGGGAAGTGCTGTTGAGCAGTCATAGAGGAGAAGTCTCTGGTGCTACAGCTGTTTTACTGCAGGACCCTGGGCATCTCCTTAACTGCTTTGTGCTTGAGTTACTGACCATATCTTACAATGGGTATAATATCATCACAATGGCATAAACAAGGACTAATTACTGCTTTGCAAATCCTGGGAATGGCTAGGCAAGGGGGAAGCACCTATAAAGTGCAAATTGTTGGCATTTACAAATTGCACTGAATTGCCTGAGAAGGAAGAAGTACAGACTTCCCTACCCAGCTTCAAGTCAACAGCCAACAAATGGACCATTTTCCAGCCTATCATCTTCAATCAGCATGCACCCTACCTGCAGAACTAGCTTCTGCCAAAATGTGGATAACAAAACTCACAGCTGGACAAAGCTATCTAAGATACTCATTGCTTCACAGGAGAAAGATAGGGAGAAGATAAATGTCAGCAGGAACAAAAGCATCTTGTACTTTTAGTGAACTTTGCTACGTCTCGTACTCATAAGCATAGGGGTTTTCACCGAAAGCAATGGGACTCTCATCTCTGACTTTACCAAAGCTAGAGAAGAAAACATTTACTTTCACCGAAAGGTAGAGAGGGACAGATTCGGTGTCTTGCCAAAGTTAACAGGAAGCAGCAAGTGAATCAAGAGCAGAAAGCAAGGACCTCATCCCTACCTCCTTCTCTTAAGCATGGGGCAACTTTCTGAAAGCAGAAAAAGACTTATGTCTCCACAGCACACTGCTGTCATAACTGAGGATGAAGATGGAGGTGTAACCAGGAGAACAGCAGAAGGAAAGTCAAGCTCAACTATTTCTTCTTTTCTCTCAACACCAGCAAATGAAAAGTCATTTCTTACAGTATACTGGCCAGGCGTGGACCTTATTATCTTTGGTTAATTCCATATGTCTGAGAAGAAAATCAGCTGTAAGCCGGTTAGACTTGCTAAATGAGATTTGTCTAAGGTCTCACCCCCAAGTGCAGAGTCATGCACCAAAGATTCAGCATACTTTAGGAAGATGCTACTTGTCCAGACACTGTTAGTAATGGTCAGCAAAACACAACCACGTAACAATTCATACATAATATTCCCCTCTTGAGCAAAACCCCATTCAGCACCCTCTAATCTCTGAGGAGCTCCCAGTTCATATCCAAACCAGGAGACGAAGAGGAATGGTACCAGCAGGATCCCTTTTCTCAAGCTTCTGATGAGCAAACGATGGACAAGCACACAACCCTGGCACCTCTAGCAAGCAGAATTTCCAGTACTTTTACAGCTTGGTCCACAATTATTTACTCCTTAGAGACTCCAGACTCATCTTACCATCTGTGGTCATAATGAAAGGGAAACAGACGTGTTGCTAAAATGGCCATGAAACACCAATCAGACACCTATTTACACTCCTGCTACGGTTACACTCAGTTAGGAACATCAAGATTTTCCAAATCACGGCCCTGACTCATGCAGCCGGCAGTGAACACCCGGGACACATTCTGGAAAAGACTACTAATAAAATACCATGCCGACTGCTTGACTCAGAGAAAACAAGATTAGCACTGCAACATATTGGTATTTTGACTTCTGAATACTTGCTGGATGATAAAATCAGGAGCTGTCTTTAAAGTCTACACTGAACAAAATTATCTACCCCTTTCCTGTAACTACAGTGGCATTTGCTAATGATGTCAGCTTTTATGTGTGAAGTCAGTGTTCCTGCAAGGAGTCACACTGACAGCTCTGTTTATCAAAGTCTTTCACTAACTGCTTTCCAGTAACATCTGATAGGAAAATAAAGTTGTCCAGTATTTTCCATCTTTCAGTATACACCTGCCCCAAGAGATGGGCAGGTACTATAAAGATAGCTGAGCTTATTTTAAAAATTCACTGGCATAACTGGATACATCTTCCAACACCCTGGGGACGGTACACTTCAGAAGATGGAGCTGGTTTGGCTAAAAGGGAGAAACTGTTTGGAAATCTGAAGGTGGAAGACAGACTGGGTAATGGTGATCAGGAAATGATAACATCAACTATTCAAATATAAGGAAGGAACAAGTAGAGCAGATTAAGGGCAGTGAATCTCAAAGAAAAAAAGACAGATTTTAAGCAACTCCACACAGGTCAGTAAGGCCTGTTCAAGATGCACTTGAGGGTATCTTGAGGGTAAGGCTCCATAGGAGGCCAAAAAAGTAGAGAAAAGTGCTAGAGGTGGAATAAAGATACAGAGAAAAACTATTTTATGGTAAAACAAAGCTGGGATATCAACTGACTACAGTGCTGACCGGAGGAATATGTTTAAAGAAGAGACTCATGTAGGTAAGTCAACTTAAGCAGATGAAATCTTACTACAAATTTTTTATCAATAAAAAAACCCCTAACCAACACACTGAAACCAACTACACGCTAATAGATGAAACCACTGACACCGTGAACTCGCGGGAAATGAGAGAAGACCTAAAGCACTGCCTGAAAGCAAGCGCAGAACCACCGACCACCATAAAAAGTAAAGAGGACGATAACCACACATGGAATTGGAGACCTGTCAGTCTAACCCAAGACTCCCAAAACAAACTGTGAATTAATTATAAATATCTGAAAGACAGATGGCTCACATCAGCAAATCTACTTCTGTAAAGAACCAACCAAAACAAAGTGGTCTGGCCCAGTTTTCTCTTACAATATAGCATATTTACTGGAAAAGGGCAGCACATACATGCTATACTCTTCAGGGGAGGGTTGAATGAGTGCCCAGGGGGTCAGGGTTAGGGTTAGTGAACCTGAGGCTCACTTCTTTGCAGTGCTTTGTGTGAGCAACCAGAAGAAAACATTGAGCTGAAAGAGTTTACAAGTATTTCATCACATTCAAAATCATCCAAAATCAATGCCATAAAACTCACTGATTCAAAGTGCTGCAGGAGTGCTGCTGCAGAGGCAGCAAAAAGGAAATGTTTCCACATAGAGCTTCATCCACCAACATCTTAGTTGAGACCCAACAGGCTGAGTCCAAGTACACAACACTGCTCAGCAGGAGCTGGAGTGCAAGCCCACATTCCTCTCTGATGTGCTGACTCTTAGGTGGAGGCAAGTCACACCCCACAGTAATAGCAAAGTGAACAATTGAATATTATTCAGCTTCCACTGAATAGGTGGTTCCTAATAGGTTTTCCACAGCTCTTCTGTCAGAGCCATCAACCTCATACTGTTAACTGTTGTCTGACACACAGACATGCATTAGCCCAGGAGATAATCCTCCAAAGTATAAAGCTAGCAGTTGTTCACCATGTCTGAAAGACTTGCAAAGGCGATTTAGGACAATCTAACTAAATTAGGAACCCTCTGAAGCTGTAAATTGCCTTCACTGGACAGTCAAAGAGAACGAGGTAAACAGGATGGACATATCTCAGGAAACCTGCTTCCACAACCAAGGTCTGTATTGTACCTCTTGCAATTTCTTCCAGCCTTGTGCATTTACCTTTCTTTGACCTGCCCACTGGAGAGAACGGACAGTCCAAGATTTTGGTTGGTCACCCGCCTGCATGTGATGAAGCTGAGCTGCAGGAGCTGTGGCTGCACTCTGAAGGCCTTGGCCCTGAAGGCACACTCAGCTAAATGACATTTTGGACTGGGGTTCACATTTGAAGCCTACTGGTTCAGCAGCCTGCTCACTGCAGTCTCTGTGAAGGAAGAACAGAATAATCTTCCATCTCCTTAAAAAGACAGAAATTTCAATGCTCACTTTATCTCTAATTGACCTAAGACCGTTCTTCGTCTGCTGTGGTACTTTTTTGACAGCCTCTCTTACCACTTCTAGTGAAATGGAAAGTTTAATGAGTTCTAAAACCCCCAGAATATTTGAGATTGTTTACACATGAGAAATTATCTATGGCTCAGAACTGAAGTGGCAGTAGCATAACAGATCTGTAGGGCACCTTCCCTGCTGTGCAAAAAAGGAGCAGATACACATTCAACACTTTTAATGGAAGCCAAGAGCCTAATTTTCCAGGCGCATGTACCCTTTCAACTTTAATCTGCCAGTTTCAGGGACAGGACTTCACACAAAAAGTACACTGAGCACTGTCAGTATTTCTGCAGCGAAAGAGCCTCAAAGCTTCTGTTTAGTTTTCTAACTGATCCTGTTATCCATTTTTGAATGTTTGAACACATTTTCAAAGGTGCAACTCAAAACACTGCAAGGGTACCAACAGTGCAAGAAAACATGTAACAAACAAAAAACCCTGACTTTCAAGAGATATCAGTGTTGTTACCACTGCTCCTATTCAAGTAATTCCTTTATGCTCATGACAAGGTACTTCTGTTAGTATGAGCCTGCAAATTTTTAATTGTTCCCCATTCACAGGCAATCTCTCCCTCATAGCAGTTCTGATTTCCAGGAGTTTATTCAGTTTATCTAGCTGCAAGTAACATGAAACCATATCCTTTTATTATCTGCTCTTACAAATTCTCAATTTATTGGCATCAACACTCTAAGAGTTAACATGGTTGGAAGCTTTCTGTGAGGAAAAGAATTGCCTGAAACATTTCTCTTCTTCCATCAGATTTCATACTCGAAGGCCTGACTCCTAGCTAGGACAGATCAGCATAGCTCTACCAAAATGCCAGAAAATGCCACCAGTTCACAGGAGTTAAGGATCCATCTTGGACACTTGTGCCAGGAAATCACAAAGTGAGTTATTCTTTTCTCCGCAGTGATGAAAATATGCTTGAAAAGTATCTTTGCTTTCTTCTGCTGAGAATCTACGTGTTCCCATTCACTCCCTAAACAAATCCTCAAGCATTTCTCCTGTTACTCTCACATGTTGTCCTGAGCCCACAAAGTCAATTGGAGCTTCACCACCGACCACCACTTTCCAACCACATCACCACACTCAGTCCCGCCAATCACAACTTTTCAAGAGGAAGTATTAAATGAACAGTCTCCCTTCTCCTTTACAGGCTCCTACTATTTTAATGTCCAAACACCTCCTAGTCTATAATCTTCACCTTCCCAATTCTAGTACCATACAGCAAAGGATTAGTTATCCCAGCACAGAAGGGTTACTGAGGCACAGAGAAATTAAGTTATTTATTGCAAGTTCCCTATAAAATCTTCAGAAGCATTTACATACCTCAAGTCAGGTGACATTCATCACAGTCTCAGGTGATGCTAAGAGTTCTCGTCAAACAGGCTCATGGTACCTACACAACTTTGAAAAGTCTCGGAGAAGCACTAGTTAAGGTTTAATAGTTAAAAAAACCCTCTTTCAACACCACCATAGGCAGCTTCCTTTCAACAAACAGCAAATCAAAGAATATAATGCAAAGCTTCAATAATACAGAGATGAGTAACACTCACTTCTAAAAATCAAGTTTAATTTAAGGCATTCCTATCAGAAATCCATGAGAGTTCTTCTGGAGCTTCTACATGCCACGCATGAAGGATTACTTTGGGGAATTTTATTTTAATTAGATAATGAATCAATTCAATTTGTGGTAATCTAAGCTTTTAACACTCAAATAGGGTGATATATGAATCGTGACTAAAGCAAAAAGACTCTGCCATTCCAGAAAAGAAAAAGTTAAAGAATTAACTCTTCTGAGCAGTTTAAACTCCAGTTTCCGGATGCACGGTTTAGACAACTGTTTCTTTCCCCGCCTCTAGCCAGGTTCTGGTAACCAACCCCCTTCTCCATGCCCGAATTACTCACACAGGGCCAGAGCAGAGTGCTGACGACTCCATACTGACCCCAAGCAGCTTCCACTGGATACCTGCATGTAAAGTTACTTGGACTTTAAATTATTTTTTCCACCTCTACAGTGGAAGCGCCCACCCATTTCACTGCAGGGCTCTGAAATACGAATTCCTAAACAAGCAAGATAATTTAAGAATGACTGATATAGAAATGTCAGTATTTTCAGGGCAGTCTTACACAGTTTGCAGAAAACAGAAAGAATTAAGATGTGTTCTGAAAATATAGGAGAAAAGTAAAAGCACCAAGTGGCTGTTCCCAAATGGAGGAACATGCACTTAATGAGGCAGGAGTTCTACGGAAACAAGTAATAATGTGATCCCATAATTAAAGACTGCTTTGTAATATGTATGCAGAAGGCTGCCACAAAGACTGCACAAACATCCTTTTTTCCAGCGCTTCCTGAAATGAGCCATTTGACTCGGCAATGTTAAAAGGTTCCTTTAACAGCTTTTTTTGGTCTCTGATACATCATCTAGACGTAACTGAGGTCAAGTGCATTAAGAATCTGTGTAACATTTTGTGCTGCAACATGACAAAAGAGGCACTGTCTGAGCTGCAAGGCCTGACTAGCACTCAATCTATGTCTACAGCCATACTAGAAACACACGTGGAAGTGTACAGAACTTAGAATTCATTTTAAAACTTTTTAAACAAATAGGGTGTTTAAATTCTGAATAAAATGTATAAATACTCAGTGCTTGGTGGCTTCCTAGAACATATATGAATGAGAGTGGCATCACAGAAACAGCACATTAACAACACTACCCACTCAAAAGGTTAATGGGAGAAGACAAGGACACATAGTAGGGCTTTCTGTGTGCCTTACCAGAGAGACCTCAGTTACAAGTAACAATAGCAAACTCATTTAAATCTGGCTTAGAAACCCCATTTCTTACAGATTTATTAACTTTTAATTAGTAGGCACAAACATCACTCTAGTTTTAAATAATCCTTCCTTAGGAAGTGACATTATCTCTATTGCATTTGTATTTTGGTGAAGGAAGAATGCACTTTTTCTTTTATTAAAAGGGTTGACACACAGTAACACAATTAATGAGTAGCTTTGAATGTTATCTTCTTTCGAAACCCTCTATTCAGAATTGGAACACTGTAATTATAGGTGCTGAGCAAAGAGCTTGTCTAGGTACATTTCAAAATGCTACATATATAATTCATCTTAAGCTTTTTTTCAAAATAGAGATTTTCAAAGGTTCAAGGGCTTTCAAAATGGGGGGGTCTGATTTAATAGTGACTGGTCACTCAAAGCAGATACTCAGAAAACTGCTCCAACAGCCCTAAGCTGACCACTGTGGCAACTATGCTATGAGCAAAAAAAGGAAACTGGGCTCTGACACAGCCAGCTGTGATTCTCGAAAGTAGTTCTTCCACCATGGAAACAGCCCTGCTAACCTCAGTGGGTCTTATCACATAAACACTTGTAAAATCAAGACATACCAGGCACAGGGCTGAAGGCATCCCATGCAACATTTCCACTAACACTTTTTTGTTCTGGAATAATCTCTTTGACAGCCTATTTTTTTTTTTTTTTTTCAAAAGATACAAGGAAAGCACTTGTGAGCAGGCAAGTACAGCTGCAGCATTAAATAAATTAGAATACACTTGTCAAAATTCTAGACAACATGTTGGTTTAAGACCGGGAAGGTGTCAGAGCGTGCAATGTTAACCTAACCACACAGGCAGAGGCCACTTGAAGTCATTATATTCACGATCCACATGAACGAGAGCAGAGTGTTTGTAAGCTGCACAAGTTCTGGTCGTCAGTATTTCAGTGTGCATGGATGGATGGATGGATGTGTCTGCATGTGTATGTGTGTGTGTATATATACACACACACATACACACAGAGTAACTATGTAAACTGGTTTTTTTATGAAGATAGGAGTGGAAAGGGGGTGTAACCAGGACACAAACATCTAAAGAGCAAATATATTAAAAATTAAACATCCTATTCAATTATAGTAGGTTCTACAATTGTTTTCTGAACACTGGCTCCTACAAGCACAAGATTGCCACTGAATCAGAATTACCTCTTCCCCTCTGAGACGAAACCAAGAGCACCACCGATATGAGCCTTCTGCTGAGTCAGTTGATACCTGCAAGGCATGGAGCCACGGATCTCTTTTTTTTTTTAATCCTATAGCATAGTAACTCTGACACTGAGTCCCTCTGCAGTGGCTGAAGTGCACACTATCTAAGGAAAAAACCTTGTGCTGGCTGCCAACGATTGAATCAAGCTAATCAGCAATGTGCCGATGCACGCTGATGTTGATACTTCAAGGATCACAAAACATTCAGTTCTACTCGTTAATCCTTTAATGCTGGTTCCCATCAATCACAGAGCCCACTGTAATTACAAGTTTCAAAAAGCACCAGTAAGATCATTAACAGAGCAATGCAGAGGACAGCACAACGAGAAGAGGACTTCAGATGCCAAATCCTTTCTATGCAAAGCCGTGTCTGCAATTTCCTCATAAGCATCAATGTCAAACCACAGGCAGAATTACCTGCATGTGGTTCAGAGAGGTATGGTAAGCCAACAAGCTGCAAGAGCACACTGCAAGCATACAGCATTTCCTAGGTGCAACACCAGTCCCTAGAGTTAGGTACATACATCTGATATTACAAGGGCTGAGTCCGAAAACTCCCCTGGTGACTATCTGGTTGCTGAACATTTGCACCAGGGACATAGTTCTGCTGCTCAGTCTGCCTCCAGCAGCTCGCTCTGACCTTGCTGAATAGAGCCCAGAATGGACGGGAGCTGCAGAAAACATGACGTCATGACTCTGCAGTCTCAATGCCCTCTTCTACTCTTGCAGCTAATTTTTCTCTGCTATATACAGTGAGCTTGCCGTTCTTCAGAAAAGAACGTGCTCTTCTTACTGGTAAGTCCCATCATCCAATTTTCAGTTTCTATCTGCACTATACTGGCTTTATGTTTTAGGCTTTCCCTCCCTTTCACCCCTCCCAATTTACTGTGCAGCCTTTTGCAATCTCTCAGCAAAACAGACAAATCAATTCCTATTATCCGTTCACCAGTCTTCCTGAGTAACATTAGTGATACATACAGTGGCTTTGGGTAGCTGGACACTTTTGGTAAAAGGCTAATTGAGGCAGAGACTTGCTAGGACATGCAGTGAAGAACCCTTAGGGTGCCAAACTGTTTGAAAACTAAATAGAGCAAATAAATATAGTCTCTTCTGTCCAGGTGTTAGGATTTTTCCCACTTCCTCCCTTCAAGTGTGAGATCTTACCCAGACACACAGACTCCAGGAATCCCGTAAAATATACGGCCCCTGTATAAAAACATGGAATGCATCAGGAAGCACATGTGCTGTCAGGTAACCTTGATATGGCTGTTTACTCCACTTTATGTCAGTGCTTAAAATCAGCTGTCTTTAGCTAGGATAGTCAGTGCTCAAGTACCTGTCATCATCCACCGGGGCAAACTACACTATTCCAAGACTTCCCCCTCAGCACTCCCTTCTCAGCAGGTTGCTCTGCACATTTTCCTCTGATTTCCCACTATCTTCTTGCAATCCTCGAGCACCTTTCCTCTACACCATTTAAATATTAGCAGTGTGCTGATATAAGGCCAGCTACTTTTGTCCTTGTCAGCACTTTTTTCTACTTCTTCTAGAAGTCCCAAGGAAGATGTAAGCCAAGTGCTGTATCAGTCGGATAAGGTACAAGAACTCCACGATTTCTCTTCTCTGCTTAGCCCCGACATCTCATCTCAACTTTCCACCTTACAAAACTCAAGATATAAGCACTCATAATTCAATACAAAAATTGCTTTCTGCATCAGCTGACTGCAACTAAGTCCTGCCATCCATGGTCCTCAGGCAGACATGGGATGTGAGCACTAGAGAGGCAAAATGTCTGTGCTAAAGCCCTACATATAACACTGCATAGCTATAAATACCTCAGAGAGGACTCTTCTGTACTTGACCACAAGAAAGAACATTCAACACAGCAAATGACCAAGCAGCAATCAGCAAAGATCACTCAAGTCAAATGCACTCACAGTTACAAACAAGGGTACATTGAGTTGATGATGTCTTTAGGGCTAGGGCCTACTTTGCAATGCCCCTACCTCAAAGGCAAATATGCCAGCAGTAATGGTAACTGGACCAAAGAACTGGATAATTCTGCCCTAAGGAGAGAACATCTGGTAAAGGCTGAATCAAAAGCCAGAACATCCCCAGTAAGAGAAAGCTTCAGCACCCACTGTTACCTGCAAGTCTCTTGAGCACTTATAATAGATCTTGTTAAGCACAGATGAGTAACTTTGCCAAGTCACAGAAGAGGATGCCACCATGATTAACATGGCAGGTGTAGCATCGCTGCAGCAGAACAGAGTGGAGCTGCAGGCAAGCACAACAATCAGTAAGATGTTCAGCACGCCAGAGCTGGTTGTGTGGCCACAGCCTGTGTGTTTTCTGTCATTCCCATTTACTCAGAAAGTACCTGCCTTAAGGCACAGAACCAAAGCACAACTTCCCACCTGAGACCATAAATAAAATACCAAGGTAAACGAGACGAGCAAAGAGAACACACCTCGTCATCCCCATCAGGGAACATTTTCACTAGTCCTTTTCTTGAAGAAGAGATGGGTAAATAAAAAACCCCAGTGGTTGCTCGGGGTTTTATTCATTTCCACATCTTTTATCTTCACAAGGAAACCATTTGCATCATCTTATACAGTGTTAACTCTAATGATATGAACTGACAGCTTTGCTTTCACCATTCACACCTGTCCAGGACACCAGTTCTGGTTACTAACCAACACTCAAAATACTCACCTACAATATTCTATCCCATCTCTGAATCATGTGAATTATTCAGTAAGCTGCTACACCAAGGATTTCTTTAGAGAAGATCTGCTTAACATGGCATATAGGAAATACATTAAAGGATTTATTTTCCTGTCAGATTAGAAAATAGATTGATAAAATTACACTTGCTTTCCAAGATAATGGCTGAGGTTACACCAATTCTTTAGACTTCTTAGCTTTAGGGGAGGAATTTTTGAAAACACGGTAGCATGTACAGACAACAGAATACAAATTCCTAATCACCTCTCAAAAAAAAAGTACACGTTCTAACATTCTGTGCCTTTTCAAGAGGGTAACAGGACTAATTACACGTAAAATATGACCCAGAACTGGGTCTGGTAAACCATATTCTTTCATCAAACAAAACCTAAGTGAGTTCTGCAATCAAAAAGGAAAAAGCTAAAAGGTGCTGCTAAATTGTGCGAAGGATCTTTACCTTGCATGTACCTAGTTTGGATGACCCACTGAGGAGGTAGTGCGCACACACAGAGATATACATATAGATATAGATACACGGACATACCTCAAAACACAGTACTGGCTGCTTCTCTGAAGAACCCCAAACTAGATATCCTTCCTGCTCCTCCCTTCCCAGATGCCTGGAAAACGCTTGAGGATTTTACAAGACCAGAGACCACAACTGTCCAACTGAACACACAGCAGCAGCTTTTGGATGATTACCAAACACACTGTTACTTGGGCCAGGGGAAACTGCCCTGAATCGCAGTGGAGCCCCAAGTTTTCCATTTCTGTCACACTGTGGATAAGCACAGAGCCACTCTGGCACAACGCCATGGGCAGTGGGAGCAGGCTCGGCATGTGGCCACGACAGTGCCCCCTCGCCCCCACACAAAGCACGCAGGAAGGCATCTCCCTCTTGGAGCAAGAGCCTCTGAAGTAAAATAAAAGTTAAAAAGTGTTTGTGGCCTGACTAATCCTGTAATCAAATAAATTTTAAACAAGTCCCTGGTGGTACGTAATGCTGGTAGAATTATGCAGCTTTTGTGAAAAATTTTAAGTTAAATCTGCTTTTCTTCTGCCATTTTGTGGATAATTCTACTCTTTTGTCCACCTCGCAAGAAAAAGACTTCAGTTTTTCTTTGTAATACTTTTACAGATCTTAAAGCAGCAATCTTCCAATCAAAAAAATGTTGCACTGGTGTTATTTCTCTTATTAAGGTATTTAACACAACAAAAAATGTCATTGGATTTCATTCTCTCATTGCAAATACCTCACCATGAGCTTCCAGAGCCTTGCCCTTCTACTAAAGTAGGTGTTCCACACCAAGAAATCAGACTTTCAAATTACCTAATTTCGCAGGAAAGCATACACACATGAATTATGCTTTATAAAGGGAGGAAGAGGAGCCTATAAATTCTATATGCAATTTCCAAAAGACAAATTATATTCAACATTAAACATTTAGACAACAGCTACGGAAAAATAATCAGAGTAACTGAAGTTGCTCACTCAAACTGCATGTTACAAGGGGAAATAAAGAATTTTCATATTATGTTCTGCTTGACAATAACATAACCTTCAATGTTGTCTTCCAGCAAAAAGGGCATAATTCTGTTTATTATTATTTTAAAAACAACATCTGTGCTTGCAAGTATCCTTGTGAAAAAGTACACAATATATTCCTTTTGCAGAGGCCATGGGAAAAAGAAAATCGAATATCTCAGTATTTTCCTGCTGTAATGAAGAGGGCTAATTAATGGAGCTGCCTTGGCAGCTGTCATAAAAATATTACTTCTTTTGTGTTCTTCAGAATAGGCTTACTGCATATTTACATACTTAAAACTTTTAAGCAAATACAAGAGGACGAATTTTTTGATAAATCTAATTTTATCATATATAATAAAACAACCATGAGAATACATTATTTTTCAGTTATGTCTTGCCTGCAGACTAAAACAGGTAAAATCTTGGAAAAATGTATTAGATAAAAACAGCAAAAGGCTTTCCATTTTGAGTCAAGTCTCCTTATCCTTCAGGGTTGCTTGATTTTCTTTGACCAGACACTGAAGCTTTTGGAACTTCAAACTGTTTGCAAATAGTGCAAGTAGTTGAGGAGAAGCAAAGGAAAAATTTTTTTTTAAAATTTCCTCTAAATTACACTAGTGAAAGCTTCTCATCCTTTTCAATGTTCACTTACATTGACCAATGTTTGCTTATATTCAAGCCATCCTCATTATGGTACATAAAATTAAAATTAATTTCTGCAACAATGCTATATGGTAACATTTAATGAAGATATTCATTAGTATCTGCTGCCGCAGAAAGAAGAATTTATATTACTAGGTAAATGATAAAATACTATTTTTGAAACTTGTCCATCAGACACAAACATTTCAGATTCTTTTCTAAATCATCTCCTGTAATAACATGACAAACTCTGAAAACTTTCCCAACCATTTCAGTTTTGTGCAGATCAGATGCAGATCTTTGTTTTCTAGTTTATATTCCATTCCTGGCAATTATTCCATAGATCCCAAGTTTCCCCAACGGAAATCCCTCCCTTTCTTTTCTTAATGATATCACAGTTTTAAAAGGAGATTCTATACTCAAAACATTACAGGAGTTTCCTTTGCAAATAGCAGCCTTCCGGGAAAAGGCATTTTATTCACTCCTTCTGTTCTTCTCACTTTGTTTTGAGGCCACTGAATTTACCATAAAGAGATGTTCGACAACTGCCATGCCCTCTACCCCAAATGAATGCTTTGAAACTATAAAAGATGTCAATACTTTGGTTGGAATTTTTTTTCTTATGAGAATTTTCAGTATATTATACAGTAGAATAATATAAAGGAAAAGATCTCCACACAGTACAATGGTAGGGTGGCAGAGATGGTCATGACGACTCCTCAACCTTGTTTTTTATGGCCTCTCTATCAGGCTGGCAATAGATGAGGACAAAGCGGGACACTCCACCCACACAATACAGCAGAAAGAACCACATATTCCTCAAAACAATCACTGAAGAGCTGGGAACCTGGTCACAGTTTTCCTTTCCATTCTCAAATGAGCAGCAATATAAGGAAAGACAAGACACTTCCTGGAAGTGTATTTATCTTATATTTCATACATTTAAGTGTTACTTCTTTTATGTTCTGTGCTTTTCTGCAACACACAGGGTTTTCGTCTATTATATGCTATAGTCTCAGTGCTTGGGACAGTTGGGATACTTTAGTTAGTAGTCATTTTTTGATCCCTCCATCATTTTCCCATCGGCACAGCCACTCAGCCATTGAGGCAGTCACAATATATTACAGCATCTTATTTCAATCTATCGCCGAATCATCAAAATGCTACTTCAAAAAGGCACAATTAAAATATTTTAAAGTAACAATAGATGCTTGGAAATAAACAGAGCAGAATGCCACACCACTATTCCACCTCAAGGCCTCGGTGAGAAGTGCATTGTGTACTGCAAATGCCCTGTTTTTCAGCCACTGTTTACACCTTTAAATGGTCTTCCCCGCACATTAGTCTTTATGAAGTTTGATTTCACTTTAGGTGTTATTTCAGAGAAAGCCTCAAAATGTACCAGTACAAACTGCTTCAACTCTCAGTTCCCAAAAAGGACTGACACTGATGTTTGTCTGGCCTTCTCCCCATACATGCAGCATACACCTCCAAAACTAAAAGAAGAAAAACAAAGAAAAAGAAAAAAAAGCAGAGCAGTGCTACTGCAACATAATCTGTTGGCACCTACATGACCTCAAAGGCTGGGTCTGGAATGCAACTAAAGTAACTCCCCAGCTTTCAGAGCCCTTACCACAACTATATCCAGCTACCTCACGGCCACCAAGTCACTCTGGCAGCAGAATAGACCAGAACAGAGTCCTGTGTGACAGAATCCTAAGGTGGCTGCTCTGACCACAAGGACCAGAAACACATCTGACATCCCAGCAGCTCTACAGCCACAATAGTGCAACGTTTGCTCACGACCTAATTGTCTTCACATCTCCATTTATATGCCCACTTCTGGGTCTTGGACTACATCAGGGATATTTGCATCATAGAGCAAAGTAGGTACATATGATCACCCATGTGGAGTTTATATACAAAACAATGACTAAACAACCTGTCTTTCCAGTACCCAGATGCAATTCAGTGTCCTATTTCTCAGAGCAGAGCTCCAAGACTTGGTTTTTATTCTTTCATAAAACTTCAGTCTTAAAAAAATACAGTTCTCTCTTAAAGCACACAGACCGTCAAATAGCACATGTTCTTGTTCAATTTAACTTGCAAAATCCCAAATCCAGTTTTACAACTGATTTTAAATGCATCTGTCATCCAGTGGGCAACATCTGCTGCATATCGCTGAGCTCTGCTTCCACTGTACAGGAAGGGAGTCTGTTACTACCAATGCCAGCTTTGGAACTGGATTTGTTTTCGATTAGAAGGTGGTCTTGGCCAACACACACCCACGTGGCATGTGCACAAGTAAAACTAGCTGTGGCAGTGCAAAGCAAAGCCCAGCAACAACCCAGTCACGCATACAATTTTTCACTAGCCCTCCCTGCAAACCTGTCTTTCTCATCTAGCTCCCATTGCCATGAAAACAATGATAAGGGGATTAAATCACAGATGTCTCACTGCCTTTCTCTCCGCACCCTTAAAATGTAACTATCAGGCTGGCCTGATTTACATTTAAAAAAAGCATCCTTGTTTGCCAGCATATACTATGCCTGATGATGTCAACAGTTTCAGGCAAGTCTGTGATTTAAAGATCATGGGGAACTCGATGCAGTGTTTGAAGGGGAAAAGTGATCTCCATCTCCCTTTCAAATGAATATAAAATATAAACTGTTTTAGACTAACATAAATTTAATTAGACCCCCTGCAATAGGTTAAAACATCATAACATCATAAATGTCCTCTTTGGGTGTCCAGGGCCGTCTGGCATATTTAGGCTACTGTGCATCATTTGACCTCTCTTTTCAGAAGCATCCAGACATGTGCTATGTTCCTCAGCCTGTGGGAATTCCAGGATTATTCAACAGTATGGGACCAAAAAACCAACACTGTGGGAAAGAAGGGACTGGAATAGGGAGACATCATAGCAAGAAAACCCAACCCAATAAACAGAACGGTCCATAAAGGAAAAGGTGAAAAATTTCAATGCAGAAGGGAAACAACTACTGCAGGTCCTATGATAAGGAATTATTTCAGTAGAAAGATGCACTACAAGGATTAATTTGAGAGAATGGGTATGGTACAGTGTAGTGAGCAGCTGGTACGACATCATACCTCATTACCCACCAACGCTAACACAAACACCCCGCACCTGGTCCTCAGTCATTTCGAGCAGAGTTTACAGTCCTGCTATTAACACTGGAGCTGCTGCAACCCACTTCTTAAAAAGTACCATTAGCCAAAGTCCTACATTTCCAGCCCTTCTGACAGCAAGACCAGCTCAGGAGAGAAGCCACCTTCTGTAGCCCTTGAAAGGCAGACGTCCTCCTTAAAGGGAAGTACACGTGCAGGTTGGGGACAAAAGAGACCAGGCACTTTACTAATGTGTGGGGACAGCAGGGCATGGCTGTAACTCTGGATGAATCAGGATTCAGCTCTCCTCCATCCTTGTCTTACTCTGATGGCCAGAACAACATCTTGCCACAAGTAATTATGCTGCCTAGCCTAGGCAGCCTCCCTTGCAGCACACACACAGTTGCTGCTACGGCACAAATAGTTTTATAGCTATAAGGACACTTAGCTCCAGCATCCACTAAAACCACATGAAAACTTAAGTCCCAATTTCAAGAATCACAAACATTTCTCAGCCTTGCTGCAACTCCACCGACTCCACGTGACAACTCTCTGCACACACTAAGATTTCCACAGGGCTGAATTAAAAAAGGGGAAGCTCTGCTTTAGGAGCTAAACAACATCTTCAAGTTCAGTAAGAAAAACAGTAAATAAATACCCTGGGACATATCAGAACATACCCTAAATACTGATAAAGTTTGGGGCTTGCTGCCCTCAGTGACATTCTCTCCCGAATTAGCTGCTGAAATCCAAACTGATTTTATTCTCTGTTCTTTTGGCTTACAGACAGTTCTGACAGCCCCATTAATGTTGCCTTGTTTATCTCTTCCTCATGACTTCTCATCTGGACAAATACTTTTTTTTGGTTCTTTTTAATTGTGTATGCAGTTTTCATTACCACCAGAAGGCACTTCAGAAGGATTAACAATAATTTCCGTACTCATTTGATGGACACTCATCTTTGTTCTCCACTCTGTTTAGAAACAAGAAAAAAAGTACTGATTAACGATCATCAACTATCCGTCAGGTTTCTCACAGAAGTTGTATTATTGTCTCATTTACAACAATATTTATACCCTTAAACCCAACTGGCTTCATGGATTACAGCTCCAAGAAGATCAGAGTAAGAGAGGCCCAAAGAAAATTACCTACCTCCTTGGACAATAAATCTTCTCACAAACTTGGGATGTATATTTGACACAGTTCTGTCAGTCCTAGTCAAGAACATCAAAATCTAAAAATATGTTTATCAGCAGAATATATGTTCACCTGTGCAGACACACAGTTTATTTGAGGTATCAGTTATATTCTAAAGGACTGTAAATCTAAGCAATCAGTAGTTCTATAGGGCATTCTTGTAAGAAACACCCTATTTTCAGACTTTTACCCAGTATGGGGGAAGAAACGTGTCATTTAGTCAGCCCTAAATAATGATTTTTAAACATGTAAGCAGCATATCTGGCTTTGTAGTGGCAGCAATAATATACTTGGGATTTCAGCCTTTTAGAACATATTTAATTGTGCAAGCAAACACAAAATCCTAAAGCCAATGAGCTCCACTCATTGTTCATTATTTCCTGCACGAACCTCACCCGTAGCACAAAGGCAGTGAAACAAAGCTACCATAGCTGAACTAAGCAATTAATAGCAGGAAAGAAGTAGCAAACCAGAAACAGCCATACAGAAAATTAAGGATTATTTCATGCAAATGCAGTTCATTTAGTATCATGACACTAAAAAATCATGTTTTGTTTACCATTCACAGACCACTGCTTCTGGCTGTAGTACACTGTTCTTTTTGTATCTTAATATAGTAATAGTACTATATTTAGTATCTTAATATAATATATCAATGGAAATAAATGCTGTTAAGAAAAGGTTAGTGGTATGCAACAACTTGCCAAGTATGAAAATAAAATGCTATCAGACAATTTTTTTCATACCAGACGTGTCATGGAGCCACAGATGAAATCAGGACCTCATCTGAGTCATGCTGCATCAGAAATACTTATTTCTGATGAAGTAAGAACTTCTGAAGTTTCTGATTTAAAGACACCAAACACACTCCTGCTCCCCCAAGGGGAGCAGCACAGCTCCCAGCTGTTCGTGCAGAGAGGACAGAGAGGTGAAGGCTGAGATTCCAGTGCACAAGCACCTCCCAAACCTCCTAGTTCCTCCTCCCACACAAGCAAATCACACACCACAGCTGCTGTCTGGGGCAATACCCAAATACTACATATTTAGGAAACTACAAAGTACGTATTTGTGATACTGACCAAAGCAATGTTAGCAGGATAAGAAAGAGACCACAGGGGAGAACTAATTAAACATCTCTACCCAGACACAGATGTTTTGTTCATTTTCTTGTTGTTGGTTTGGCTGGCTTTGGTTTGCTCCTTCAACATGTCTTTGTCTGTGTGTGATCCATCTACTAAATAAAAAGCACAAAAGACATACCAACCCTCACTGTGTAGTAATAACACTGGGACAGCAGAAACAAACAAACATTTTACTCCCAAAGAACATACTATTACTGAAAAGTGAAGTGGTCCTAGCTCAATTCCAGTAGTTTAAGCAAACGGCCCCTTAGTTGTTAAACAACATATTGCCTTACAGGCAATGGTGCCTGTGAGACCTCAAAAACAAAGTTTAGATTTCCTACTCCGTCTCCCTTTCTCATTCACCAAGACAGATGGAAAGCAAATGTATCTAGAGAATTACCATTATGATACTTCTCCAAGACAGAGAAGCAACAAGATTTGTTCAGGAAATACATTATGGTAGATTTTCTCACACTCCATTTTGCAGTGCATGAGAAGCTGAATTTCAGCACCAGAGAAATTATACTGACTAATTTTGTCTGCTCCAAACCTACCAGATAAAATTTCAGGGGTCAGTGAAATTCTGCTGTTAGAGTGATGGTCACACAAATACCATGTTCATATGTTCCCATGCCATATTCATTTGCTAAGGGATACTGTGCAGGGCTCAGAGAGCCCAAGCCAAGTAATGCACTGGAATGAAGAGATCATTGTGAAAGCAATCAATCTTAATAACAGTCTGATGTTAGCCACAAATGATAGGTGCTGTTTATCTCAAACACTTTTCTAAAGCTTCTGAAAGACGTTTTCAATCATTAAAGAAAGACATTTTTTATTCTAAGCATTTCCATAGCAGATTCCCAAGATGGTACTGAGACACAAACCTGGTACTGTGAGACACAAAGCTGGTATTGCTCCTGTTTTTCTCCCAGGTTCATTCACTTTTCACATTCTACTTCATAAAAGTCAGTCTTAACCAGGCAGAAGACATTTAACCTTGGCACAAGTTATAACAACAGCCAGCAGCTTGATCTTGGTAAAAACATTTGTTACCCACAGACTAGCCAGAGCAGGAAAAAAGAAACCTACAATCAGTGGACACATTCTGATGCTCAGAGAGAATAGCTGCTGTGCAGAATCAGCTATTTTGGCCATGAATTGCCCATGGACCATGTGGCTGTTCAGCAGCTGAGTTGCTAAGTGTTGTAAACAAAACCACCCTCTTCCTATCTTTGCTATGATCTTCCAATGACCCATTTGGGCCTCTGTGCCCTCTCTCTTCAGGAAAAACAATACAGCTCTTTCCCTGGCACTTAAAATAGACTCCTTGCCAGGCCAGGAACATCGCATAGAGGAGTTCCTTTTAATAAGCAGCTAGGGTATGCAAATACAAGAGTGGAAAAAACCTAGTCTGCTTCAGAAAGCTACTCTGCTAGTTTTGTACATCCACTCATGTTCCTTTGCTGTTCTTCACAACTCTACCACATCTAGACAAAATTATTGTTCAACAGCTTACAGCAAACCCTCCAAACCAGAACGGCAGCAGAGCGTGAGCTGGTATGGGAGGAGGACTTGCACATCTGCTTTACTGTATCTGTAACACTCAAAGTCAATGCTAGAACTCAACCCGGAAGTCACACAAGAGCTGCACAAGCCATACAAGAGCTGACTACTCTCAAGCATATCTGATCCTCCTCATCAGTTTCCATTCAAGAGGCCACAGTCTTCACACAGATCTAGAATCACAGAATGACACAGGCTGGAAGGGCCTCTTGAGGTCTCTTGTCTACACATCTATCCCAAGCAGTTCGCCCAGACCTCATCCAACTGAGCTTCAAAATACCTCCAGGACTGAAGAGTTTACAATCCCTCAGAGTCTATGTTCCAATGTTTGACCACCCTCACGATATAAAAGTTTTTCTTATATCTACCTGGAATTTACCCTGTTTCAACTTGTATCCTTTGCCCTGGCTCCTTCACCAAGCACTTCAAGAAGAGTTTGGCAGCACCTGGTTCTATAACCTCTCTACCCACAAGGTAGCTAAAGGCAGCACTGAAACTCCTCCATAACCTCCCCTCTTGGCAGATGGAAGAAAAACATTTCCAGATGGAAGAAAAACATTTCCAGATGGAAGAAAAACATTTCCCTCTGTGTTTCTCCTCAAACCTCGTTGTCCCCTTAATCACCCATTGGACTCATTCCAGTACATATCAACATTGTTTTTACACTGGAGAACCTCAAACTGGCCATAATATGCCCTACTCATACTTAGCTGTGATTCCAGAGCTCGCCTGTCTGAAGGGTGGATTGTAGCATGTTTCAGCTAAAAACAATGCACCTGTGTGCAACTGAGACAGGAAAGCACTACAGTTCTGCAGAGTGGCACTCCCAAAGACAGATATAAGATAAGATGCTTACCAGAAATTCTGATTTACTTTGTCAAACCTTTGCTCTTAACTTACTTTGCAGTGAGACCTCTGTTCCCATTGTGAAGAGTTTCGGAGATTCACTGCTTTTCCTCTGTCTTGAAAGCAAGAAACACCCTGATGCAGTGTACAATTACACTGTACACTGTTACAATTGAACAAAAGTATTTTATGGGTACAACTCCAGCTTAGAGCTACATCTTACTAGGAAACAGCACAGTAGCTCCCAATGGCACATTATACCACTGTTGCGGCATTTCCCAGAAATGCAGTGGCACATGTGGAGTTCAGGTCTATCCACACTGCTTGCTGTGACAGACTATATTTCTCACACAAAAAGGAGCAACCATTTGAACTCTCAGTGATGGGACTCCCTACTAAGAAGAAAACATAATAAAACTTCACTAAGTGACTCAGAAAACTGAGCCTGAGTGAAAGGCAAAACCCTCACTAGCTTCTGAAAATAAACTTGAGTCTCTGTGCAGCAAGAGCATCTCAATGGCTGGAGAGGTTGGTCTAGTGTCATGCAATCCATTTAGCTAAATAAAAGTCTGGAAAAGGAACACATTTTAGATATTTATGATCCCTCACGTGAAGTGACTGGAACCCTCTAAAAATAAAGTATGTAATTAAGCAGCCAGAATATCTTTAAGCAAATCACTGTCATCTTTTGGTCAGACAGTGAAACCTAAGAACTCCATCTAACTCTATCAGACTTTTCAGGACAACCACTCAAACCTGCGCACACAAACCATGCAGTCGCTGCCAGTAAGCATCTCATCTCCTGTGTAGGGGCAAGTCAAGGCTAAATCTGCAGAGAAGGCCTAGTAACAAGAGAGGGTACAAACTACAGGAAAAATTCCTAACCTGCCAGCAAGAAATTAAATGACCCATCCAGTTATGAATTACCACTGGTCTATGGCAGTAGAGAATGCGCTCGATTGTCACATGGCCCATATAATCCCAGCCAGCAAGGGCAAAGCCCTGAAAGAACTCTGTCTACAAAACAAAGGAACACATCTTCCTGCAATTACAGGTTGGGCCAAACTATTTTGTTTTCAATGCACCCACTCATCCCCACCAGTTTTCCTAAGTCTTTTGATCTCCCTTCCCAAAACTGAAAAAGGACCAAGCATTAGCTAAGGTGTCCACTTGCAGGTGCTGCTAGTGCCTCCGATCACAAGCAGTTCCAAAGGCCCAAATGCAAACACTTGCTCTAAACAGAGAGCTGGTTTTAAACTGCAAGAAAGATTTTTAAAAAATAAACACAAATCTGGCCTTCCCATACTGCCTACAAAAAAAAAGAAAATGCATTGGTAGCTCTCCAGTTACTACTCCCCAGTCACTATAAACACACCATCTCCTACTGAGGCTGCCTCCCCACAAGCTGTCAATCCAGCTACTCACAGGACTTTGTTGAACCAAGCTTAGTTAGCACAGTTACTCAGTTCACCAAACTGGAAGAGAGCCTGCAGCACAGTTGTCTCAGCCAGAAATGGGCATCAGTGGCTGAAGCAGTAACCTCTGCCACAAGCACAAGTGCTCCAAGAAGTGGACAAACAAAAAAATATTATTCTGGGAGGTACCACAGCACTGCCTATCTGCACTAGCTTTCCCCAGGCCTCACTCACTGTGCTGCTTCACCCAACCCTCATGCAAATGGCCTGCATGAAATTCCATGATGGTGCAATGCAGCTGCTGACAGACTGAAAGCCGGGTCACAAGATCCATTATCCACACAGCTGGCCTCTTCAGTGGCAGCATCAGCAAAGATGCCAAGGTCTGAATGGTCACACACCTCAAATGGAAACAGATGCTCGCCCTCCACGAATTGACTCAGTTATTGACAGAAAAACATCAGTGCATGAATTCATTAAATGCTATTTCTCCATCTTTGAGGCCTGATGAATAATGCAAACAAGGATTCACAACTGACTTATTACAAAAACAGCAAAACAAACACCAAGACCTGTTATTTAGAGAGGATTGTTTCAGCAACTCCACCCCAAAGTGCTAGGCTGGAGCCTCCAGGTCCGCCTCTGCACAGGGCAGTATCTCAAATGTTGCACTCAAGCTGCATGTTTACTATTCCTGTTCCTCTGTGCTTCCAGGACTACTCATCCAGCTTCCAGAACAGTGCAAAAATTCATTTTCAAAACAGAAACATGTAAATTAACTCTTCATATTAAATTCATATTTGTTTTCCCTTCAGGAAACTCTGCATGCAGTATGCCAGACACTATTGCTAATTTGCCAAACAAATTCACTCAAAGAGAGAATTATTGCAAAGCAGACTGGAATGACTTCCTGGAAATCACTTGGGTTTTATGCAAGGCATTGGTTCTCCTCAAGGCAAAGGAAGCAGGGGGAATGGAGGGCCCACTCACGTGCAGAGCCACAGTGGAGTTACGGCTTGCCAGAGCAATCCACTCCTTTTCAAAGCATTCCAGTGGAACCAGAATGGCTCTTTCCACAGCGCACTGCAGGATCAGGATCTGTATCCAAAAACATGCATCCATATGGCACTGTCACAGCATGTTGCATGATGAAGAAGCTAGCCCTCACTAACAGCCATAGCATGCAGGAACACAACCTTAAACATACCTGTGTCTCTAGAGGGGCAGACAGATGCATGCCAGGACTTACCAACACGACCCAGGAACCTCACTTCCCAGCACTTCCAGCAGAGCTATAATTTGGAAACACAGATTGTTTGCAACTACAGGAAGGCTAAGCATGCTTTATGAAAAACAACAACAACGACGACAAAACAAAACAGGCATTTTAAAAAGTAAAATTTCAAGTGGCAACAGCAAAACTGAATTTTTCCTTTTGAGAAGGCAGTTCTCACCACAGAGATCCAACCCCAGATGACAGACTGCTAGGAATTTTTTTATCTGATATAATCTAAATATAAACATTTATTTTTGTTATGATATGGTTAAAGAAATCTACTCAGGCGAATATATCTGAAGCCAAGTTTCAATTGGCAAATTTTTCTCTTTTTTTTTAATTGCCAAGTTATTATTATCCTATAATCCCTAAAGATACTAAAAGCCCTCATGATGGAAGCACAGTCTTAACTACAGAAAAATTTAGTTCTGATATTTGAGCACACTCCATTTTTTTGGTTGACACCAGATGTTAAAGTAGTTGGAATTCCTGATTTCCTAAAGTTGCATATCCTTCTTTGTCAGAAAAATACTTGTCTCCAAGAACAAAAAAAAAGCTCCTGCGTCAGCTGGTCTTCACCACCATAGCCACCGGATCCAGGAGACAAACCATGACTTCTCTGGTTTTAGAGACTAAATCAATTTTTATTAAAAAGAACTCCCTTCATTTAGAGCAGCAAAACCTATTGCTACAGAATGCTTATTTTCATCATGATAGCAGAGATGAGAACTGTAGGCGAAAAAAAAAGGAGTAATTGCAAGCTCATTAGATAACCTGAACATAATGCCGACAAGTTCACGTGTTCTCTTTCTCTCAAAATAAAAACTTAACTATGACCACTAAAGCCTTTTTCCTCATTCCATCTCATGAGCTGAAATAATGACACACTTTTGGAGGAGAAACATTGTCCCTGTACTCAAGACCTAAGAGCTTTTATCTTATTTGGTCTTACTGACACTGCATGGAGGGAATAAGGACATCAACATCAGGGCCAAAGTCCTCTGGGACAACTAGGGGGAGGACAACAGGTTCCTCAGCCAGGTGGCAACTGGGCAGCCTGAATGTCTACCTCACACAGCTCTGTGCAGTCATCCACCCAGACACTGAGCTGCTCAGAAGGGAAACATTTAACTTGGATTACATATGAGGGAACACATTACATGGGCAGCAGCCAGCCCCCATGAGCTGCACATGATTCAATGGGCCTATGTACAAAGAAATTCAGGATTTGTGTGCATCCCAATTCCCACTACATTTCACTCAGATCCTTTTGAAAATATCAGCCTTATAGGTTTTGGCCCCTACATCCGCACCTGCAAGCATGTGGAACACAACAGATCACTTCACAGAAGAGCCAAACATTTGTACTCATTTTCTTTGAGGATCTAGATTTTTCAGACTAGCAGGAAAGATGCCGTGCTCTAAAACTGTCCTACAACCTAAACTATACAAACTGTAGCTGACACCACAGATCCAATGAACTTGGAGACGTATCACCTTATGATATGACATATCACAAAAGAGTAGAAATTTTTGTTTTGAAAGGCAAGAAACATTAACAAAAATATCTCCTGCAGCATCAATTATAGTGAGAAGAACAAAGAAGAGCATGTTGGAAACTGGGAGCAAGCCACATTATCTATGAGGCACTGTGTCAGCACAGTAGTTTTTCCTCCACAGTGAGTGCTGAGGAGTTTTGGGCCCATCTGTCCCTGACAGAGGTTCAATGTAAAGTCCTTACATATCAGTACATCACAGAAAGCTGGCAAACAAATGCACAAAAGGAGCTTGCTACTCTCGGAAGGAAGCTGAGAGTCCCAGCTGTACCTCTGTTCCAATCAGCCACTCCATGAACTTTTCTCACAAGAGAATGTTTTCTGAAAAAATAAATACATGCTTTGATTAAGTAAATTGTGAGGAGTTCATTTTCAATTCCGCAATCCCCAAGGGACTCAAGGACCAATCTCTCTGGTGTTTCATCCACAGTAATTTAATAACTTATACTGTAAGACCTATGGCTTACAATGAAGATACCAGGACAAATCTCGAGTATATTATTCACCCTAGTGCCACTAACTGAAAGGCACTACTAGGCCAATTCAAGCAAACAAGACCTAGCAGTCCCAACACCTGCTCCAATGATTACTACAACAGGCTGTTCTTGCTGCTGGGATCAACAGCTCCACAGCTAACAGCTTCCACCAGCAAGCAGGTTCAGGTCAGGCTTGCAAAAAGAGGCAAAATCAAGCATGTTCCTCCATTCACATTCCAATTCGCTAAAAGTCACTATACAATTTAAATCTCTGCTCTCACAAACAGAGACATGTAATATAAAGCGAGCCTCACGGATTCCCACATTTCTGCCATTCTAAACACTGTGTCCTCTGCTCCATCTGGGACTAGATTTTTCAGTTTGTTTTCTTCGAATATCTCCTTCCTTTGATTGCCTGGAACTGAGTTGCTCATTACTATTTCAAGTAATGTTGCCCCAGCTCTGCAGCATCTCAGAGCTCTGAACAGCAAAGCACTCTTTTAATGTAGAGTGCATTTGATAATAAGATTAATAAAAACTACACAGCATCTTTAGCGGGCCATCTTCTATCAGCCTAGCAAGAGGACCAGAACGGAGAGCAATCAAACAGTGCTATGAGTCCTGGCAGTTCTAAACCTCTTCTCCTATGAATCAAAGTGAACAGCCACTAGAAAGTCTCCACTTCCAGGCCACACTGTGCACTGCCAAATATTTAAAAAGTCACTGTCCTCTTTTAAAAAACTCAAGTTTATCTGAACATTATTTACACATCTGTCATAATTAATTTTCTACACATAGAATCCCTTGACAAAAGGTATCTTCTTTAGATTTGGTTATATAAATAAAATATTGTGTTGGGCTGATCAATATACTGCTGTAAAGCAAATGGCTTATGTAGGCTGGTGACAAACATCCCTCACCACATAAGGTGTAAATATAAGTGTGAAAATTAATTTCTCTCCAACCACTACAAGAAATAAGGTTTTATCAAGGATGAAAAAAAGTAGCAGAATTGCTAAAAACTTTTGAGATTTGTCTCTGTGGAAAATGATGGATGTTTGTGCTAATTTTCAAGTTTTCCACCTATATATCATCAAATATAAGGCAAAAAATATTTCGTTTACAGGTGAAAGGATGCAACTTCAATGCTTTGATGCAGAACACCTGAGCACTCTTTTCACAAGAACTGTGAGTATGAGTAATTCAGCTGGAAATTGTGAGAAAGCGATGAATGACTCGTAGAGTTCTCCAACTGGTTTTCTATGCATGTGCTCCAGTTGATAAAATACAACTTGTGTAACTAGGACAAGGCAATTGAGCAATAAAGACAGCACAGCAAATGCCATTTCTGCCGTTAACCAAAATGCCCATGTGGCATTTACATTCTCAGAGAACCATTGGGAAAGTCTGTTCCTTTTTTCCTTTCTTTCTTGAGAACAGAAGCACAAGTGTTTATAAAAATCAGTAACACCTCCTTTTTTTCTCCACCCACATGGACTTGGCAGCATATCCCAGTATTTTGTGATGTCATCTTTGAAAAACCTGAATTGCATTGCTTCAAGGCCTCAAGAAAACCAAAATAATTTAATTACACGCAGATTCAAGACCTGCCCTTTTCTCCTCCGTGTGCCCTGCACTCAAGAGAGACTTGGCTCCCCCCCTAAATCTGGCCCCAATTCAGCTGCTGATTGGAGCTGGCTTATGGGATTAATGTTCATGATACAAACTGATGAACATTTATGAATCAGGAAGTCTGTATAGGCACCTGGACAGTGCATGGTGTTATCACCAGTGCATCTGGGAAGAGCGTTAGGGCTTTAAGAATCTGCACCAAAATCATTCTCTTGAGATCAAAACCATGAAGGAAATAGCAAAATCACCCAGACATCTTTGGAGGACAGAGGGACCACGAAGTGCTGTTTCTCCTAAAAGGCAGCACTCCCCTGCCTGCCCACACTAGTTCAGGAGGCAGGGCAGAGGAGGTGGCTGCCATTTCTATAAGCATTCACTGGGGCAACTGTCAGTCCAACCAAAGAGAGAAAGAGACACGCACAACCACCTACCTACCTCAGACGTAACACAGGAGTCCAGGACCACAGAACACAGACAAAATGCTCAGCTCAGGCATGCCTTTCCTCTCTAGATCCCTTGGCATCAACATAGTTCTCCCTGCCTATTTAGGACCCAGTTTCAGAGCAGACTGAAACCTGCCTTTTTTAGAATACATCTACAATTTTGAAATTTGTACCCACAGATTCTCTCCTGACACAGGCTGTTCTGAGCAAAGGATGAGTTTTGCCCCAAAGGCTTGACAACTCTGAGGACAGTACCACGGCAGGGTATGCACTGTTTGAAAAGCAGAAAAGGGAATAACCACACTTCAGGTGCTAACCTTGCAACAGTCTACAAGCACAGACTCCTTGTTATCCCTAATGAACAGGCTGGAACCTCACATGCATGCATTGATGCCACAAGATACCTGAAGGGCCTCAATCACAACTGGAAAAAAACACCCCAAACCAGATTTTTGTCTTTGACTGGAAAATACCAAAATGAAACTTTGATACAGTAACTAAAAACTACCTAATTTTTAACAATTAGTAATTCAGGCGCAGATTTCACTTATACCTAAAGAGTAAATACTGATTGGTGGTGTTTCAGCAGGCGACCTTTCATTGACAGATCAAGATTTGTAAAGCATGCTAGTTGTTTTACTGGAAAATAACTCTCATAATAAGATTTCCAGAGATTACAGTCCAGGCTTAACTGTTGTCCTGTCAAGTCTGTAGAATACCGTATAAAGAAAGAGTGAATAGAAACATTGGTTACCTTTGAAACACTGCAGTTTCAGACCCAGCAGAAACTAATCTCTCTCTTGCTGCTCCTTCAATGAGTACAGAACAAAACCCACATGAATGCTCACCTGCATGCATATTCACATACCTATGTTTTTAGATTAATTTGCCAGCTTATGCTCATAGTCTAAACAGGTGGAAGTCCCTCTCATCCCTCCCAAAAGTCACCATACAAGTTACATGCCATAATGTACAAGTGACACTGAAGGATCTGCACTTTCTCCCTTTAAAAAAAAGAATTAAAGCTGGCAGACCACTGATTTTGCTATCCGTTGCCCTTGCTCTGCAAGGAATCCCTTCATAAATCCCAATACATCAGTAATTAAGCCATAATTTTTAGCAAGGTCTCTATGCTGCTCACTTGTAGGACAGTCTAGAAAATTACAGAAAAATCACTAACAACCCCATCCAAGTTACTACTGTCCTTCCAACAAGCTTTGCAGAGAATAAATGAAAGCAATAGGTTTGTTATAAAATGGGTGCTGTACTAACTTTACCATCTGAATATAAAGCAGCCTTTAATTCTCCTGAGGATTCTAGGTAAAGAATGTCTCAGTAGGAGACAACAACTCCCCACAATATTTAATCTGCCTTCGGAAACTCTTTCAATGGAAGATGACAATTAATAATACATGCTTCTTTTTCAGTGAATCAAACAGGCTCTAGATTACACATCATCATTTTCTATCCTTTATTTCTGCTCTTCTGTTGAATTCACAGTGAAATCACAGACCCAATCTGCTATCCAGGGCCCTTGGTAAAATCATGCATGACAGCTGCCTTCCTTAAGGAGAGTAAAGCTGGCAATCAAGAACCTGAGCCTCACAACCAGACCTCTCCTGCAACAGGAAGTAGAACACAGAACCTTCCCCTTCGCAGAACAAGAAACAAAACCTATTTATTCCATCTAAGGTTCTCACAGTTATGATTCATGCAACCAAGCAACTGAGGGAAAAGGACTAAAGGGCATACTTATCAATATATACTGTAGAAATATCTCAGAATGGCAAGCAGGGCAAAACAGGAATCTAATAAGATTATTTAATAGTTCTTTTCTTGTCAGTTGATCATAAAGATTGTTATAATATGAACGTTCATATTTCAAAAGACATGTACAGGTTATTCTATCATTCTTTACACTTTAGAGTTTTCCACTGAACTGAGAGAGATTACCCACACTTTATTACACACCGTATTTCACAGACTATCCACAGATGTTCGTTACAATTTGTTTCCTTGGTACAGCACTACATTATTCTTATTGGGCAAAAGTCATTGCTGTCATAGGAAAAGCTTCCTATTTATAGTTTTTCTGTATGTGCAGGAGCTATTGCCCTGGCATGTGAATGTAGTATGCCGAAGGGTTTAGTCATTCATGCGCGTCAGTGCAAAACTGAATGATGTAGCGCTGACTGCAGGTAAAACATATTTCACTTGAAAACTGTCCAGGTGACAGCTCTCATGTATTGGCAGTCACTACTGTTGACATTGTTTCTGTTTAACACAGTCCAAGTATTAGACTCCAGTAGTATTTGTATATTAAGTTCCATTCAGCTCAGTGGAGTCATATATGTGCACACATAGACATGCACATGCATAAATAATTTTATGAGTAAGGATGTACAATGAAAAGTTTACTGAAAATCAATAACAGGATCAATGCTGACCAGTATGGAATATCCTTGGGGAACTTCACAGCAATGCAAATCAGTTCTGTAAGAAAATTTTAATATCCTTAGCACTTTGGGGGGAAAAAAAACTTCCTGAAGAATTTTTCTAAGAAATAAATGGCATTATGAAGCAGGAATAATTCTCTAGTAAAGGACTGAGTTGGTTTAAAACTTCCACAGAAATGCAGTAATTCTCTACAAAATTGTCAGATTCAGGATTGGACACTTGTCAAAAATCATCTTTATTTTAATCTCTTCCCCAAATGGAAAAAAAATTTAATCCCTGAGTCATAGCTCAAGATTCACAAATACAGGACTTAAAGTAGACCATTATATGACTCCAGGAAACTGCAGGAAGTATCTATTTGCTTAGAATAAGTGACAGCATTAGCCCAGCCAAGCATTTTCCAGTATATCAAATGACATATTATAAAGATGCCCTTTTCCATCTGACTAACAGCATGATTTCACTAGTTGTCGCCATAAAAAATCCACATGGCAAAACCAAAACTGAACAACAGCTTTTTCAGTATGGAAAAAGGAAAACAAACATCTGCTTTGCTTTCTGCCTCCCTAGTTAATATATTAATCTAGACAATGTGAAAAAGCACTATTTTAAATCACTGCTATAAAATTATTTATGTCTCTGAGCCATCAAAGTAAACATCAATGTACAGGACCATGATTAAATCACACACAACACCACTTCATAACACTTTTAAAAAGCTAGGCTGAAAGAAGCCTTTTTCTCAATTGAAAAAGTATGCTGGCCTTAGCCATAAAACTCAAGACCATTTAAGATCTCTTTAGACCATGAATGTCTGTATGACACATCTCAGTAAGTACTTCATGACATTCCCTCCAAAAATAATATTGTAAACAATAATTACTGCTGTTAATTGGTTATAAGTTTGAAGTCTTGAAACTATTTTGTCATTAACATCCCCTACACCACACCACAAGTCTTCTGGGGAAAAAAGATAAGAAAGGAAAAAGAAAAAGAAGCCTAAAGTTGTCAGACATATACAGAGAGCCCTAAGCACCTTTAGAGAGACATTTATGGACCTTTACAACATTCTCAACTGCTGATTTAGTGTGAAAGCAGGTGCCAAAACCCCAACACCGAAGAAAAACAAACACCACAGTCACTCAGCTTCCAGCCGGGAACGAGTCCCAGCCTGCTTCCCCAGGCCCATTCCAACCAAAATGCTCTCTTACTGCTTCATACATGCTCAGGCCTCCAGCAATTTCCACAGTGTTAGAACTCCCTGACAAAACTGAGGCTATTGTGCCCGTGTTACCACTTTCAATGTTTCTGCAAAATATGCTTCTTTCAAGGACTAATCCAAGCCCAGAAGAGACAAAGTAAAGATTCCTAGCTAAGGCAAGCCACCTTGCAACCCAATTCACAGTCTTTAGCACTTTGGCAGGCCCATGGCAGCCCTGCCCAAGGCAAGACATCCCAGGACTTTTCCATTCCAACTCTGCAAAATGCCACATAAAATACAGAAAGATCCATACCAGAACCTTCTGCTCATTTTAATACCAATGCATTACTGGAGCAGTAATTCTGTACATTTAAAAGTTCAAGTCTTCATCAGATTTACACACCTTTAGCAGCAGGACTGCTGGGGAAAAAGAACTCATGTTCTGTTTTTTTGTCCCAACTTTGGAGAGCACCAACACAATATGCTAATTGCTAATCATCTCCTCCCTCATTCACTGCTCAAACACTGAAAAAACCTGCACACTCCCAAAACTAAAGCTGCCTGCACCAGACATTGTCTAAAGGAAGTACCCTAATTATGCCTATTTTAGGATTTACATTTTAATTTCAACTTCAAGACAGCTGGGCTCTTCTCAAGGGAAAACCAAGAGCAGCGCAGTAAATCCTTCAGGCACATCCCCCCTGCTTTTCTTTCCAAGCTGCTGCTGTGGGGCTTTCGCTGATTGAAGACACCATCAACACACAGCGAAAGAATATTTTTGCCTTTCTGGGTAGCAAACTATTAGTGTAAGGACTGCCTAACCTGGGGCAGTAGCTTTCAAGAACTGCGAAGATTTATTTTTCCTCTCCTGAGGGTAAAGTAAATGCCATATAGCCTTTCAGATTCAGAGAGACTAGAAAATGAAAAGACTTACTGAACAACTTGATCCACCCTTTCAAGACAGTTGTTCCAATTTATGTGGCTGCCCCATATCACGTGGTAGAGTACCATTGGCTTGCTTTTAGTAAAATACAAACATTTCAATTGCATAACAGAAGTTAGATTGTCTTTAACAAGGATCTCAGCCGTAGAACCAACCCCACAGGATTTAGACTTAAAAACCGAAACACCACCTAAAACAAGGCTTTTTAGGTGGATTCCTCAGAACTCACTGCATTAAATTCACAATAAGCTTTGATATCAGTGCTAACAATAATTCCAAGTGTGTTTTCAAGTTGTGCTTACCAACATTTTAATATGAAACTGACAAGAGATACACTCTCTGCAAAGAAGCTGCTCAAAAGAATATACAGGATAAAAGCCAGCAACGCTCTTATTACTGCATCAACATCATAAGAATGAAAGTAATGAACAACCTATTCAAGCTTCCTGAAGATGCTCCAAAGTGTTTATAAGGAAGGCATTCTGCATTTACATGGCCCCTGGACTAGCAAAGTTTCTTTGGCATGTGTTATTCTCCCAAGACAGCTAAAGACCTTTCAAGGCAGGGCAATGAGCAGGTGAGCACTACAAGGCGGTATCAATCTGTCCCGGATTCAGCAAGAGCCGAGAGATCTGAGCCACTGATTCACAGAGCAGTTCCCTCAAGAAAAGGCATCTCCCAATGCAGCTGTGAGACAGCCAGAACGTACCTACACACCTCAGTACTGCCATGCCTCTTTTACCTGCTGGAGAAAGCAGACGAGTATTGAGGATGTAGGAGGGAGAGCAGTTTCCTCTTGCTCACTTCTGTGCAACCACACAGGGTCAGCCTTAATTCCTGACCCCCCACATACCACCAACTGCTGCCAATTGGTCAAAAACAGAAAAAGTGTTGTTATGTACTGTTCTGCCCAGATCACTATTTCCCTATAATATTCTTACAATTCACCTGAAAACTTAAAAACCTTGAGCCCGCCCTTTTTGGACTGCAGGCACTTTGATGGGGAAACCCAAAACAATATTAAATGTAGGTAAAACGTGAGTGTAAGATACTGAGCCAGGCTTATACAAATCACAGTGCAAACCACACAGTTCTATTCTAATAGTCTAAGTAACCCTTATCTGTTGAACGCATGAATATTCAGAGGGAAGTACAGAACACCAGCTGCCCTCAGGAAGTAAAATAATGTCAGTTCCACATTACTGCCACTGCTCACAGCTCTGCCGTCTCTAGCCCACCTGCCACCACCCTGGGTGGCTTTGTGCCTCTGACTGGAGTGCATGGGCTTCTTTGTTGGTCACCTAGAAAACACCACCCCAGTATTCGAGCCCTAGTATTTCAAGCAGCTCTAATTCAACTTTCAGCTCAGTTCTTTGTCTTCTAAAAATAACTCATGTTTAATTGCAACTGGCTACAATTTTCTAATTCTTTGTGACCCCAAACCTCTAAATCTATTACCCAGAGACAGCCAAAGTAATGCTTAATGAAGGTGTGGGTACAATGCAGCATGCTAGGGGCCATCTGGTTGCCAGGTGTTTCCTGGCTTAGCTTTTCTTCACAATACACATCACTCCTCCTCCCCTAATTCCAAGGAAGGCAGTTTCTACCTCAGGAAAGTCCTTCATTAAAGACACAGACAAGGGCTTTATTGCAAGCAAGTCAGCTGCAGCACAGCGAAGTTCAGAGCCCACAGCAGAAAGCCCAGAAGGGCTGTTTATTACCATACGTATCTCCCTGTGACTATCACCAAAAGCCTGTGCCAAGACTACTTCTGACTGTTAATAGGAAGTGCAACATTTTGTGACCCTATGCTTTGTGTCCTTCACTATTAAAAAAAAATTAAATTCCAAGGTAAGAGCAGTTTTAATAATAGCAGAATTTATATAGAATATGATTTAAAATGTACTAAGCAAGATTGACAACCAGTGTAATTTGATTTATTTCAGGGAGCAACGCAACCTATCAGTGTGGTTAGATCCTGTGAACTTTATTTTCAAAATGGAGCATTTAACTTCCTTAAAATCCCTGTCTTTAAGACAAGTAAAAGCTTTCCAGCTCCCAGACACACATTCCTGCCCCTCCCCTTCACCAGTGCTCTAGAACAATTTAGAGAGCTGGACTGGTAGAAAGTAAGTAATTTTTGTACAGCACTAGAATTGCCCCAGCTCAACTTACTGAGACAGCTTCCCACAGGGTCAGGCAAGGACCAGGCATCATGGGAGCAAACAAGCACAAGATCCCCAAAGAACCAGCTGGGATAAGCCCTGGCTGCCAAAAGACCACATCCCAGACTACTGAATAGGAAGACTTCTCCTGATTCCCACTATCGCGCTAAGATTTAGTTTGCATAAAGCATCTCACATTTCAGGCTAAAGCCAGAAAACATTTACTTGGGTACTTGCAGTAGTCAGTTCTCGTGAATGTTTCAGACTGGTTATGTATGACTACCAGGGTCGGTGAACGTGCATAAAAAATTGTGGCAGTATTTCTCAAACATGACAGGAAAAACTCATTTTTACAGTAAAGACAAAAGCCCTTGAGACTCCTTCTAGTGTATGGAAAAGGGGTCTGTGCTGGGGAACTCTTGAGAGTCAGGATGCTCCTGCTGTGCTTGGGAATTAGCAGGTTACAAAATGGAAACAGCTGCTGCTCAGAGACACATAGGGCAAAAATGCCTACTCTGCCCAGCAGCCAGGAAATCTGCTTTGCTGGTCTTGGGCACCCAAGTACCCTGAAGAGCCACTGCCGCAGCAGTCCGTGGCACAGTCTAAAAGCACTCTAGGCCTTCACTGCCTATGGGGATATGACAGGCCCTGATTAATTTATTGGTGGATACAGAGAGGATCATTTTGCAAAGTCAATGCTAAAATTTGCCCAGAAAATTGTGACACAAATCATTTCCAAGCTGAGAAGAGCTTCTCTGGTTCTACTGTGGATCAAGACCTAAGCAAACAGGACAAGCTAAAACCAAAACCAACAGCACACCTGTGATGGACATGCCAGAGGCTCTCACCACTATCCCAGAGCTCCACCAAGCTCATATGCACTGTTCATCTCACAGTTGTCTTGCCCACGATCTCAAGTTCCTCAGAAAACAAGCAACATCTCATTTCAAAACAAAATCCAGCAGAAGAATATCACATGTTCTTTTTCCACGGTTTCATCTATACAGCACGTTTCGTAGTTATGTGGAGCTCTGCCCAGAGCTATGTTTCAATAAAAAATGAGTGATTAAACTGAAAGGTAACAAACCGAACGAGATAAATGCAGCCAGACCTACATTGGAAAAGGAAATTGCCCAGCATCAGTGCCAGTTGTGAAGGATTTTCAAGTTCAGCTACGAAGTAAATCCATCACGGAAAGGGAAATACTAACAAGTGACTAGAGATACAGTACCGTTTTTTCTTGAGGCACACTTGCTTGTTCATTTTACTATCTGCATATTTTAATATCTTTTAAATTGCAAGTTTCTGCTAGAAATTATTTTCACAAGCTTCAAAACATTCTTCAGAGAGCTACTCATCTGCTTAGTGACACAGACATGGGGCAGGGCTTATTCATTAATCTAGGAGGATTACACTTCAATCTAGATCAAGCTTTGCCTGCAGGTAAGAGCAGTAGGGCAAATAAATACATCAGATTTTCCAACTGCAAAGGCATGAGAGGAACAGAATCCTGAAGAAAATTATGTCGTGCTTGGATGGGGAAAAGGGGTGAATATAAGGAGATAGCCACTTCTTTTTTATCTGCTGTTCAATAGCTGCTGGAACAGGCAAATTCTATTCCTACTGATCTGTCAGCTCTGAAACCTACCTCTAACAGCTGAAACAAGTCTCCACAGCTAGTTTTTCAAGTGAAAATATAGCACATGTCTCTGACCTCTTTTTTCCTGCCTTTTTAATGTGCCCACAGATCACATTCTCACCGGAGGAAAGCTCATTTTTCACTTACCGTCCCTCTCCCTTAGGCAAGCAAGAAAAATACACCAAAACATTGCTAGAGAAAACAAACACACAGTACAGGTAAAATATTCATTCTCTCTCCCACCCCAGGATATGGACAAATCACTTATTCCGCTGCACACTGGAATAAGCAGTGTCATTGAGACTGATCTTGCAATAACTTAAAATGCAGAAGAAAATTCCGTCCTGCTCAGAAAAAAAAAAAAATTACAGCTTCTATCGGTATATAAAACAAACTGCAAACAAAAATAACTTAAATCTTCCAAGTAACTGAAACTTCAGTACTTAAATTCACATGAGTTTGGCAGAGCAGTAAGGGCAAATCACCTGGTGCTGACCACAGAGGTATTTCAGAGTAATGCCCCATAATGCCAAATCTGCAATGCAATGTCTGCAAGGAAGTACTTCTTTTTGACCCCAGTAGTAAAGATGGCTTCATGTCCTGAAGTATGGAATACATTAGTTTTGCCCAATAGTTTTCCCAAGTATTTATTCCCTCCTCCTGCTTCTAATAGGTGGTAGAAGAATTCAGTCCTAAAATACTTAATTCAAAGTGTAAACAAGTTACTTTAAGTACAGCTTGCACACTCACCAAGTTGCTCTGTCCCCATCACTGGAATAAAACAGAATATTCATGACCCCACCCAAAAAAAAAGGAGTATCTGCCTTAAAACAGCCAGCAGCATTTTTATCTGCTGGCTCAGAGAGGTACATGCCTTCCACCAATTAAATACTGTCACTGTCAGCATCTTTTAAAAAATAAATTAATTACAGTCAAGGACTACTCTCTCATAAATAGCGATGTACAAATCCTTTTGTGCTAAAAAACAAAAAGTAGAATGAAGTTCATAAAAAGATTTCAAAGTATTGAATAAGGCATTGTTTCAGCAGATACTACTTACAGTAAGTGTCACAAAGCCTGAGCTTACAATACAAGGTTCAAAGACAACTTGGTCCAGATGAATCACAGGACAGAAGTCCTCATAATTATAGCTGCTCAGTGCACATCAAGCATCACTGGCAGCACTTTCACAAGTCAGCACCCACCCAAAGGTCAGTCTCTAAACGGACTCATAGTCTGCAGGGTGGCTGGTGGGAAAGGTCTGATTGACTGTGCCTACGGTAATTGAATGTGCCTATTGGTAATTACAGGTAATGATACAGGTCAGTGCTGGCATCCTGATACCAGCATTACTATCTAAATAAACACACATTCCAGCATCTGAAGTATCAATATCATAAAATATGGAAAAATGAGAATTGTGTTTCTAATTTCCAAGTGCCTGTAATTATCAATTAAAGCTTTGCAACATATTATTAATTCCATTTATTTCTAAGAGTGATGCTGCAAGTGTAGAGTGGACCCAAACAAGTGAAGGAAAAAAAAAGCCTACATGAATTCAGCTTTTTTTGCTCAGAGAAGAGCATAAGAGGTCACTCTAAGGGCATGCAGTTTGACTTTTTTTTTTCAAATGCATTCCACAAAAAATGTTCTCAACGATTCGTATTGAAAGGTACATCTAGAAGAATTTTTAATACTGCATTCAAATTACTGCTAATGTTTTAAGCAACACTAGTAGCACACCATTAAAAATTATCTAAACTAAAAGACTATAAGTATTATCTATAAACCACTTCTACTAATTCTGGCAAAGTGTGGAGTATAAAATTATATATATTAATTTGCAATAATACAAAATGCCTTTTATTAAAAGTTTGGACATCAATTTATTTTTTGCTGTAACAGACAGCACTGGGTAATAAGAAATGCTTAGATTCAATATTCTGCTAAGTTTTATTGAAAAGCACAACCAGCTCTCTACAGCCTCAAAAGCTTAACTTTGTAGAACAACATGGAATGAGAACTCTCATTTACCACACTCTATCCTTGGCTCTTTGGAATGAATCGGGTTATTAAGCACTTCCCACACACACACAGGGGTTTGTTTGCTTTTCTTTTTTTTTCTTTTTTTTTTTTTTTTTTTTTTA
>VZTA01001302.1:117504-149885 GCA_013398855.1 Mohoua ochrocephala
GGCCCCTGCATTGCAGAGACACAGAGGCTCCGGGACACCCAGCCCGCGCCCAGGCACCAGCTCAGCCGGTGTCGCCGTGTCCAGCCCTGCCCTGCCCTGCCCTGCTCCTGCTAGAACACCTTCCCGAAAGCCCCTCACCTGATTTCATTTGGGTCTTCCAAGGCTGCAAGTCCAGCTCAGGCTCATTCCTCCTTTTCCTCTGGAGAAAGAGAGCAAATAATAGTGAGATCGGTGAAAAAAACGCGTTTACAACACCCTCAGACACCGTGCTGCTGCTCACTTCCACATTGCTTTCATAGGGCCGGGCTTTCCAGCCATTTCCTGGAATCTGGCAATAAAAGATATCCTATTACTTTGTCACTTAACCACATTCTCGAACTGAACTGTCCCCCTCAGGATGTCCATTACAGTTGCTATACTCCAAAGTCATTCCTCTCGCAATATCACTGGTGTGGTAGGGCTACAGGATCAGCTCATCTCACCTGTTACAGCCGGAACCACGTCATTTCAACCAACTTGTGCTGAAGATGAAAGAGTAAAATGCGGCTTTTCTTACCTCTTCTATTTCCTAAGAAAATTTTAGTTTGTTAAGAATTCATGTGCAAAAGTCAGTCATTAACCAAAAATTCTGAGTATGTCATGTATGTATTAGCCTCTAATAATGTTTTGAAGGTCCTATATTTTGATTCAGTAAAGATAAATGTCTTTGTTTCTCTTTATATTTCGGGGCCTAGATTGTACACTATTATCCATCTGGCACTGGAAAAACTTTAAACATTAATTTCAGTTTGGTTGCATTTTGCTGCATCACTGTGAGCAAGTTATCTATATTTTTTCCAAAATGTCACTAATTTTAGGTACCCAGCTTGATTTCAAGCATGATTTTCAGGAGTACTGAGCACTTGTTTTCTTCATGGGCTTTAGCTGGTTATCTAGAAGATTTCATATCTGTAATTTGGGCCATGTGTGTCTCAGACTGAGTGGTCAAAATGCAGTTCAGGAAATCCTAGGTCCCGCCCTTACTTCTGTTTCTTCATAAAGAAATGGCCATCCCTCAGCAACTACTGTATATATTCCATGTTAAGGGTACGTCAGTGTTAATGAAGTGACTTGGGAAGGCCAAATTACTTTGTTAAGTATTTTTATGTATTTGCAAATCAGGAAATTTTCATTTAAAAAGAATGAAGACTACAAACATTTCTTCTGGTACCTTTTGCAAGCCCTCCTCAAGCTGTTTGAGAGAACTTCCCGCCACTACTGTTTTCTCTCATTTCACCTGTAAATCAGTGCCATGCAAAGGGAGCGGGATTTTGCCAAAATGACAAAGGCATCATGTTCCCTGCTCGTTACTCACCATCAGTGATGTATGTCCTTCCAGAGGAGATGCTTTCAGAGGAAATGGATTTGCTGCAGTCAGTCTTTCTCCCAGGCTGCCAGGAGGAAAGACACTGGTTCAGGGCATAAGGAATGTGCACCAGTGTCCGCAGTACCCTGAAGACCGGCAATGCCTTTCCCCTGCTTTTTTCTTTCTGTGCCTCTCCTTGGAGGCCTAGGCATCCATGCAAAGACCTTGATGGAGTTCTCCCCACAAGCACAGGGACTTTGCCCTTCCTCTCACTACCTAGATAATGCGAATGCAGGCTTAACATAAAGCCTAATCAGAAGCAGCCCTGCGAGGAAATGAGCAGTTGACTTGATCAAGGAGAAAAAGTTAAACTTCATCCAAATGGAAATTAGATTAATTTAAAGCTTACAATATTTTTTAAAAGGGTGGGGGGAGGGGGGAAAGGACAGCTTATACTTTCATTGGAAACAAATACCGCAACGGGTATCATGAAAGAGATGAAAATATGTGTTAATGAAAGACACATGTACAATACACTGCACTGTCCATAAACATTCCTAGAGATCAGAGGGGTGGTGTAACTAACCAGAGACACGCTCAGAATATTCCACGTGTGACAGCGAATCAACGCCTCTAGCTCAGATACAGTACAGCAGTAGCCTGTCTCTTTTCAGCAGCAACCTGCAGAGAGAGAGAGAGAAGGTGAGTCTTGGAAGTTAGTCATTCAGTTGCATCTCTCCTTTAAACAATCATCAAAGATGATGAAAAATAAGCACAGAAAAAAATGGCAGTCACCATTTTCCCCAAGATAATTATCTAGTCAAATTACATTATACTTCACATTAAATATTCAGCAGCAGTGTTGACACTAGATGTTTTAAGACAGAAAAAATTATTTTAATTCGTGTTAGAGATATTAAAATGCATGCACATATTTTTATTAGAAATATTCATGCAGAGATCAGAAAGCATCATTCCACTAAGCAATAGTGGGAAAAGATTTTTTGTACAAAGGAAAAAATGTTATCACTTCATAAACTATAAGCGTTATAAGTAAAGCTTTGAGATACAGAATTATGGATGTCTGTATGGAAGTCTGATAAGTCAAATACAGTGGATTTTTTGCCTGCCTACTAAAAGAAAAAGGAATGACATTGCCTATAGCCGTCTTTAGAACAGATTCATTTGAAACTGTGTCTGGAAATGCTGTTTTAAAAGGAATTTGTGTCAATACTTTGTCTCTTACTATATAGTTAAGTAACAATTCCCCACTGATCCCCTGAGAGTTTATTGGGATGCAGTAGTGGCAACTTAGGTATTTGGCATCACTTCAGACTGGGGAAGGAAATATTTAATTTCTCAAAAACACAATGACTCAAGCCTTGGCGCCAATGTCACAACATTAGCTGAGCAAACAGAGCAGTCAAGACAAAGTCAGCTTTTATTTATTGATGATGGGAAGAGCTGCGAGCACCAGTGAGGTTAATGAAACAAAGAAGTATGGCTACGGTCCCCTTGCACATTACTCTCAGTGGCATATTTGCAGTCTGTGGGCACGTTGAGCAGGTTTTTTCCCACCTTTCTCCTTGGAAACACCTAGGTTAAGGTGACCGAGAAAGGCAGGACTCCCGCCTCGGCATTGCTGGGATGTTTTCCTGGGTTGGAAAACTCTAGGGTCCCTCTAGTGCCCAACAGAGGCAAGTGGGGGGGAAAAGCGAGCTGAAGGGCTCCTTCAAATGCTTATCAACGACTAAGCAAAATAAACGCTCCCACTGAAAATAGCATGGACTTCTCCCTGGCTTTACATCACAAACTATGTTCAATTTTTCTTCTGATTCTGACAAGAAACTCAACTGTATCTCATCAGTTCATATAGTAACGTTTCCATGTAAAAGCCTTCCTTTTTCTGCCTGTCTCCCATTTGATTGCATTTACCATTCAAAGATTATTTACAGATACTACCTGTTTGTAAATGTAAATGTCTCAGGTTGCTACAGGAAAGCCTTAAGCAAAGGTGAGATCTGGCCCAGTGGAAGGACTTGTACAAGAGCAATGCTGCCTTTGTAGATTTAGTTATCTTTGGTCTTTTTGTCCAAGGGACTCTAAGTACCCATGTGAATTATGATGGAAGATTAGCTTCAGGGAGCTACACTCTAATTTGCTAAATGCTTTTGATGTCAAAAGCCAGTCTCTGCATTAGAAGTAGAATAATCTGGAAGCAGAGAGAGGGTACAAAATACTTGGGCCACCAGCTCTTGGGGATGCAAGGAGATAAGAATTGCAGTAAAGAATGCACTACAGCAGACACCTTCATTTCTTACCGCTGGGATTGAAAAGAAAGAGTCCCCAGACAATGAACCAAGGTGAAAAATGGACAGTAGTGGACCCTTACAGAGTTCATGGTTATGTGCAGAGCTTCTTCCCGTCATTTACCTAACCCAGCTACTTTTTCCTCTCAGCTCTTGAGGCTTTATGACATTTTGGTTATGGGGCTGATTCCGCTGCTGAAGAGAAGAAAGCTGGGTGTCAGACTTGTTGTGACATCTCACAGGATGTTTTGTAAATGTATTCAAAATGAAGCGAGGAGAGTACTGATCCCTGCACGATTCAGCTGTAGAAAGTTCTTAACCTAAACCAACTTTCACTGCTTTAACCCATTTTCTGGGGCACAGAACAACAGTTCATCTATTAAATTTCCATCTGAACAAGAAGTAAAAAAACCCAAACTCTCTAGGAAAATAAGTTTTGTTGCTCTTGGCATTTTCTAGTTAAAGAATGATGATTGCGAGGAAGTTTCAGGTTGGGTTATTTGTTTTGCCATCTTTAGCTTCCCACTACGACAAGCGTTGCCTTCTTTATCTATCTTGAGAGTTGTGGAAATAAAACTAATGCACCATTCAGCCTTACCAGGTCTTCTAATGAAAAAAAAAAACAACAACCCACTGCCTACTTACAGGACCAAACAGAAGATGAACAGAACACACAGTAAGTTTTATGTAGTGAAATCTCTTTGCACATTGAATCTCTAGCTAAACTACATGAAAAAATTTGCTTTTCAAAATAAATATGATGTGTAAGACACCGAATAGTCAAACTGGTCAGAATACAAGGAATATAATATTTTTGAGATTTAATTTCCTGTTCTAGGGTGTGTTGGTTTAACACAGCCTGATTTTTTGGTGGGGGGAGGAAGCCACAGAGGTGGCTTCTGTGAAAAGCTGCTAGAAACTTCCACTGTGTCCGACAGAGCCAATCTCTGATGGCTCTGAAGATGGACATGCTGCTGGCCCAATTAGAGAAGTCGGTAACACCTTTGTGATGACATATTTAAGAAGGAAATCAAAACCACGCACAGTTTTTTTCCCAGGGGTGGTGAGGCGCCATGGCTGGGACTATCCCAGCGCCAGGCACGGCCATGCAGCCACCACCACTGTGCAGCAGCCACCACCACTGTGCAGCTGCCACCATCTTGACACGGCCTGCCCCACAATGATCTTTGCCTGTTTGGCCACTTTTAGCCAGCCATGCTGCAAGCAGAAGGGCAGGGGCGGCAGCAGTGGCTTCTCCTTTTTGGCACCCTGCATGAAGAGAGGCATTGAATGGTGCCAGCACTGCGGCGGCTGCAACCACCAGCACAGTGGCAGCAGGGGCCACATTGCCAGAGCAGGTAGATTACAACTAAAAAAGCTGTAATCCAGTGAAAGATCTGAACAGAGAGAGAGGGCCCCTGCTTCCAGAGATAGAGAAGGAGGGCCCTTGCTTCCAAACTAGAGCAGCTTATCCTTAAAAAACTACACCCCATGGACTAAATGAACCACGCCATGCAGTTTTGGGAAGACTATTTTGCCCGTGGGAGTGACTCACGTTACAGCAGGTCAGGTGGGACTGCTGCTCATGAAATTAGAACCACGCTGGAGAAGTTCATGGAGAACTGTCTCCCATGGGAAGGACCCCACAGTATAGCAGAAGAAAGACTCCTGTCCCTAAGCGAACTGAAGAAAGATTTCAAGTAGAGAACTGACCAAAATTCTCACGCCCTGTCTCCCTGCACTGTCGGTGGGAAGGAGGGAGGGGCTGGGGGGGAAAAAGGTGTTATAAAGCTTATTTTATTCCTCATTATCCTCCTCTGACTCTGTTAATAATAAATTTACTTTATACCTTTAAGTTTGAGCCTATTTTGCCCTTAGAGTGTTTTCTCCTAATCCTTATCTCAATTTATGAACCCTTCGTTATGATTTTCGTGAGCACCTGATATTTTAACCAATATCAAACCACAACATAGGGGAAAGTCTGAATTGTTCCAACAGTAGCTACTGAGGATTAAAGACCTTAGAAAGAATCTGTGAGATGCTTGCATGCTTGCACATGGAAGCTCATCAGTGCTCTGATGCACTAATAGCTTGTTTTATTAAGATGGAATTTTGATAAGGCTTTTTAATATGATTCTCCTGTTACATTCAAACATGTAAATGTTACTGCATTTTCCAAGTCTAAAGCTTAAATCATCAGTTGAAAACAGATTAGCCTAATCAAGTTAACACCACAATATGGGGCAACGTATTTCCTCTTGGGTTTGGGCTTTGCATTTCTTTTCACCTTTCTATGAATAAAATACTGGTGTTACTTCTTAAGAGAAGTCATTATAGACAGAACGAGGGCCTATTTTCCCCCTATAACTGTGGCTGGAGGTTAAGCATGTATGTACTTGGGCTCTTTCCCATTACCAAACTTCAAACTCAGCCTTGTACTCAGCCTTTGTGCGAGCAACACAGTTGTCCAGCCTAGGTTTGAGAATGGCCCTAGCCTGATGGACAAGCACACCCACCACATCTTAATGGGGCAGCAATACTTTCCTGAGTTGAAGAAGGTGGTTCTGAATGCCTGAAGACTGCCTGTTGGTTTCCTATGTTATAAAATTGCTCCTCAGCCAGGGACATCACCAGCATGAGACTCTAACAGTGTCTGTCAGTGCCCACATGAGTTACCCATTCTGAATTACAGACGTTTTTGCAGGTAAATGCTTGGTCTGGTGAACTGATACATGTTCTGCAACCAGCTCAGCTGCAATGCAGCCTGAGCATCTGAATATTATCTCCCGAAAGCAGATCTGAACAACCCACAGGTTAGGTGAAGACCAGTGGCTGTAAACACAGTACCATAGTCTCTGCCATGCCAGCAGGTGGATAAACTTAAATAAAAATATTTCCAAAAAATAGTTGATTGATCTTATTAAATCTGTCATCACTATAGATAACCAGTAATTCATGCAACATGATGGGTCAATTCACCACTCAGCCTAGCACTCATACAACTACTTCTGTTACTTGGATTAACATAGACCTTTTTTTTTTTCAATTACATCTGTGGATTTTATCACTTGAAAAGCCTGTACTCCAACTCAATTCAAATAGGAAAGTTAACAGTGGTGCTTGGGGTGCTCATTCCCATAAGGTACCTCAGCCACTGATCTAAATGAAAAAAACTCAAACCAAATAAATATTGAAAGAAGGATTACTTCTGCCTTGAATCTTGGATTCTGACAAAGGAGCTGCAAGAAAAATGTAAAGCACATTATAATCAAGGAGCTGATGGGTGGAGAGGGAAGTATTTCAGATGGTTGTGACACCTATAAACATCCATTGTATGAAGCAACTCCTTGTCATCGCTTGGTATTTCTGGTTTTTGAAGCGTCTGCAGATGCTTGCGCAGGCTGGTGTGTTGCTATGGATACCGTGGTGTGCTGCAGCTTTTAGCAAATGGGCTGATCTGTTTGTGTACCTCCAGAGTGAAAAGAAAGAAAAATCTCATCATTTGTATGGCTGCTAGCAAAGGGAGCCTGACAGTGAAATGAAATGACTCCACATAATGGTTTTCAGAACCTCCTTCTCTTGGAAATGATGGGGTAGGAAAGAGACGGAAGGTAATGAAGAAAAGGAGTGAGGAGAGCTGTCAAGGGTTTAGCAAAACCCCTTCTGCATAGCTCAAGGCAAGGTCCTTGCATGATAACGTCAGCTATATGGTCAAGAAAAATCAATATGAAGTTTTAATAATTCAGTTTCCTAACAGCCTGGCACCTTGGCTTTCTGCAAGACAGGAAAAAGCACAACAAGGATAAAAGGCAAAAAGGAGTGATCAACAGACAACGCAACACAGCAGAATAATTTGCTTTGAGTGATAGCCTGGGACCAAGCAATGGATATGCATTATGAAACTAATATTTAGCTGGTGTTCAAGTAATGCCTTTACCTGGGCACAACTCCACTGCTAAGTGAGAGGCAAAACAGGTTTATAAGTGACAGGCAAGCGACTACACAGGAAACCAAGTAAAAAACCTGGGCAGTGTTCCAAACTCTGACTCTTGGTGTTAGAACAACTCCATAAATTGCACATATATATGGCACAAGTCCCCATGAGCTGAATTTCCATACATTAATGCAGTATCTTATTAGGCAACAACACAACATTGTCTCACTTGATTACAAGTTTTGGGGTTTTGCCCTGCTGTTCTAAAGGGATCACATCACCATGTATTTCACCAAGAGCTTTTCTTGCTTTTGAGTTTAGGGGTCAAAAAGCACTAACACTTTCACAGGAGGGGTTTGTTCCTCACTACTTACATATATGCTTAAGCTGTCAACAAGAAATAATAACAATGTGAAATCATCCTTGGTGCACGTTTTCCCAGTAGCACTGTGTCACCATATGTGAACCAGAAACCCAGCATACAATATTTTATAGTGAACTCCCCTCCTCTTAACTGATCAGGTTTTGTTCATGCCATTTCTGTGTCTTAAAACATGGGAAAAAGTGTTGACCCCTTCACGGTCAGCTATGGTGTCTCCTCAAGCTCACACCTGCAATGCAAACACCAAGAGTAATCTTTGGAGACAAGATAAAAAGAAAACCAAAACTGCAATCCTTGCCCTTCCCACAAGTCCCCTTGGTCTGTAGTCACACTGGAGGTGTAGGCAGGAACTCATTTGCTTTCAAGCTACACATCAACACAACCAGTTACTCCCAGGAAGCTCTTAAGCTCAAAGCCATTCCAGCCTCTCCTTGAGACCTTGCTCTGGGGATGGTCCAGCACTGTCCAGCTGATGACTCTTATCTCAATTTCCTGTTGCTAACTCACACTGAAGGCAGCTGAACCTCAAGAACATCTTTCCCCAGGCTACCTCTCCCTACAAGCCCCAGCCACCCACCACAAAGCTGAAGCATGAGTCCCACTAGATGCTGCTGGAGGTTCGGAGAAACCTTCTCTTGCATTCAGATGAACTGTTACTAAATTCAGCTGTTGAGCTGAGCACTCACCTCCAGACTATTAATTAATGTTGCTGGAAGCACAGCACTGTGTCTTTCACATGTAGCTGCTGTGGGAACCAAAGATGTGTCCTGGGCAATTGGTGTCACTCATTTTCATGAGGCTGCAAAAATGCGATCCCAGTTTGTGAAGTTATAAAGTAAGTCCCTTACACAAGCTGTCAGGGAAGAGCTAAAAGGTATTGCTGCTGTGGACACAGATCAGTAATAATACATAGCAGCTACGGCTAGTTCTGCAGTTCGCATTGATACGGTATTGCATAACCTGACTCCGGCAACTAGGACTTAACTCTGACGATCACAGTTTTCCCTTACAGAAACCCCCAAGGAGCTCCTCTCCTATCCTATTTCCCTCTTTCAAGGACCTTCATTTAGCAATTTCTCCCCAAGCACACACCTTCCTCAAAATCAGTGTCTCTGGCCACAGCTTGCAAAGAAGCCAGATCCAGCAAAAGCCAAGCTAGTAGCAACCAGAGCTGTGTAAGCTAAAAGCTAACAGTCATGGTCACTTAAACCCTCAGAATTCGGTATGTGTAATATTCCTGCACATACACTGATGAGCATCCTTTGGGTCTTGTCATATTTGAAATGCTTCAGTACCCACTCTGCTATCATTTGGGCTCTTATTATTAGTCTTGTAGCTAAGCAACAGATGGGCAGTCCAAATGATGTGGCAAGGGCAAGCTATCCTGCATAAATGTGGCAATTCAGGATGAAAGTAATACTTTCAAGCTTGGGAGAACCTCTACGGCCTTCAGAGGGCTTCACATCAATGTCAAAAGGACTCAAAATCTGCCCGTGAGATTAGGACAACAGGTCTACACTCATGACTGAGAAACAAACCTAGAAAAATGATCTGCATGGCAGGAAATTCATGGCCTTCCATTTGCTGCAGAAAGAAAAGTGGAGGAGCATCAGCAAGATTAAAGAACTATATCTGGATAAGTTTTTCTAACACTCAAATTGGGGCAAAATCCTGATAAAACCACAGCTGGTCCTAGGACTGCAACACCTGGCTTGGAGGCTCAAGAGGAATCATGACAAAGAATTAATAAAAACCCTCTATTAACATAAATATTTAGGAGAAAGCTGCCCCTTCCAGGGACTCTGGGTTGAGGATCAGACTGTAATTCTGTCATTTGGTTCTGGGGAAATTGGCTGCATGGTGGCTACCTTCACCCTAGTCGAAGCCGCTTGATAAAGCCCTGACTTTAAGCACAAAAAACATCAGTCCCAATGGCACTTTTCGGTCTGAGCCAGGCTTTGATTCCGGTCTGGTAAAGCTGTGTAAAGACCTGCAGGCACTTTTGTGGCCAAAAAAAGCATGGAAATTCACTTTTGTTCATTGCATACTGCTCTGAGGTAGGAATAAAATGCCATTTGGCAGCTTTCCTGAAGCAAAGTACATGCACCATCAAATATAACTGCAGCACTGAGGTATTCGAGCTGCTGCTGCCCAACAGGCAAGCGTGCCTCTCTTCTAAAGCACCTTCACTCTGCTCTTAAAAAACACTTGCAGACATTTATGAACCAATGCCACACTAGGGCCATAGGAAATGGCTGGCTGGAGAGGCACAGCAGAACAGCTCAGTACTAAGATGCCAGGCTGGAAGCAAGGGCTACTGAGCCATCATCTTGTCCTCTAAAGCTGCTGTGAGGCCAAAGACGTCAAAGTGTGTCAGGCAGCCTGTGCCTACCTGCTAGGAGCTGTGTCATTTCTTGGTCAATAATAACATTTCTATCTCCTTTTCAGATGGGCACATGAGGGTTGCACAGAAACTTGGTGGAAGATGCAGAAACAGAGGAGATGCTGATCTGACACCATATTTCACCACTTTCTAGAGTTTGTTTTTGTTCCTTTCACCTTCTCGGGCGTTAATTTCATAGTTAATTCTTGCTGTGGAAATCACAACATCTTCCCATTACAGGAAAAAAGCTAAAGCTCGAGTTTTAAGCCCAAATTTAGGAACTGGCATTATCATCAATGACTGGGCAGCTCTCCCTGCTTTCAGTCAGGATTTACACAGGATCTACCAGTGACACTAGCCTCAGGCTATTTTCTGCCTAGCAGGAGGCATCTTTATGGGAACAGATGCAGCTGATCTGCAGAACAGAGGACTCTGTGAAGGTGAAAAACTTACATGGACCAAAAGAAAACAGAGACAAATTCATGGGCACTGGCACCTGCTGAAGGCACAGGGTCAGATCATTCACTCCCCGGCATCTCTGAGCCTGGAGTGCCATGACCAGGACTTCTGTAAGTTCACTCTGTTCTCATACTCTTTCCCTAAGCTTTCAGTACTTTTCATTATATTATCTATCTGCTGGTCTAAAACAGCCACAGGAATTCTTTTGTTAGGAAGAAGACTGTAAAAAAAAATCGTAATTTAAACAATTCATCAAGTCTAGCCATTTCTCAAAAAGTCTTTTCAACTCAGAGCCTCTGAGCAGAAACCAAAGGGCATTTCTGCAGTGAGTGTGGAAGACTCTTGGCTCATCTCACAAAGTGAACTGACAGCCATAAGGTGTGACGTGATCTAATTTTAGAATTATCATCTAAGGCTCCAAATTTATTTTATTAAAGAGAGCCATAACTAAATTTTGATGCCATTAGATAATACAATTAAATATTGGCTTGCTTGCAGGTTTTCTGTATTTTGCCCCAGATAAAAAAAGACTGATGTCTTCTGAGATTTTCTTCTACGGGATATTTAACAGTTACTGACATATGAAATAAATCCTTAAAATCTAAACCAAAACCTTTTAATCTACAGAAGCAAACTGAAGAAAGTGGCATCTTGATGTAGGAAACTACTAAATGTTTGCTACGCTGTGAACTTCACAAATTTTAAACCCTTCCAGGTAAGTGAAAAATAATTCATTTATGCTTTCTGTCATTTTCAGATGAGACAATAAATAACACTATATGTTATTTATGTGGGTTTTCTGAGAAAATAAAAAGACTGCGGAAGTGGAAATGGATTAAACATTGCTATATCATCATTTAAATCCCATTAATATGGCCTATCCAACTGAAAAAAACCACTGCATTAAGCGTAGTCTCAGCAGTTTGATTCTGGATTCAGAAGTTATAGCTGAGCAATATGAGGGCAGTTTGAGACAAAATGTTTGGGACCCATCGGCGGTTCAGAATTTAACACCCACAATTTGAAAATTACTCTTTTCCTAACGCACAACAAACCACCCCAACATAACTTGGTTCTTACAGCAGCCAGAAAAAACAACCAACTCCTAGACTTTAGTGCCATAGGTAAGGTCTGGACTGATTTTCTCAGTTCACTGCAAGAATACCCTGTGGAAGCAAGGCACAGAAGTATTAAAGATCCATGAGAGGTGATATTTTTTATACAGAATGGCTCAATATTTGCATTCATATTAATGTGTGAGCCAACATACAGATTCAACTACAAACATTGTGCTTTAAAAATAAACAAAAGCCCAGTACAGCATGCTATTAATAAATAATGGTAATAACAATAAAGTGATAAAACACAGGCTATTTAATTTACTTTTGTAAGAGCCAGTTCACATAGGATGCTTTCATTGGGGAAACATTAACCATTATTTCTACTTGTTGACAAAAACCTAAAGAGAAAAGCCCAGTCACCTCATAGTTTGCAAATATTAAAGATAAAACCATCAGCTTTGCCTATGTCCTGGAGGTAGAAAGAGAGGAAAAAAGGGCAAGAAAGGAAAAGGTAATTTAGTGGAAATCAGTTCACTAGGCTTTTAGGTTATGCTTGGGCTTCTTTTGTGTCTTCCTGTAGATGATGGTATTACTTGTAGCCACATTCTCCAAAGAGGAATTTTGGATAAGTCCAGGAGAAGAAATGTGAGGCTCAAAGCAGAGTCACAGGTGTTGTGACCCGATTTTTTCTACAAAAACAAGAAAATAATGTGTGTGCGTGTGTTTGTATGACAGATTTATTCTAGAATGTACAGTTTCCTGAGTGTTGCCATCAGGACCAAATTAAATGTTCTATTTAGTGCAACTGTTTTCTCGATCAGATATATTGGTCCTTTGTGACCTCTCAATTAATGTATCTCAACAGTTGTCTTAGAGAAGACCAAGCATGTATTTGAAAGCTACAGATTCAATATAAGAAAATGCCCAAAACGAGCTAATTCCCCAGCAGCATGGACATATGTGCAGAAAAACAGCTGGAAGTCCTATCTCCCCAGGTTGTTCAGGCTAACCCCCCTCCCCTCAGTTCGGTCAGAGCTCCAAGTCTGCCAGTGAGATTTAAGTTCTTGTGCTATGGAAGTGCTTTTGAACAATTTGTCCATAAGCCCTTTTTCCCCCATATCTTTCAGGACAGAAAAATAGTCCAAATAATGTCATTTGGAACTCATTTTTATGAGTTCCTGTTACCCAAAGGATGCTGGCTCACTCACATGGGCAGGGGAGTGTTCAGCCTTCAGTGTGGCATGTACTGGGCATTGGAGGAATGAGTGGGTGGCTGCCAGTGGCATTTTGAGATAGCTTGCCTTGATTTCTCCGATTGCTACAGAAATTCATGATTATATAAGGTGATTCCAGGCTCAGACAGACTCCCAATTGCTCAGTAAAGGTCTACCTTCCATTTCCCTCATTAAATATAGATATATGCATACAAATATATTTTAAAATGAATCTTACTGCAAGTGCCTAGTAAAATAGATTAAATGGCTCCCATTGGCTTCCTCAGGCACTGGTTCAAAATATTAATCTGATTATCATTATGGCTCAAATTCAGCATGGTTGTTAAGTATACATCTAACTGAAAGCACCTGAACAGTCCTGTTATGATGATTCATGGATTTAAAAATAGAAATATGTTTAAATGCTCTCTTGAACTCAGGTCTAAATGAAATCAATACATGCCATGGCTCTTCTTCATGAAATATTAAGGCAAGATACATAATTTATTGTGCTCTGTGTGTGCATATGTATTTAGCACTGATTATTCTGTAATAGACCTATACATAATTTAAACTATATAGCATCCACTTGGTGTGTGGAGGGGAGAGAAATCTTCATTAAATTCCAAACGGTGCATTGTTTGGTGATGTGGGGATTTAGTTTATTCTTATTCTGTGGATGTCTGCATAATAAATCTGTGTGCACATGTTCAGAAGCCCTTTTCCAGAGGAAAAAGCAAAATCACAGCCTGTTGTACAGCTCTGGGAGGAGATCCTGCAAGCTGCTGCTGAACGACAGGACTGCAGTGAGCACCCAAGCCAGGGTGCACTGCAAGGGCCACCACTCATCATCCCTCAGGACTATCCCTCAGCAGCAAAGCTAAGAAATTCCTCATTTCATTTAATGGTGCATTGTCCTGGGTAACCCAAAATGTTAATTGTATTCCATTATCTATCTGTGCTCAAACTTGTTACTGTCTATTTAAGAGCCTGCGGCCAAAAAACGGAATGACGGGGCAGGGGCTGGGGGTGCCCTGGGCTCTTCAGAAGTCGAGGCACTCAGGCAGAGTCACTCTCTAGCCTTTGCCTCTTGGCTTTTTCTTGCTTTTACTTACAAGAGTAGCAACTCGAGAAGCTGCATTTCGCAATCAAAAACTGTTTCAGAGTGAATTTTGCAGCACCTGTCTGTAGCTGCGGCACTGCACCGAGAGTGGCTGCGCTCCGTGCAGTCACCCCAGCCCACCAGCAGCGCCCAGCTGAGGCGAAGGCACGTGGAGTCGGGACACCCTGGTCCGCTGCTTGCTGTCTGCTGCCAAGAGGAAGGCGAAGCCCGTCCATGGGTTCCAGCCCTCGTCTGAGTTCCAGCCACCAAAGTGTGCCAAGGTGCATGCGCTGGCGGAGCTAGTGTCACCAGGGAGCTGGTGCCACCAGGGAGATAAGAGCGGGGGAGGGCTGCTGCCATTTTCCCTTTGTCTGCCCTCACGCAGTCGCCTGTAGTGGCTGCTATCTTGGGGAATGTTTCACTCTGCCATTTTGAGTTTCTCTTTGTTCCCGGGGGAGTCCCTGCGATTTCAACAACTTGTAACTAGTGATTATTTACTGTTACTTTTTGCCTGTTGCTATTTCAGGTTTTTAATAAACTGTTATTTTTTCACTTATGTCTACTCATATTCATTTCTCCTTATTGGTGGAAAGGGAGGTAAAACTGAGGGGAGGTAACTCATGTTGGAGTGTCCCCCTTAAATTATCTTAAACCAAGACATGCATTCATCTGGACAGGAAAAAAAGGAACCTGTGGTAGTAAAGCCCACCTTATTCACTACCGGGTGTAATAGTCATGGTTACTATTGGTTTCTAAGCCATTTTTTCAGTTCTAGTTCTTGTTTGCCAATGCCATCATGCTATCTGTGGGCCTTACAGCAATATATAAAGTACTGACAGAGAGAAGCATTCAAGAGCACATTTAAATATATTTATACGCAGAAGTGCATTTCTACTCTGCCATACACATTAGGGAGTAACATGCTTAAACTCAGTATGTATTTAAAAGCATTTCTTGGCTGAGAGATATGTGACAATTTAGCACCTGTATCATATGGGTGGATTTTCAAAAGCTTTATTGGCTTTTTTCACAACGTGACACTTCCTTGCCCTTACCTGGAACAGGTGTTGTCTCTGATGGAGAATGCTGACCACAGCGATTAGGATACCTTTGCCCTGCAAAGGCAAAGCAGGGAGCTCTGCCTGGGGCTTCCCATTTCCCAGACCCAAGGAGGTACACTGAAGAGGAAGAAGGGACAAACAATGGGAGGAAAGAAATGGCTCGGCTTTGTCCAGCAGATCAATGTGGTGATAAACTGATCCCGAAGGGGCACATTCCTGTGGTGGGTTGACCATGGCTGGATGCCAGGCACCCACCAAAGCCACTCACTCACTCCCCTCCAGAGCTGGACAGGGGAGAGAAAATTTAACAAAGGGGTTCATGGGTTGAGATAAGGAACTGGGAGAGATCACTCAGTAAATACTGTCATGGGCAAAACAGGCTCTAATTAGAGATATGAATTGAATTTATTACTAACAAAATCAGAGCAGGATAATGAGAAGTAAAATAAATCCTTAAAAACACTTCCCCCCTACCTTCTCCCTCCTTCCCAGCTCTACCTCCTACCCCAATGATGCAGGGAGACAGGAATGGGGGTTATGGTCAGTTTATTACCCATGGTTTCTCCCGCTGCTCAGGAAGAGGAGTCATTCCCCTGCTCCGCTGTGGGGTTCTGCCCATGGGAGACAATTCTCTGTGAACTTCTCCAACACTAGCCCATCCCATGGGCAACAGTCCTCTTCAAACTGTTGCAGCATGGGTCATTCTCCCACGGGGTGCAGTCCTTCAAGGACAGGCTACTCCAGAGTGGGCTCCTCTCTCTATGTGTCTCCCACAGGGTCACAGCATCCTCTCAGGCATTCCCCTGCTCTGGTGTGGGGCTCCTCCACAGACTGCGGGTGGATCTCTGCATCCCTGTGGATCTTCATGGGCTGCCGGGGTACAGCTGCTTCACCGTGGTCTTCACCCTGGGCTGCAAAGGAATCTCAGCTCTGGTGCCTGGAGCACCTCCTCCACTCCTCCTGCACTGACCTTAGTGTCTGCAGAGTTCTTCTTCTCATGTGTTCTCACTCCACTCTTCTCTGGCTGCAATTACAACTGCACCATAACTTTTTTTCTTTCTTCTTAAATATGTTATCCCAGAGGCATTACCACTATTCGTAATTGGTCTAGCCTTCACCAGCAGCACGTCCATCTTTGGAGCCACCAGGGATTGGCTCTGCCAGACATGAAGGCAGCTTCCAGCAAGCTTCTCACAGAAGCCACTCATGTGGCGCTCCCACTACCAAAACCAGGCCATGAAAACCCAATGCCATTCCCCACCTCTTGACCTGTGCCAGGCAGCTCACACATAGACTCACATGTCCCCATACAATCTAGAGGAAATTAGCCCTAAAGATTACACAAGAAGCCATCTCCATTCAGTGAGGCCAGATCTGCCAGTGGGGATGCTGCAACACAACAAGGAAACCCTGCTACTTTCTCCATCTCATTCCAGGTTTCATTAGCTGCAAGGACTTGAAGTAACACAACCACCACCAGATACAGCAGAGAGTACTCTGAAACCTCATTGCTTCCCAGTCTGTGCATACATACAAACCAATATGCACAGTTCTTGGTAAGCAAATATCAATACCCCTTTCTTCTCCTGACCTTCCATAATAACTCAAATAATCCAAATAAACTTTGTGAGGCCAGGCTTACTTTACCAGCTTTGTCACAGGCAAAGCTTACAGCATGGAAGTCTCCAGCAGGAGAACACATGAAGGATGCAGTTCTTCCAGCCATGCTCTGCTAAGTCCAGTGTCCATGTCACTGCAGAAGAGCAGAAAATGCTTTCAGTAATGATAGGATCTCAACAAGCTGTAAGCATACACACATGGGATTTAAGATGTGCTTCTACCCTTGAGCAGCTCCTGAGATCCACCTTTTAGCTTTCTTGTTTCAAATGGGAGTTTCAGCCCGGTTTGCTTGGTGTCATGGTGTAACACTGACCCAATGCCAGGCACCCATGAAAGCCATTTGCTCACCCTCCCCTGCTGCAGCTGGGGAGAGGAGAGAAAAAAAAAATTAATGAAGGGCTCATGAGCTGAGATAAGGACTGGGAGAAAACACTTCAAGGGCAAAACAGGCTCAACTTAAAGTTGCAAAGTTAATTTATTACTAACAGAATCAGAGGAGGACAATGAGAAGTAAAATAAGCCCTTAAAATACCTTTTTCTCCCCAGTCCCTCTCTCCTTCCCGCCAAGAGTGCAGGGAGACAGGGGGTAGGGGTTTGGTCAGTTCGTCACCCCAGGTTTTCTTCCGCTTCTCAGGGAGAGGAGTCCTTCCCCTGTGAGACCATGGGGTCCTTCTCACGGGAGACAAGTTCTCCATGAACTTCTTCAGCGTGGGTCCACTCTCACGACCAGCAGTTCTCCCAAAACTGCTGCCACATGAATTCCCCCCCACGGGCAAACAGTCCTCCCAAAACTGCTGTGGCGTGGGTCACTCTTCCATGGGGTGCAGTCCTCCAAGGACAGGCTGCTCCAGCCTGGAAGCAAGGGCCACCCTCTCTCCACCAGGTCTCCCGCTGGAGCACAGCCTCCTCCAGGCATCCACCTGCTCCGGCATGGGCACCTCCCCCACGGGCTGCAGGTGGATCTCTGCATCTCACATGGACCCCCATGGGCTGCAGGGGCACAGCTGCTTCACCATGGTCCTCACCACGGCCTGCAGAGGAATCTCAGCTCCGGCACCTGGAGCACCTCCTCCCCCACCTTCTTCACTGACCTTGGTGTCTCCGTGTTGTTTCCCTCACATGTTCTCACCTCCTCCTCTTCTCTGGCTAGAAGAAAAACTGTGTGTACTTTGTTTTGCTTTTCTTCTTAAATATGTTATCACAGAGGCATTACCAACCTCTCTAATTGGCCCAGCCTTGGCCAGCAGCATGTCCATCTTCAGAGCCACGAGGGACTGGCTCTGCTGGTCATGTAGCCTGCCCACTACCAAAAACCTGGCCGCGCAAAACCAACACACTTAGGTTCATCTATTTTCTTTATGTCTTCAAGTGTGAGGGAAACAAAACAAGATAAAAATTGCCAGTTGTGCTCCAGTTTTGAGTTCAAGCCAATACAACTGCAACTTCACATGACTTCTGGCAGATAATGATTACATAGGAAAAATTACCTGAAGTGTTTCAGAAAGAAAGACAACTAAATTTTTATGTTGCAATGGATTTGATGAAAACATTTCAGCAGTAGAATCAGGGGATATAATATTTGGAACTTCTAGTTGTATTCACCAAATTACTAACAGCAGAGAGTTAATGCTTCACCCATGACTTCTCCGTGCCAATCATTTACTAGGCATGCAATTATGAACACCTAGCAGAGAACAAGCCTCCCATGTAGTTGCTTGGAAAACCTCGTTGGAAAGTCATTGGGAATTGATCTGAGCCACTTGAAAGTCGGGAGGCACATACCTGCAGGCAATTGCTGTGCTGTGAACCAGGCTGTGCTCCTACATGAGGCCACCTCCCCAACTATGAGAGACGTGCTCACAGCCCAACAGTCAACTGGATAAAAACTTGGAAAAATAAGAACAAACCTGAGGCTGGAAAACATGTAGATCAAAAAGGTACAAGGAGCAGGAAAGCCTTTGTTGCACTCATGCCAAAGGGTTTTTTTGTTCTGTAGATACTGGGGACAATGGCACTATACCGAAGTCTTGAAGACTGCACAGTATGTGTTGCCCATCTTCATCCATCTCAGCTTGAGACTGGTAAGACAAAGTGAAGAGTTCCCACACCCTGAGCAAGCCAAAATAAGTCTCAGACTTCTTTGCTGAGCCCTCATAGCCCAGTTTGAGTCTGGTTTCCATGTACATGCACAGATAAGCTTCACCAAACTCACTGTTCACACAGCTGGATGCAGTATTACAAAACACTTTGTAAAATAAGAGCTATTTAAAAGAAACCTTTTTCTTTTCTTTTTTTTCTTGCCCCCTAAAAAAGTTATTTTTAAGTGCTGCCAAGAGTTATGTTAATTCAATAAAAATAAAATGTCCTTGTCCGGTGCAGCTGCAGAGGCTTGGTGACAGATGGCGCTACGTGAATATGAATTTGGCTCTTAAATAGGTACATTAAATATTTAACATTACATTTCCTTACACACGAAGTGCACCTGAACAGTGTTACCCGAGAAGTAATTTTAATTACTTCTTACATATCATAAATAGTATATTAGAAATAAAGCTCAGGAGAACAATTTCTTGAGATGAGATTTCACAAGACAGCAAAAGGTATATTCTCTGTGATCCAGCTCTCTGGGCAAATCTCCCTTAGAGTTGCAAGTTGCTCCCACCCTTAGCCAAGAGCTGAAGGGTAGGAGCAAGAGGAGGTGGTTTCAGGTAACACACAGGAAATTTCCAGTTTCCTGGGTCCCAGAACACCAGCTGCAGAGAATTTTTTCTAATAGTAAAGCTGCTTTGGTAAATATAGTAAATATTTACGCAGCACTGGCAAGTGCAATAACTGCAGTGGTAAATTTCCATTTGACCCAAGCACCGCTCTGGTCCTAGCTGTGGATGGTCAGCTGGCAAGGTAGCCTCTGAAGGAGATGACATCCTCAAAGAACAGGTAGAAGGGGGAGAAGTACGTAAATAGAATGAAGTGCATAGAGTGAAAAAGGCATTCAAAGCACATCAGTGAGAAGACTGGGGAGTGAAGTTTGCAGAGACCCACAAGAATGTGAAATTTATAGAGCAACAGTAAAAAAAAGTTCAGTGGTTTTTTTGAACAAGTATCATCTTCTTCACTCCTAATTGGAAGTGTTCAAGGCCAGGCTGGATGGGGCTTTGGACAACCTAATCTAGTGGAAGTTGTCCCTGCCCATGACAGGGGTGGTGGAATGAGATGATATTTAAGGTGCCTTCCACGCCAAAGCATTCTGTGATTCCATGACTAACCTGTACCAAAAAAAAGTTCCTATTGACTCATTGTAATGTTCTCTGCATCTCTCTCACACCTGCCCATATAACAGATATTTAAAGAGCAAAAGTGATCACACGAACTTACCACGAATTTTTCATGTTAGGGCTAGTACCATCAGTGATTGCCTGAAACCAGCCTCTGACCTGCTTCACATTTGGGACTCCTCTAGAAAGTGCATTGCGATAATGTCTGGTGAGAATGCCTGCTCAGGAGAAAGGGGAAACAAGGGACAACCAGGGCTGGGAGAAGAACATTAAAAACTAAGACACGAGATTTTGTAAAATGTAAACTGTGACCAGGAGAGATTTTCTTCATTCTCCACATGTATGGATTAAACAAATACATCTTCTCTCCACTGGTTATACAGAGAAACTGTAGCACACAGAGACAGCTTGAAGAGTGGGCAGCTCAGCCCTAGAGGAGACAAAGCAGCAGTGCCAGGTGTTCATGGAGCAACCACCTCTCTTGCTTCCAGTTTTGAAGAAAACCCTCCAATCATCCCCAACTTCCGCACTTTGATTCACATGGCAGAGCATCCTCAAAGCACAAAAGCTGGACTGCTCTGGGATCATACTAAACTGGTGGTCTGCTCCTGTCATCCAGGGGAACTCAGGCTGCAGGCACAGACCAGAGCTAGTCCAGAGTAAAGCCTGGAAACATAGCCCATGGTCAGGTCCTCAGCACCCACTGTGTCTCCTTGAGCACCCCCAGCCACATCAGTGCAAGTGCAGCCCTTGCCCATGGCAGAGGCACCATTGGCTCCTCCACACTGTGACACAGCCACCGCCTTGGAAGTTCAGGGCCATGCTCTGGCCAAAGACACTGTCACTGTCTTCCTATCCTTCTTCTCACTGGATTTATACATACTTCATTCTGGTCAGTGCCAAGAGCTTCCTTCTGAGCTTTTCCTTAGGATCAGTATCATGCAGTGACAGCTAGTAGAGCCCCACCTGCCAGATGGACCCTGCAAACTTCCACCCCTCCTCTTCCTCCTCTCTATGAATGTCCAGCCTCCATCCCCACCTCTTCACAGCATTCAACAGTGAAGTAAGACAGCTTCTACAGAGTTTTTCTTGTAGAACTGAATTGGGGATCATTTCTATTAATTGCATTATTAAATATGCAAGGTCTGAACCACATTTAATAACACACTTGTTCCAGTTAATCTCCCACTATCAGCTCAACCCTCAAAATATTTGTACTCTAGCTGGGAGGTTTATATGGGCTAAACAGTAATTAGAAAGTTTAATAAGCACCCAGGGAAGCTTCCTGAGCTGTTCTGCATTTCTTCATTCAGGTCGAATAAAATCCATTGTCCTGTCTTCTAAAAGGAGTTTGATATTTCCTAAAACTCAGTAAACTGTTGGGAAGATTAAAGTGGGTTAAAATGCTAATTGTATTGGGGAGGAAAAAACACCTTCCAAAGCTTACTCTTTTTTTAGTTCTGAAGAGGCTTTGAGAAGTGTTAAAGAGTTTAGAGAAGTTTTTTTACAAAAGGCATATTCAAAAACAATGGGGGAAAAAAGTACTCTAGGAGATGGAGCTTGCAGCTATGCATCCCCAATGGAATGATGCTCACATTGCGGTGATGCAGAGTTCTGAGCTGTATCTTCCTCAATTTCAGTACCTGACATCCTTCACAGGACAGGAATTAGACCAAGAGTCACATTAAGAAGACACATACATCCACCCTTTGGAGTCCTGTTGAACTTTACAGGAAACCAACCGTGCAAACTTCACCAAACCCTAATGAATAAATATTTCAATGTTTCAATTTAATGAAACAATCTTGCACTAGAACAAATAAGAAAATTACCACTTATACACACAGACTTTAGCATTTGTTTGCTATAGATAAACTGCAGTGGAGCTGGAAGTTTCCCTAAACCATCTTTCCGGGCAACAGGAAAGCATAACCTTGCAGAGGAAAGCAGGGACATCTCCTGGATTGTGAGAATAACGTCAGGGAAAAGGATCCACAGCACACTACAAAGAGAGAGAAGGCATCTCAGAAGAGGACAAAATACCTGTAAAACTCTACTGCTCCAATTTCCATAGTAGGCAGGAACTGAAGGCCTGTTTTACCACATTTAGGAGATCCATGAACAAGGACATTTGGAGCATTAGCACACCAGTGAAGACAGAGTACTTGAGAGAAAATCAGGTTTCTGGAGGTTCAGAAAATATTCACATTGAAAGCTACTACAAAGTTGTTAATTACATGTTGTAACATATTCATACCTTTGTCTCTTAATTTAGATCCATCACTTTAAACTGTAGATGTAGCTACAGGCAAGCAAGTGAAGGAAATTTGAGACATCAACATCAGATTTTTAGAAGTAAATATTTCAAGCAAAATTCTAAAGAGCCTGTGCTCCGTATATTTCTTTTTTTCATGTATCTGTATCATGCTATGAGGGTGAAGCTATTCCAGCAGCTCAATGCAGAATTCATCTGGAAAATGCTGGAGGGAAGTCTTAGACTGGAAGTACTGGTTTTCCTCATCCTCCTTAGCTCCTGTTATTTGCCTGCATAATTTCAAGTTATCTTAAAAGTATTAATGTGCCCATTATATCTTCTAGCTCCATTTAAATAGCTGAAATTCCAAACAATAGTCACATTTTAAAAAAATTGCCTGGATAAATAAGGAAGGCTGTAGATCTTCAGCAACTGCTCAGTGTCAAATTCCTCCTGCCACGTGTCATTCCTCAACACTAAGGGAAAAATCCAATAAAGCTCCATTAACTGTTGCTGCCCTTGAGCCATCACAACGTTGTCTCAGGCTGTGTTTTTGGATAAAGCAGGAGGGAAGTGTGCTGCTTTCACAGCTCTCCAGTGCATTGAATGTAATCACTTACATCGGATCATAGTGATGGACTCCATCACTCCACTGCTTTAGAAGATCAATCCCGTTTTGTGTTTGCTTTACTTTTGGGGGAGAGGGAAGCTTCAAGGCTTGCATAAAACGTCAGAAACTCAAGAAAAACTTTTTTCTATGTGACTCAGCCTGGAAGAAAGTATTTCTTTCAATTTCACAAAGATATTCACAAATATATTTTAATTCATTCACTGTTTGCTTCAGGTGCAGTTAAACTGTGGCATTAAGATGAGATATAGCCTTTGGCAGGCCTCAGAAGATAATAGTATATACATCAGATATAAGGAAAACTATTTTCATCACAAGGATGGTCAAACACTGGAGAAGACTACAGAATCTCCATCCTTGAAGATATGTGTAACTCCAGTGGAGAAGTTCCTGAGCAGCCTGATTTAAGAAGATTTATATGAATTACTCTATATTCCTACTCTCTTATTCTATATTTCTGTTCATCTCAGACATTTGTAGACGTTCCAACAACCGTAACAGTAAGTAGCTGTAGTCTGTCCAGCCAGTGATCCACAGGCTGCAGACCACTAGCACCAGCAGCTTCAGAGCAGTTACTGGAGCCATACTCACAGAACTGTTCCATTTCTGATGGAAATGTTACACAACAAACAAGGGGGCTCTTCTTCCAGAAAGTAATTCACAAAATTGCTGTTGTTCTGGTTAGCCAAGTCTGTTGTTTCCTGTTAGGTATCTGTACTGCAATTCTGCATCTGGTAAGACTGTAGCAGCTAATGGAGCTATTAAGGTTCTGAGAATGAGAAAAGGCCAAAATCACAGAATCACAGAATGGTTTAGGTTGGAAAGGACCTGAAAGATCATTCAGTTCCAGTTCACCTGCTGTGGGTGGGAACACCGTCTACTGGACCAGGTTGCTGAAAGCCACATCCAACCTGGCCTTGAACACCTCCATAAGAGGTGTTCCTTCAAAATACAGGTTGTAAACTAGGTTTTGAAGCATCCTCAGAAGACAACACGTACACAACCTGACTCTATTCTGTATTTTGTGCTTTTAAGAACAATGGAGATGGAGATGCCTTCTGTTTAGAGGGAGAGGGATGATTAAAAGAGGGATGAATGGGTATGAGAAACAGATACTTACTTAGGAGGCATTGCTTAGTCCCTCTCATATTTCTTACAAGAGATTTTTGCAATTATAAGGGTTTTTCTACGAAATTAAATGACCCATACACACATGGAATTTCGGTAAGCATGACAAAAACAGAAGGAGAAAAAAAATGGTCCAGATGCTATTAGAAAGCAACCGGTTTGCTCCACCCTCACTCTACAGCACTGCCTACAGCAAATGAGATCTAGAGCCTTTGCTGGAGTGTGATAGATATCAAATCAGTGCCCGGTAAAATTATGGAGAAGATTATTCTGGGAGGTATTGAAAAACACCTGGAAGTCAATGCAGTCATTGATCACAGCCAGCACAGCTTCATGAGAGGTGAGTCCTGCTTATCAAACCTGATTTCCTTTTATGACAAGGTAACCCACCTGGTTGATCAAGGGAAGCCAGTTGATGTAATCTTTTTGGATTTTAAGTAAAGCTTTTTGTCTCTGCCAAGATCCTTCTGGATAAAATGTCCAGCATTCAGCTGGATAAACACATCATGGGATGGATAAGCAGCTGGCTCACGGGTCAGGAACAAAGGGTGATAGTGAATGGGGTGGCGACCTGCCACTAGTGGGGTTCTGCAGTGCTCCATCCTCAGCCCTGCGCTCTTCAACATCTTCATAAATGCCTTGGACACAGGACTGGAAGGGATACTAAGCAAGTTCACAGACAATACAAAACTGGAACAAGCTGTTGGCTCCCTCAAAGGCAGGGAAGCCCTGCAGAGAGACCTCAACAAATTAGAGGACTGGGCCATCCCCAACCAGATGAAGTTCAAGAAGGGAAAATGCTGGAATATGTACCTGGGATGGGGCAACCCTGGATGTATGGACAGACTGGGGAATTGATGCTGGAAAGCAGTGCCACAGGACAGGACCTGGGGGTCCTGGTTGAAGGAAAGTTGAAGATGAGTCAGCAGTGCCCTGGCAGCCAGAAGGGCCAACTGTGTCCTTAGGGGCATCAGGCCTAGCATCGCTGGCCAGGTGATGGAGGAGATTGTCCTGCTCTGCTCTGCACTGGGGCAGCCTCACCTTGAATATTGTGTGTAGCTTTGGTCAGCACAATATATGAAAGATATTAAGCTATTGGAGAACATTCAAAGGAGGGCAAAATAGAAGCACCTTGAGGGTGGTTACGAAGCTCATACACTCATGACGAGTGTATGAGGAGCACTTGATTTGTTCAGCCTGGAGGAGACTGAGGGGAGACCTCATTGGGGTCTGCAGCTTCCTCGAGAGGGGAAGAGGAGGAGCAGACACTGATCTCTCCTCTGTGGTGACCAGCGACAGGACCCAAAGGAATGGCCTGAAGCTGTGTCAGGGGAGGTTTAGGTTGGATATTAGAGAAAGGTTCTTCTCCCAGTGGGTGGCTGGGCACTGGAACAGGCTTTCCAGAGAAGTGGTCACAGCACCAATCCTGACAGAGGTCAAGGACCATTTGGACAATACTCTCAGGCATACAGTGTGACTCTTAGGGGTGGTCCTGTGCAGGGCCAGACTGCTGGACTCAATGATCCTTGTGGGTCCCTTCCAACTTGGCATATTCTATGATTCTGTGAAATACAGAGAGCATTAATGTACAAATTTTAGTTTCTTGCAGGCTCCTCTCCCTTAGAAGCACTTACTAAGTGCTGGTACTTAGCCCTTTACATATTCCACCTCCTGCAGGTAAACTAGCCAAAGTCACCCTATATCTTCTCATGTCCATACGTGGATAGTTCTTGCATTTCTGTTTGGGCACCATCACCTTAGCACTTCTACTAAACTAGGTAACAGCATAATTAAGTGTGAAAAAGGTTAGAACTGCCATTTCGGATACCTTCCTGAGCCTACCTATTAGAGCAGGTTGTAAAAAAATAAGGTGCTTTGCGTGGCAAGGTGTTTGCAAATTTCTGAAGTCATCCTGCCTTGGTACTCAAGAGTGGGGTTTCTATATTTTTTACAAGCTGCCACTGGGGACATGTCTGCATTATTTTTGAAAGAATGAAAGGAATGAAGAATGAGAAGCTTTGGGGGTTTGGAACTTCCCAATTCATGGGACTGTTCAGAAGCCCTTGGCTTCCAGTCAACTCCTGCTCTTGTGGTCAAACCAAGAAAGTGAAATTTAAAAAGTTAATCCATTTCTTATACAAGCTTAATGACAACAATAACAACAATAAATTTAAAAATTAACTTCAAGTTAAAAGCGACTTTTGCTCTGAAACACTGATCCACTCTACTGGACTCATAATTCCTTTCAGAAAGAATATTTTGTGGTTTGCTCTGTCCCCATCAATAATGCATCAGCAATGTTACAATTCTAGAGCTTGGTAGGAAACACTTCTGTAACCAATAAATTTCTTCAAGACTACAAAAATTCCCCCTTTCAATGTTGGAACAAATCCCTTTTGCAGAGAAAACCTGCCTGGAATGGGCTCCTAGCAGGGCCAAGAGGGTGAAGAGCACTCAGCATGGGCTTTTCTTCTCCCTTCCCTACCTCTTTCAAGCCCTGCATATCATGAGCCAGAGGTCGGTAGGCCTGGTGAAATATCACCATCTGGATGACTCAAGCAAGATGGCTCTACTCCCATTGAGTTAGTCAAATAATACAGCTCTGATATCTTCTCTGGAGAATGAAGCACACATGTAGGAACAGGCAACCATTCAGATGTGTAAAAGGAAACACAAAGGTAGGCATTCTCCTTGAAAAACAGGGAAAAAGAAATTTGCCTCCCAACTAAGCCCTTAATTTGTAGCATAACCCACAGTCTTCCCCTCGTATCTAAAGGGCAGATCTTTTAATGAGGTTATTTGGGAATGTACAGTTAGCATATTTTTAATCTCTATGCCAAAAAGTAGATGTGTTTTCTTAACAAGTGCTTAACATCAACCTGACATGCTGTAACCACAAAGACCAACTTGTCTTCAGAACAACTTTGAGTCAGGGAGAGTCTCCACACAAGTTACATCAAGGCCCAGGTAATCTTTCAAAATATAACTAAAAGAAGCAAGATAAATGGCATCTCATAAGACCTTGGAAAATGTGATGCACTTCTGCTTTATATGCTAATTTCCTCGCTGAAGATAATACAACATGGAATTAATAGTTTAAATGCATTCTTCACCAATATTTTACTCACTTTGTTTAAAATTTGCATTTCTTTTATGTATCCTGTTGACAAATACTGAGGAGGAGAAATCCATGGATGTTTCTGGGAGTTAAGAAAGAAGAAACCCGTGTCCTTTCTCTACAGCTAAGAGTCATAATATTCCCAATATGACCAACTTTTTTTAAAACAAAATAAACCAAATAAACAAAAACCACAGAAAAACCCACAGAACACAAATGGGCCGCAGCATTAAAAAAACTTGTACTGTGAAAAACATCCTGGAAAACTCAACCCCACTATTCCAAGAATATCATGAACATCAACAAGTGACAACTGTAATCAAGAAGATAGAGGAAGAATATATACTAACAGTATATTATAAAACATCATTTTACTTGGCTCATATGAAACTTGTTCACCTTGTAGCTCACAATCTGTAGCACAGAGATTTGGTATCTTGAGAAAAGTTACCAAGGTGGCTTTGGATAAAATTGGAGATCTTGTGTTGCCCCCTCTCTTTCACTAAATAATGGTTGTTATTGACACTTTGCATTAAAAAGATAAAATTCGATTCTCAGCTCTAGGCACCAAGGCCTATGAAACAGACCCATATGACCCATGGCATTCTTAACTACCTCATACTATCATTTCCTACTCTGCTCTGAATTTTAAAGAGCTTACAGACTGCCTAAAGACTTTTTTTGGGCTTTACAGACATAAGCGTGAACTTAAAGGTTTTTAATTTTACCAAAGATAGTCATTGTCATCTGTTTTCGCTTGGCTCCTTACCCACTTTACTTTTTCCAACAACTTATTTTATCACAGTCCTGCCACTGTATTTATCACATCACTAGGATGCGCTACTTGAGAATTAAATAGAGAACAGTTATTAACTAAGTATGATTATAAAAAGAGCTCCTGGCATTTATTTAGTTCCTCTAGACCCGGGTCTGAAACTCACCTGAGTAATGGGAGCCTTAAAACACCTTAAATTGCATCCTCTGGAGCGCTGTGTTGGTATGAGTTGTGGTAGTGCAATGCCAAACATGCTGGAAAATTTAATACCCATCAGGTCCCAAAATAAATCCTCACATTAATTTACCAGTTTCAATGCTAACTATCCCTATTGATCCACTTTTACTCAAGTTTTCTCTGGAGGGAGAAAAGAATTTGTTATTGCTTAAGAGAAGCTATGGCCAAAGACCAAATTTTTCTAAAATTATTTCAAATAGTCTTGAATTTTTTGAAGTTTAAGCTTATCATCATCTGACATACTGGGAAACACACCAGGAAGACATAGTCCTCCTTGGACCACTTTGCACTAATTTTTGGTACCAGTTTCGCTGCGCAGACAACCTCAACTTTGTCCCTCATGCTACATCTTACAAAGCATCCAGTTTTCATCAATTCGCGCTAAATTAACATCCCTTTTTTGCATCCTGCAGCTTAAAACTCATTGTTCCTCTTACAATAAGACTTACACAACCAGCAATCTACTAATAGCAAACTCCTACATTACAACCTCCAGCACAACTCTCTACCATCAACACATTCCTATGCAAGAACTTTATATTTTTCCTAAGATTCCCACCCAAAAAACATCTGGAAACAAAGATCCACTGTCCCAAAAACAGCTAAAGCTCCCCAATGATCCCTGCAAAGTTAAAACCAGGACTGCACTGTGATTTTGTTGGTATGTGTTAATGCAGGGCTGGGTTTGAAAGTCCCTAAGGGTACACTTTACCATTTCATGTGGCATTTGCTGAAAAAACAATATTTGCACTCAGAGAAGGGCACATAGAGAACCTTGTTTAAAAGAGCCAGAAGTTGCTCTTCAGTGCTCTGAAGCTGAGGGGAATCAGGGAGATCTGTATGCCCTAGGGAATACCTTCTGCTCCATGTAGAATATCTGCTTGCATTACTAACCTGAAGACCCCTGCCCTAAGCAGAGATTTGGCCTGGAAAAGGTATGAGAACTATTTTCCAAGTGCAAATTCAGCATATTCAGTAATTGAGTCACAAAAGTAAGCAGCAGCATGACATGAGACCAAAACCTTCAACTGACCCTGTTAAGGTGGCCCAGCTCTGGTGCTCACACACAGACCCTTTGACGCTGAATACAGCTCTCAGCAGAAGTGAGAATCACAGAACGAAATAATTTTTAAAAAGAAAAATCAAGACATCACACAGCTGTTAGCTAAACCTGCTGCCTTTTTATGAGACTAGAACTGGCACTTATTTCTGGGTAACTTTCAGGAATTACATTTGCAAGGTTAATAAAATGTAATTTCTCTAGCAGACGATTCTCATTCCTACAGTCCTTTACCCCTGATTAAAGCACGTGACCCAAACACACCATCAAAAGGCAAACAAACAGAAACTAAATCAGTATATTCCATCCCAAGGGAAGACAATAGCTTTTGTGTTATTGCAGCAGGTAAAGCCCAGTTATACCCTATAATTTCATTTTACCAAACTCCTCTAATTACTCATTTTCTTTCCCTGACTACTAGGAGGGCCAGTAATGGGCCACAGCTGGTGGCATTTGATGTTACACTGCTCCCAGCAGCTGGAGTCCTGCCATCACTTTTGGGCACAGCTTTTAGCCATGATACTTTGGAGGCAATTACAGCTAGAAGTTGATTTTTTTAAAGAATTATTGACAGGAACATTCTTTGTCTCTCAGTGTGAAAATGGATGTGAAATCACAGTTGACATGCTAAAAAAAGTAGACAGGTAACCTAAAGAAAGCCTATGTTTCAGGAATATTCCAATTTTTAATATCTAGGTTTGAGAGAATTTTTATGGCCTGGGACTTGATGTAAAGAGTTTGCAGGTTCCTGGTCAGACAGCTCAACTCTTGCTGCTCTGGACATTGTACAATGCTACACAGGGAAATACCCTCAGTGAGGTCACCAGGGCTCACCCCCTTCTCCAGGAATGGTGCAGGCAGTGGGCCACAAGACTGGAGGTCTAGAATGTGAATCCAGAGTAGGAGTTTTCCCTACCCCTCTGTTTTATTGGCTTGCAAGGCAGGGAAATGCAGAGCACCAGCCATCTAAACCCACAGGCGAAACATCGCTTTTAAAATACCCTGCTTGTAATTGTTAGGACAGCCTGAAAATATGGAAAAGTAATATTTCAATGGCTCTGTTATCGTTGCACAGGCATGGAAAATACTTCTCACACTGAATAATCCTCACCATTCACAACAATTTGCTGTTTAATTAAGAATTTGAAGTATGGTCAAGATGTTGCAATCTAACCCTTTCCTTCATGGCAGAGCTGACTGTGACTGCCTTCTGTGACTACATCAGTGTACAGGAGAACCTCCCACCTTGTTAAAGCTCTGGCTTGTGTGGATGGAGGAGAAAACATCACTGCCTACATTGAAGGTACAAAGCCCTGTGCATGGATAAATGAAGCTCTTCAGACTGAATGACTGAATTACCTGTATTTTATGGCAAGTGTTAGGAGTCACAGATTAGCAGCACAATGTTGGCACAAGCTAGCATACCTCATTAAGTACAATCAATAATGAAAATATAACATTAATATTTTAGCAAACTGATGTCTTGGTATTTTTAATACATTCAAGCTGAAAAAGCAAACTTTTTCCCTTAAAGAGCAAATTGTTAATAAATAGCACGGAACACAGAGGTTCCTAAATTGACACCTGGGAAGCCACTGTCTGAAATACCTATTTCAGGCCATCTGGGAGAACACCAGTTAAGTCTGTCAACCAGAAAGTAATATTCACCCAGAAAAGGTATCCAATTTACTGGTATTTCAATAGAATGCTCTCTCATTACCCAATTATGCTTCAGAGGAAGGGATGAGGTTGTAATAACTTGACCATACTTTAAATTCTGCCTTGCCTTGTGTTGCCTTGCTCATGACTTACATGACTTACATTGCCTTGCACTCCATTACCTTGCCTTGACCCTGCCCTGCTCTTCCTCAGCCTCACCTTGCCCTTTTCTGTGGCCTCTGCCCTCTTTTCAGCCTCCACTACTTCCTGGCCTCTACTTCCCTCCAGCCTCCCACCACTTTTAGGGCTTCACATTTATGGCCACATCTTGCTTTCCAGCCTCCCATCCCTTTTAAAACTTCCACATCTTTTTTGCCTCTCCTATCCCCTTTCCTTTCCCTCCCCTCCAGACTTCCAACCTTTTCACTCTCCCGCTCTAATTTAGCCTCCCATCATTTTTAGGGCTCCACTTTTTTCTAGCTACTTCTTGCTTTCCAGCCTCCCACCTCTTTTTGGACTCTCACACCATTTCAGCCTACACTCCTTTTTAGCCTTCACTTTTTCCTGGCTTCGACTTATGCTCCAGCCACCCACAACTTTTCCATCTCCCACAAAATTTGACCTCCACTGTTTTCTGGCCTAAACTTTTCCTCAGGCCTCTCACCCTGTTTGGCTTTCTACCTGTAGTGGGTTTGGGCTGGTTATGTACCAAGCACCAACAAACTATTTACTTACTTGCCTCTGCCATGGATAAGCAGAGAAGGGGAAACTGAAAATCCACTTTTTGTGAGGCAAAATAAGGATTATTGAGGAAAAACGGAAGAGCTTCAAGGTAAAACAGGCTCAGACTTAACAATCTAAAGAGAATTTATTATTAACAGAAGTAAAAGTGAAAAGGTATATGGGGAATTAAAGCAAGCTTCCAGAACAATCCCTTATTCCTAGTACCTCCCTCCTTCCAACCCACCAATATGCACAAGGGAAACAAAACATGAGGTTTGGTCAGTGCATTCATTTTAAGAGTCTTTCTTTAAGGAAAAGAGTTCCTTTCCTGTGCCATGGGACTCTCCAGACAGAAGATAGCCCGCGGTGAACTTCTCCAGTGTGGTTCTGAACTTCCACAAGCAACAGCCCCGCCTGAACCTGTTGCAGTGGAAGAATATCTCTCCCATGAATTTTGCAGTTTCCCATACTGCCACTCATGGGTCAAACCAGTCATGGGGTTTTAGTCATTTTTTAAGGCTGATTTCTCCCAGCCTGAAAGCAAAAATTTCTCTTCTTCAACTTTTAGGAGCCTCTCACAACATCTATAAGCTCTGGCACTTATCTCGGGCGACTTCTCAGACTGGAACACCTTTTCACGGGCTGCACGTGAAC
>VZTA01001302.1:158109-179539 GCA_013398855.1 Mohoua ochrocephala
TTCTTCTCTAACTTGGAAGGAAGTATTTGCAAAGCTGCAGCTGAAGAAATGATGTTATCTAGGTTTTGTATCAGGAAAATACTTGCCATCTCCTTCGTTTGCCATCTGTGTGGTGTTTTTTTTTCTTCTGGCGTGAACTGGGCCAGCTGGGGTAAAGGCCCCCCCCGGCTCCATGTGGGATGCGGTGGCTTCATATGACTCTCAGCCGCCCGCTCCGGCTCACTGGGGGGCTTTCCAGCCACGCGGCTGCTGGCCTCCAGAGTGGTTTTCTCCCGATGGCCCGGCCCCGCCGGGCCCTGCCGCTGCCGCCAGGGGAAGGGCCAGGCCCTGTCAGGCCCCACCACTGCCTGGGGGAAGGGTCGGCCCCACTCCGAGACGGAGCTCGAAAGTCCCTCGATGCCACATCGCGACGATCTCAGCTGCGTGGCAGCCCACAGCCCACAGTTGTTTCTTCGGCTGCCTGCAGCTCCTGGGATTGGTCCCCAGTGACCAGGGCCCCCGCACTGGGGGAGGCCCGGGCCTGAGCTCCTCCCCGCGGGGACACAGGAAGTGAGAACTAAAACTCCCACGCCTGAAATTGTCAAATATGCGCATCGCAGAGGTGTTACCAGCTTTTCTCATTGGTTTAACAACCTGTCCATCTAACCAAGTTTTAAACCCTTAACAGAGCCTGGGGGCTCTTCCATCAGACAAACTTTGTGGTCGACACTCCATTTCCTTTGCAGCTGAGCAACATGACTTTGGACAAACCAAACTTTTAGAACATACCTGACTTTGTGTTTACATAAATTAATAAAACTGGAGGAACAAAAAACATTAGAAATTGAAGCAAAGTCACATCCCAAGTGGATGTCTTTGAAAACACTGTGCTGAAGGCTGCATGCTCTTACAGAAGCTATATAGTGCTATATAGTGCATTTTTGAAGGTTTAATGTAAAAAAGTATCAAACATATGCACAAAACATCAAAAATATGCACAAAAAGAGCAGAAAAGGAATTCCTGGGGAAGAAGCAAGAATATAGTCTAGCTTGTCACAAAGCCCTCACAGATGTGGTAAAGCAGTACATGCAGCTTTAGAGCAACAGAGCATTTCAGTGTGCTCCATGCCATAAAACAGATGCCGGAGAGATACTGCTCAAAGATATTGAAATAATTGATATTGTGCCATCTGTCTCTCATTGGTCCCTGGATGTTGTTTGTACTGGCACAAGTGAGTCTGGGTGATGCTGCAGAGGTTCAGTCACTGAAATCACTGTGATGGGGTAAAAGCAGAGTCAGAGTATGTAAAAGGCTCCTCAGTTAATTAAGGGATTGTGAAAAATGCCTCCTGCCTCTTCCAAGCAGCCCATCATGCCACCCTCATTTTTCACATGTTAATGAAAAATGCTTAATTCCTCTAGAGAAAAAAGTAATCTGATGGCTTACAATTAGGGAAATATTTTTCACTGTAACATCATGACGTGTGTGACTGTTACAAATGCTGCTCATTTTTCTCTTATTGAGGTTTTAAAGTGCAGCACTGTGCTCTGCTCTGGCAATTTTTAATGCGACTAATGTCAGTATTGGGTTGCAAGTGGATTAAATAAAGGTGGCTGTTAATCACAGAGAAATGGTATGGGAGAGCTCATCTTCAGAAGTGATGGCTAACAAGGATAAACTTCCAACTGTCTGGGGATTTTCTATATCTTTAACGGGGTTTTATGATTTCACAATTCTTTTCATAGCAGAACACGACACGATGAGTGGTGACTGCAGACCCTGCGATTCCAGCGCTCATCTGCGTGATTTCAGTGGGTGCTTTGGGGTAAATAATGAGGTTTTTAACATTATTTAACAAGCTGTTCACAACTTCACAAATTGTTCAGTTATTTACCAACTCAACAGAAATACTTGTTAACATCACCATCCCTGGAGGTCTTCAAGAAAAGACTGGACATGGCACTTAGTGATCTGGTCTAGTTGACATGATGGAGATCAATCACAGCTCGGACTTGATGATCCTGGCGGTCTTTTCCAACCTAATGATTCTGTGATCTGTGTGATTCTGAGAAAATACTGAGGATTTAATACCTGGAGGATTAATATCCTTCTGCCAGCTTTCAGAACCAATCTTTCCCTGAAATTATCCCTTTATTTTTAATTATAAATAAAAATTTGAGTGTTGCAGGATGTTGTTCTTTTTCAACTTTCTTGGTATCCAGCCCAATGGAAAACCTGTCCCAAGACGGCTTGTTATTAACTGAAATCTTAAAACAGCATTATTATAATATTCCCAAATATTTCTGTCCTACTTATCATCATCATATTTTTAAACCACCTAACAACTCAACACTATTTTCTTACTGAAAGATACCCCTAGTGTACTAAAGACAGTACTGACAGCTAGAACACAACAGTCATTTGCTCTTTATAAGTAGAGTCGGTTCCCCTCTGCAGACTATGCCAAAGAGGATTGTTCTTTGATGTACCCCATTTTAATTTCTTTTTAAGCATGGGAGAGTAGAAAAACAGAGGTAATTTCGAATATGTTGGCACCATCTGCAAAGAATTCTATTAAAGCACAAAAATTAAGTTTTTTTGGTTTTTATATTTTCAAGAGTAGTATTAGAAATATGATGTTGGTTCAGAAGTCAGGTAAGGAATTGTTGGCCACTACAATTCTTTATTGGACATATGTTACTGAGCATTGAACACTTGTTTATGTAGGCATAGATTTAAGAATAACATCACAAAATCGAAAGGCTAAAGTGCAGACATGCACTGAGAAGCAGGCCTGGCGAGTCTGTCTACTCCTACAAATCAGCTGAGAAAAGGGGGAAAAAACTGCCATTATAAGAGAAGAAGCATGTTATAAATTCTGGTTACAGAACTAGACAACCTTTCCTTCAAGGTCCAGAGCACTGGAAAACCCAGGTTCCCTGTGTACATGCACATTGTGTTTGTTGCAGGAAATATTTTAAGTTAGATTCTGCCTTATACAAGTGGTTTATCTGTAAGAAAACTTAATAAAGCTGTACTGATTCAAACAGTTCTCTTAATGAAATTTTTTTATGCATTTCAGAATTATATTTCAGAATAAAAAATGATACACTTAAACCCAGATAACAACCTACCCAAAACAGAGCAAGTTTCAGCAAATAGTGACCAAGAAAGAGTGAACAGGAGAAGCCAGTATGAGTCATGACTTTAAGCAATGGTCTTTGCCAGATTTCATTCCTGCTTGCATGAGAATTTTCTCCCTAAGAAGATTCAGGAGATAAAAAGGTAAATTGAACATGTCCTTGTCTTTCCTCATCTTGTAAGGGCAGTTTTCTACAGTTCTTAGTAACAGAAAAAAAATATACATTTCCAGAGCTTGCACATATCCAAAAAGAAAAAGGTGAAAAACAAGAGGGAGAATAAAAACTAATAAAAGCCAAAACATTATTTTGTAGTAAACAATAGAATATAACGTGCAATAGTGCAATTTCTCCTTTGCTGCTCCAACAATGAAGTCTTGGTAGACAGTCCCCTGCATGTCACCGTGCAGCATCCCACATCTAACTGCGTGCCTGCCGGGCACTGCTGGGTTTGCCAGGCTTCGGAGCCGAGTCACTGTGTCCAGACTCTCCCTTCCCCTTCCCAAGGTGGCGGAGTTTCTGATCCCAGCGCTGCAGATTGAAAGGCAAAGAAATTACAAGAGATAACAGAACCATGTGTTCACAAACAGCAGCAAAAGCAGAAAAGCCATTGCTATTTCCACCACGTTACCCTGCGTTGGGCTCAAGGGTGGAATGAGAGCTTACTGGGAAAAGTCACTTTAAATAGGGAAACCGTTTCTTGGCTTTCTTACAGCCTCTGTTGAATGAAGGGTCTGATACAAGGCACAATGGCTTCAGCACAAGGGGGACTCACCTTCGAAATACTAAAATTTAAATGAAGCTACTCATGCAGTCTTTGGGGGAAGCAGGATGAAAAAACAGTCAAGTGATTTTTGTTAATTTTTAAAAATTTTTTTTTTTATTATTTTTGCAGGCAATAGCAACCACAGTAAAAAAAAAAAGCATAATAAATATAGTTGATACAACTGTTGATGCTCTTGGAAAGGAAGATGATGACGAGAAGAGGGTGGTGACGTGGCAGGGTCCTCAACACCCCCAGGCTGGGTGCGAGGGCAGAGGCAGCAAGTCACAGATGACAAGGAAACAAGTGAGAAAGTAACTGTGCTCCCCAAAAAAATTCCAACCAATGATGTTACCACCCAAGAACTGAAACTGAGCAGAAGTCAGCCCATGGCAGCAATGTGATATTTCCTCTGTGGCACTGGATTTCCAAGGGTTCTGCCAAATTAAACAACAACTTGAAATAAGATCCCTGTATCTTTTCACTCCTGTAATCTCCACTGATGTGAGAAATGTGCACAAAAAATCTTGCATTTATAAACACAACAGTATTTTCCTGCCAGTGATCCTTACACTGATGAAGAAAGTGCTGAGTGGAAGAGAAGACTGGTTTGCACAGGCACAACCATTATGGCAAATCAATGGCTGAGAAATTGAGTCAAAATAAGAATATTCTGTGCAAAGTGACACTCCTAACAACGTCAAAACCACTGATACTTTGCAGCGTATCGAAACATAAAAAGGCAATCCTTCCAGAACTTGGAAGGCATTAGAAAACATTTAAATAAGAAAAAAACAGGCTATATTTTTATATAGAGAGTTGGGGTTGCTCAGCCTGGAGAAGGGTTCAGGGAGATCTTAGAGCACCTTCCAGTACTTAAAGGGGCTACAAGATAGATGGAGAAGAACTTTTTACAAAAGCGTGTAATGACAGGACAAGGGGTAATGGCTTTAAAGTGACAGAGAGCAGGCTTAGATTAGCTATACGGAAGAAATTCTTGGCTGTGAGGGTGGTGAGGTCCTGGCACAGGTTGCCCATAGAAGCTGTGGCTGCCCCATCCATGGAAGTGTTCAAGGCCAGGCTGGATGGGGCTTGGAGTATCGTGGTCTAGTGGAAGGTGTCCCTGCCCATGGCAGGGGGTGGGACGAGGTGGGCTTTAAGGTCCCTTTCAACCCCAAACCATTCCATGATTCCATAATACATGGCTTGCGTTTGAGCTCGTTGCTTCCAATTTGCTATGACATGACTTCCCTACCAGGTTCCTCCCTCAGCCAAGTCAGGAAGATGACTTTAAAATAGTTGCTAATCCACACAATTTGGTGAGAGCAGAACTCTATTTAAAGAATATTAAATCTTAAAAATATAATCCTGACTTAGTCTGAAAAACATTTGGAAAGCCCCCTGGTCTGTTTGGTTTTTTAAAATTCATATCACAACCCCATCTAAGCAGGCATGTGTTGTGGAACGCACAGCTTGCCTACAGAGTTAAAAGACTCCTACTATTTGCTTTTTTGAGACACAGATTTTGACTGCAGCTACACTGGGATACTTTGGGGTAATTCAATGTATCACTTTAGTTTACTCAGCATGCAGTTCTAAGTAATACAGCAAATAACACACCAAGTTAGTTTTTGATACATTATATTAATTAACTGGAGGCAGCATATGCACTTTCTTCCCTTATTTTGAAAAGATAGGTAGATGTTTTATGGCATCCACAGCATTTGACTTCTGGTGAGGTATTTTCTTACCTTTATTTTTTTACCAAGACGTTCCTTCCACTTCTCAGCTATGGAGCCTTCCACCAAGAGTAACCTACACAACAGAGACAACCAGTTATTCCATCAAGAGGCTATACAACCCAACACACACAAGACTAAGATCTCTGTGCCTGTAGAGAGCCTTGCCCTCCCTGAATACCATGAAGGAGATGTACAGACACCCACACCAAGTTTTCCTTCCTTTTGGCTCTGATGTTCAGCTTTATGACAGGGGAACAATAACAACAAACATGCTGCAAGGATAGCACAAAAAGGGTTACCTGGAGCGCTCCTCATCCTCGTAGCCCATAATGATGTACTCTTCGTTGGCACTGAGCTGTGGACACAGGCAGCCAGAATTCGTGTGAAGGTTTACAGTGTCCTTTGGAATGTTCACTAGGGAAGATTTCAGGATCTCCTTTACTTCCACTACTGCAGTAACATCATGACATTTAGTCTTCACCTCCTTCACTTTAGCCCGAATGACTGGGAAAAAGTCACAAAGAGCGTTGTTAGAAGCAGCAGATAATCCAGGTCACCCCCAAGCTGTTCTTGGTGACCTCTGGGATTAGTCTTTTGCATGGTCCTTTATCAGAAGCTTAGCTGAACTCCTGCAATGTCTCTGCCCCCATCTCTTCCCTTCATTACTTCACCCTCCACCAAGGAGGTCCAGGTAGCTCAGTGTGTCTCTTAATATGGTCAGGAGCAGGAGTTATGTACCAGTTGGATTCACGTCCTGTTTAAGTCGGGCTTTGACTTCCTTCCTTCCTTTCTTCTTCACCCTTTCCACATTAAATATATTAAATCTATTTCTTGTATGCTCTCCTTCTCCCTTGAGCTGTGACTGTTCCCTCTTTGACTACCTGCAGTACAGATGAGCAAACTTTATTTATCACTCTGAACCTTTCACAAAAAGCGAATGTGCATTAAAACTTCTCATATCACTACTTCTGCTGGATGTACCTTTTTTACTCTCTCCAGTGACCCAGCACTAATCTGCTCTGCTCTTTATGAACTTCAAATGCTCCTGATCTTGACCCAATGACTTCTCTAATTGTTTCCTCTCTCACCCTTTCTTTTTGCCTTAAGGAGGAAAGGTTGCCTTTCAAAGGCAAAGCTTTTCATTCTCTCATGGTGACCAGTGAACTGATACCACATGCAAATGCAAAGCCAACCCAGAGGTCATGCTCTAGAGAATGCCACATCGATCACAGCCTGCAAACAAGAGTCCCTTTCCACTACAAATAGGAGATACCCCAAATTCCAAATGTCTCCCATGTGAAAAAGGTAATATGGAAGAAGAAAAATCATGGATTTACACACCTCCTCACTTCACATGCATTGCCCTTAACAACTATTAACCAGCATGTATTGCAGGCACATTAAATACAGTCGCCAACAAACACTAACTTGTGCATCTAGTATGCACAGTTTACCCTAAGTGATCCCCTTTCTCAAAACTTTTTAAGATCTCAAAATAAAATATTGCTTTAGTTTGGAGATATTTCAAATGCATTTTGAAACCTCTTTAATTTCAAAAGCTTGAGAAAATGGGCAGGAGCCTGCTCAATGACGCCGCCATATGCAATTTCTGCCTAGAGAATAGTCACTCTAATTTTTTTATAAACAAATCCACCAAAACAACATAAAACTGACTAGTGACCTAAGAAGTGTTTGAATACAGTCATAATTTTTTAGCTTTTAACAGCAACTATTTTTTAAAAAAAAGATTGTCTGACTCTGGTTTTATAAATGCATAATCCTAATAAATATTATACAATCCCTACCATTAAAATAAATCCTTCAAGTTCACTGAACCTAAGGCTCTTCACCTGATTAATGGTAAAAAGGAAGGGCCCAATTGTTCAGTTCCCGTGATATGTATTCAGTGGCTTTATGAGCCTAATTTGCTTGAAACAAAAAGTATGAAGAAAAATATTAGCCTGGACTTGTGATATGCCTGAAGACCAGGATGTGCACTTTTACAGGTGTTACTGACAGCATAACACAGCTGGCAAGATGCTCATTGCTGGCTCTGACACACCAGAAGGAAAAGAACCTGTTAGACCTGGTGAGCTCGTGGACATGAAAGCTACTAAAAACATCTCCTTCTGCAAAAGCTGAGTATTTTGGAAATCACAGAGGCAGTTCAGGCACAGCAGCCCACAATGTCATTTTTGTTGCATCACTGTTCACACTAGAGAAGTACATGAACCCCAAATGCCTGCACTAAAACTGAAATAACCCAACAAAGACACTCTTGTACTAAAATATTAAGCTAATCCCCTCCATCCTTCTCATTTGGAAATGTTTCCGACTACACCTTCCTCCTGTAAAAAGTAATGCTGGGCTACCATCAGTAACTGTGAACTTTTTTAGGCTTTTTTAATGAAAACTTTCCCCTTCCTGCAGCCTTAAAGCTGGGAGCTGACCATGCAGCTGTTCTTACCATAGTTATAGTTGTTGCGTAGATAGGTCTTCTGGGTAGCTTTTACAGGCTTGCACTTGCAGCGGTCTACAGAAACAGAAAGCTTTGTTTAGAAAGAAAAGAATATGTATTCACTGACAATCTTCCCAATACTTGGAGCTCACAGCTAACAAAAATTTCACTGAATTGACTTGCTTATTACAGTGAAATACTAAAAACCACTGGGCATTCCTGGCCTATTCTGCTGGGAGATACGGAAATGTCCATGAGACCTTAAATGTTTTAGGACAAAACCTGACATACTGAAATTTTTAAAAAAACAAACCCAAACCACAACACAACAACAAAGACACACAGACTTTGAGTCTCAAGTGACAAAATCATCATTTTAATCCAATTCAAGGTTCAATCTTGGTCACTCCTGTGCTCGCAGGTGCTGTAATTGCATCCTCGCAATGCCGTTCTCTCTTCTGTGCTAGAGTTAAGGAATGCCCTCCTTTCTGTTCCTTTTATCATACAGATAATAATAGAGACACAGAAAATACTATGGCAGTGCACGATTGAACATTTTTTTGAATACTATGTATCTCAGGTTAGTTTAGCAAACGGGGATATTCTGGCTAGCAGGCATTCATAGAATAGTTGGCATTAGAATGGACCTTTAAAGGCCATCTAATCCAACCCCCTTGCAAATAAGCAGGGACATCTTCAACTAGATCAGGTTGCTGAGAGGCCCATCCAATTCACCATTAGGAATTGTGTAAATTTTACACAATTTTATTATGACCCAGAAGCCCAAGTTTAATGAAAATAGAGAAATTCTTAGCCCTTGTGGCCATAAGGATAGCCTTCAAAAAACAACACAAATGAGCACTGTCAGAGCAGCATTTCCAAAGGTGCAGATGCCAGGCAGCTGGGAACTCTAACAGAGGTAAAAATATTTTCATTAGTGCCCAGGGAGTGCTAATGCTGAAGCTCCAGACCCACGTGTTCATTAACACCACTGGTATTTCAGGGCTGGTTGTTTTAATGCAAATATTTACTTATTTTACACTAAGTGTCTAAGTGTGGTTTGGTGGAGTAATTTCAAACAGCAGATCCCAGTATTACATATGCATGGCCATCTATTTTGACATTTGCTCTGGCATAAATGGAAGTAGATTTAATGCAACTTATTTCTATACACCATCATTCTAAATATCAATGCATATAAGCTAGTGATTTAGTTAAATCCAATATGAAGAGTCTGAAAAAGAACTTTTATTTGCTATGTAAGATTCCTGCATATTAAAAAAATAAAAAAGAGATGGAATCATACAGTTACTGACTTCTCAAGTCATTGTTTATTTTCCATTGGAAGAATTTTTGTAGCTGAAAATACAAAAAAAAAAAAAAACCAGAGGAAAACATTTCAAAAGAAAAGCATATTATTTCCTTGAACTTCAAACACATCCTCAGGAATCTATATATAGAGTCCAACGGACTTTAACTTTTCTATGAGTTTGTGTTAAAATAAAAAAAGCAGAGAAGGGAAGTGATTTTTGGCTTCCCTTCTGCCTCTGTGAGCTCATGGATGCTGTAGGCCAAATTATAGCTCCTTTTATAAGCTACCTTGAAGCAGAGCATAAAAGATGTGGTCCTATGACCCACGCTCACACAGGCCCCTCAGCACTCAAGTCCAACAAGTCATACACTATAACATTCTCCTGCTCTACAGTACTTTGCACTCTCCCAGGTAAAATAAAATAGACTAAATTGCAAGACAAGAACACAGTCTCACATTTCCTTCAGTTTTAAGACAGTATTGGCTTACTTTATTAATTTCAGAATATATTTTTTTAGTCTAGTTCTATTTCTAAATTATAGACCTGCCCATGTTCTTATTGAAGAACTTCCTAGTCACCCTCATGCTTTTTAAATTTACATTTAAAAGAGCTTTACAAAATGCATTGCTCCTAATTACTATTTAGAGATACAGAAACTAACACAAAAGTCATTTGCCAAGGTCAGTTATATAGTCAGAGCCAGAACCAATTCTTCTCTCCCAATTTCTGGTACAGTGATTCTCAAAGGAAGGCAAATGCTGACCGTTCCCCGGGGAGTGGGAGCACCCACAAAAGGTGGCTATAAAAATGCACTGCATTGCCTGATGCTGAGGGAAAATCCCATCCTACCTGACAGCCTCCTCAGAAGCTGCCAGAATTACCAGAGGAGCTCTAGGACCACAACAATGGCATGTCCCAAGCACAGAGACAGGCACCAGAGGCTGCCACTGGCTTTGACTGAGATCACAGCTGCCATTTAAATGTTCTTTTCAAGTCAATAGAGGACTAACAACTGCTCGAAATCTCTTTGAAAACTTCACTCTGTAAATGCCAAAAGACATGTACTTTACGGGAAAATGGTTTTCCCCATGGACTGCTACCAAAGAACATCTGTGTCATCTTAAATATATGTGCATGCACGATCGAAAACTTTGCTATAATACTGACTCTTACAAGTGCTCAAACCTGGCAAATACTTCCCTGATAAACAAAGGATTAAAAAAACCACTCTAGAAAATTTTCTAAGAGACTTGAGGAGCATGTGATGAAGCAGAAAACAATGTAGTATTTTTAATACTGGATTATTTCACTACACATACATTACAATGTTTTCTCTTTCTCCAATATTTAGTACATGGAAATTTAATAGAGGTAAAAAAGGTCTCCCGAAAAACTCAGAGGGAAGGTTTTACCAATGGACACTGCCAGGGAAAAAAGGTGTCTCAAACAGGGATAACCCATGAGTACTGTTCCCTGCGACCATGCACAGCAGCACAAGCAATAAGCTGCAGAAACCACAGAGCTGAGAATGGGATTTTTTAAAAAATGCATCAGTTTGCTACTTGCAAAACAAACAAAAAGTCTCTATTTACAATGGCAAAACTACAAATTTACTTTACCGAACATATAAATAAAGCCATAAATAAAGCCATGGCCTTTTGAAACATGGTCCAACTGCATTTGTCAGTTCAAACAGATGTAGCACATTGAACTGGAAATCATGTATATATAGTAAAAGGCAGTGATATCAGCAGATATTGCATCAGCAATTTTTCTGTGCATCCTTACCCTATTTTCCAGATGGGATTTTTTTAGGTCTGGTTTTGCTTTTGGTCGTTGAAAAACATCGTAACAGTAACAATATGACTGAAACTTCCCTCTTCCACTGCAGGGTCACTCACTGGAATTACATGCCTTCTGCATGCCTATGGACAGGCAGCAGTAAAGTTATGCTTCATAGTTTTGATATAAGGTGACATTGAGAGCATGCAGCTTGGCTTTCATATTCCAAGTGAAGCTTGCATGCTCTTCGTACAGTCAGTGTCGAGCATGAAATCCCTACCTTCTCAATGCCACACAATTGAAAATGGCTTAAAACTATAAAGATACTAACACTAGTAACAAATATCTTTAGCAAGTCTTCCAGACATGGTCCCATGCTCAAGACAATTTAAAGCAAAGCTTGTTAAGGGGCTTGCTTTTATGAGTTTTTCTAACTGTACCTGGGATTCTAGAGTGTATACACTGTGATTTAAAGAACATTTTGCATCTATATAGCTGCTTTCACATTGGGACCCGCTGATTAAATTTAAAAACTGTAATATAAACTGGGCATTACTAATACCTTTTTGCAATTTGGTCACAGAGATTAATGCTGAAATTATATATATAGGTATCTAATGTTAGGTTCAACAACCATGCTTAAGTGTTTATATTATTGAAGTGAATATCAGTGCACACTGTAGCTCATCAACACCTCTGCAGAAGGAAAGACATGGTGGTCAATGCTAAGCTTCCAAGTGTCAATTTCTTGACAAAGACCTAAGAGGAAAACTTTGGATGGAATCATAATAAAATTCAAGGAAATCTACAGTCATTGGCTTGCTTGAGCAAAAAATTCACATTCCTATAATTATTAGTTACTAACCTGGGCTTTGCTTCTTTGCATTGGCAAGTAATCGTAACGCTCAAGGGGTTTTATTCAGTTTTATTCAGTTCCAGCAAAACCAAAACAGAAATAAAAAGCAATAGGGGACCTGCTGGAATAAAACTAGCCTCAGAAGGTCCCACCCTCAACCTCTTCAGGCTAATGGGAGTATCGCCATTATCTGCAAAGAGTACTGAATTTAATTTGTGAACTTTAAGGTCAGAACGAACCATTATCTTCGCTGGTTTTGCCCAGGGAAAAATCAATTTAATGATTACTCTCTCTGTTCAAGACAAAACTTTTAATATAATCAGCACAGCCCTCTTGCTTTGATGGACATTTTGAGGCTGACCAGCCCCAAATCCCACCTGCCCACGGAATGCAAAAGCACAATCTACAGTATTCTCAGTCAAGACAGAGTATTTAAGTATTTATCACTTAGTACCCCTCTTACTTAATCAAATATTTAAAGGATTTGAAAGTCTACAGCTTATTATACAGTTTAATAAGAATGTACTTACCAATGCCGGCACCTCTACAATTGCCATTATTAGAATCCATAGGGAAATCTGGTATGGATTTGTAAAATATGTAAAGAAATGTTAGTGTTTTTAATACTGGATTATTTCACTACACATACATTACAATGCTTTCTCTTTCTCTAATATTTAGTACATGGAAACTTAATAACTTCATTAATAAACAGTTTGTAATGTTCTAGAGGTCAATCTAGTAAAGTTGACACAATTTCTTACCCAAATTTCACCTGAATCCAGCATATCATGTTAAATGCTGAAGCATACTAAATATCCCATTTCCATTGCTACAGACTGGCAGGTTTCAGACAAGGATTGACATTTATGTAATGGATTTTGATCACCTACAAAAAACACATGTAATGTTTGCCTTTAATTAGATGATGAAGGAGAAATTACTTCTGGGGGGTTCTTTTGGTTACTGAGGAAATCAAATCAACCAACCATAATTATACTGTTGAAGTAAATGCCAAAATAAATGTTTCAGACCTTCCCCTCAGTTTAAAAACACACTGATTACTTTGAAGGACAGATAAGGAACAGAAGATAAGAAGGCACTATGCCCAAAGAACTGCTTTCAGACACATTCTTAAATGGAGTGTGTCCCACATTAGTAAAATGTATAATTTCAAACCTATTTATTAAACCACACAATTTAATGGGTTTATACATATATTTAATCATGAAAAATAAGTATGTTAATGCATATAACCTTGAATGAGCTAAGGACAAAATAAATGCAAGATGAACAAGAACTGGGAGAGAGGTAGGATACTTTATTAGAATGGCACATAAAACTGAAAACCACATGAGCTTTCAAAGAAAAGCCCTTCTGTAATTTTGCACGCTTAGTCATTTATACTGCTCTTCCAATTCTGGAATCTAGTATCTTACAATCATCTTTTGTAGATCCTTACATAATCATGGAGGCAACACCACTGCCTTTACAATGTAGGACAAATGTAACAAAAGCTCCTCTCTTGTAGCGTGAGCTGCAAGCATTTGGCTGTAAGACAGCCCAGGACACTCATGATACTCAGTATTCATGACAACTTTAGATGTGTGGATTAAATTTTAAGGGATGGGATCATTATTTAATCACAAATTCTGTAAATACATTCTCTAAAATACCTGTTTACAAGAAAAATAATATTACTTAGATAACCTTCTAATTTTGCCATCCTTGTTAAAAAAAAAAATTAAAATCTCCACCTTAATGAATACTTACACTATTCATAGCAACATGAAACTTCATTTACATAAATGAGGATGCAGCTAAATCACAGCCAGGGCAAGAGTAAAACTGAAAAACAACTAATTCCCTCACATAATAATTAACTTTAAAAAAATTTGAGACTTCAGTACTAATTATTCTAACCAACATAAAGAGCAAAGGGTATAGAAAATAGCATAGAAAGATTGAATAGATGCTCTTTTATATTCAATATCCTGTTGCTAATAAAACATCACATCCATTTTCTTGCAAAGAAAGTTCTGAACTACCACAGGATCTTAGTTTATAGAAGAAACCCAACATTTTTATGGAGCCAGTCTAGTCTTTGCTTATCAAGTACTTCCATAGAACCTCTGAATCTTCACCATGCTGCCTCGTAACAAGTCAAACTATACAAGCTGATTCTTACTTACGTTTCATTTTGATTATTCACCTGAGTTATTCTCAGTGCATTAAGAATGCATTTTCTATTGTATCACATGCATTCCAGTATTCCAGGATGTGATAAAAGATGAATTAAAATGGCTTCCCTCTTGCAAATGGTAAGCAAAAGGATAACCACACTTCTCATTCTTCCTCTCCTGGGCCAATTATCTATTGTCTTTTTCATTTAGCCAAGCTGTAGCTTTAAATCTACAATTCCTTCTGATACCTGATGTGGTAAAAGCATAGAGAGCACTCAGGTCTATGGTCTGATAAATCTTCCATCCGCTCCAGCTACAGACAAATAATCTGCAAAACTCTCCAGCCACCAACCACAGAGAGGTGGCTATATAGGCCTCTCTGTGTACCTAGAACTGGTCTCATATGTTTCACCACTCTGGGCATCCAAAACCCCCACAGAGAAAGCTCTCCAGCTTCACTGCCCCTTTCGCTCAGTTGCCTTGGCCACATTCTCAGGTTTTCTTGAAGGCTATCTGCATATGACCAGGCCAACTCCTCTGTTTTTTCATGTAGCCCAGCAAGCTAAAATTCCTACCAAACCCGGTATTTCAGGGATAGTTTGTTCATACCTTCAAAGTACATTCCCCATTCCGTCAAAATTGTTACTGGGAGCAGAAAAATCTTCATCCCAGAGAAGACAAGAGAAGTATCAGATTAAATGCTTACCATCTTCCATCCACGGAAGGAAAAAGAAGCCCTCAAGTGCACTGTCCCTTCCTAAACCAAGGATGGATCCAAGCAGGCATGACTTCATGGTGCTCGAGCAAACCAAGTCCAATTCACATTTAAATTACAACTCAAAATAAACCAGAGCCCAGTAAAGGGTTCATAGCCTTCCCTGGCCAATGTGGAGTATGACGCTCATGGGTATTGGCTGAGGAACTGTCCTTTGAGCTCACACTAACACAAGGAGGACCGGTGAGCACTTGATATGGCCAGTATAAACCTGGTCCTGCAAACAAGCATGGAACTAACCTGCTCTACGCCAGATGTTCCCATACACTCTTGGGTACACAAGTTATTTTTGACCAAATTACAACACACCACAGCCTCAACCCACCTCCTAATTCTACACTGCCAGGTCACCTGTCCTACCTCAAACCAGTAGTACCCAACGAAGTAGCTGGGTGTGCAGCCGGAGTAATTCAGACACTGTGTGTAAAGCACCCATTAATGGAAGTGGCTCCTGTTTCCGTGCCTGCACAAAGGCAGCAGTGCAACCTTGTGGTCACAGCACGGTGCCCATCAGTGAGCAAAGGAGGGGTGAACAGGTACTGATACATCACTTCATAGTTCATTTCCTGACTTGCGAGGGCTTGGCCCAGGCAAGTATTGACCTTGCCTTGATGCTTATATTTTCCAATGCACTCATGCCTATTTAGGTATGACTGGTTTCTTTCTATAGATGGACAGGAGCATGGGCTCATGCAGGGGTCTGGAGACCTCTGCCACCATATGACATCTCTCAGGAAAGCCGCCTCATTTCTCTGACCCTTTCCCCAGTTATGCTCGTACAGTCTGGTCCCTTCTCACCTACCAGAGAGGAGATTGGAAGAGGGTCCAGGCCACGCCTGCCACTAGCTACTTGTCAGATCTTAGGTGGGTATGAGCACCCCTGAAACCCCAGCCCCTGTCCCTAGCAGCCTGACGGACAGAGGCCTCTCTCCACCAGGAGATGCGCACTGCTGAGACCTTCAGCTGTAACATAGACAGAGAGAGGAAAAAAAAAAGCCATTAAAAAACCCCTAAACAACTGACTTCCTATTGTTCCACTTCTCTTCACGGGCAAACCCTCTGCCAAGTTCTGTCTATGCAAAGCAATCCTTCTGAAAGAAATACCTGTCAGTGACGATTAGCAGGATTGCCAAAGAGGGGAATATTATCCAGAAATCCAATCCAAAAGTTTCCTATTAAATTTTGTTTAGGAGCAGGGGACAAAATCCAAACTGTTTTTTCCAATAAGCCATCTTAATTAATTGCTTTTCAGAGGTATTCTATATAAAAAACCACAAAACACTAACAAGGAGAGCTAAATAAAAGCCATTTACACAGTAAGTGTACAAAATAACAATGCCCGCACCACAGATTTGGATGACAGGTTTGGAAAAGAGAAACAACTTGGTAATACCTAGTTTCTATATCACTGTTTAAATAAAAAAAATTTAAAAAGCAGAGGAAGGCCAAAAGTAACATGATCCTGATTGTCATTATGATTAAAGAATATGGCCCAGCTATTACCAAAGCCACTCCAGGCACCCTGCTCCAAAGAACTAAACCACAGCCAGAGGCTGCTGCTTGGGTACCTTCTTCAGATTGAGACATCTGTGAGCCCCATTAATTAAGAAACCCTTCCACAATGCATGAATTCACTGTCATTTACTTCAGCTCTTAGAACAGGAAGGATCTTTGCTAAGCTGGTAGCAAAAACATGCACAGAAAAGCCAAGTGATAGGAAAATTGATTCTAGTTAACATTTAATACAAAGAACACAAACTCCAAGTTGTAGAGTGGCCAGCAACATGGCTGCTCCACATAACAAATTATTCCTCATAACAAATCCCACCAGGTTTTGATGACATTTAATGGCCCAGGTATTGACTAAATGCTTAGACTGTAAAATCCAGGGGACTCAGCCTACAAAGGCAGCCAAACTGTAGCAAGCGCCTAACACCATTGGTGGTATCTTCATTACTAAGATTTAAATTCTCTTATTTACTTCGCCTGTCCTCTTTCAGGCTTGAAGCTTGTAATAATTTTGTTATCTAACTAAGAAATGAGGCTGCTCCCAAGTTTCAAGCAAAGACCTAAACAAATCTCAACTTTATAAACGATAACCTGGGCATGACTGCTCATCTTCAGCACAGTCTGTAACACTCCCCCAGCACTGTCATGCACCTTGACTGCTCTAAGTAGAGCTAGGCAAAAACTGAGTCAGAACAAATTTGATCTGGAGCTTGGAAACCACTGTTTTGGAAATTAAGTTGATAATATATAAGAAACAAGCATGGGAAACAGCTTGTTCACTTGTCTTTTAAGCCTATAATGCCAAATTAACACACTGGGTTACTATGAACTCATGCAGACAGACATGGAGGACTTGGGCAACATGGAGAAATCATGGGTTCACATATGATTTAAGAAAATAGGTGTCCATCATGTGAATAATCTATAATTGTCTTTAATGTTTAAGAGATGGTGGTTTTTTAAAAAAGATTCAAAGTTCTCAGACATCTTATCCTAGTTTGGGTGTTAACTACACATGGTTGAGGAGCAACCTTGTTGCTTCCCTTTTCTCCAACATCTTATTAACAGGCCAACATGCCTTCAAGCTATTTTCTTATCTAAATAAGATATGGTGAGACAACCTGCCTGACAGATCTGTCGTCCAATATGCACAGTACCCATCACGCTGCTGTGGTTTTGTTGCTAGTTCCCTCTTCAAAACAGGAATAAACATTTCACTTGAGACATAAACACTCTGCTAGGTAGTAGCAGCCAAGGACACATGTCGAAGATGCTTTTTTAGTCAGCATCCCAATGCCAACACTGGTCACTTATTACCTGTAAAACTAAAAACAGGTCCTGCCTCTGAAATTCTAGACTCAAGACAGTTTTGTCTCTCAGCAGTTCCTGCTGCTTCACAGACCTAAGAAAGTTTGACAGGGCCCTGCATGAGGGAAGCAGATAATCTGATAGATTGGAGGAAGAATAAGCATATGCACGTGAAGACTTAAATATATGGAGCAAGTGAACAGGACCTCCCAGAGATGTAAGACAGCTTGTACTAATGGCTGCAAGCAGAACCACTTTCATCTCCAAAAGCACAGGACAAGGATGTGGGATAAATGCCATAGGACACTTCAGACATCAGTATGCACTAATCTGACATTGGGGGTGTTAATGTATTGTCAAGATGCTCTTTCATCCTCTATCATGGATGATGATTTGTTGGCTCCTCCACAAAAAACCAAAATATTCAGCATCATACTCGCCTCCAGAACACCCACACCATGCCTGCAGCATCCCTCTGCTTTCTGGCTGTAAAGGACCCCAGATATTTCCCAAAGAGAATGAAAAATCGAGAAACGTACACTTCACACATGACACTTGTTTTAAGGCAGTCTCTGTAACTTGAGGAACTTAAGACCTCCAAATCAGCACTCCCACTCACGTTTTGGAGACCAGCACAAGCCCAGTGCGTGTGCACATCTATACCTCTAAATGAGCCCAAAATACAGCACTGTTGTCAGCTCTCTCCATCACAGAGAAAGCAGCTGCTTCACCCCTTCACCATATCAGCAGCCCCTTGGTCCTGTGACAGGAAGTGTCCAGATCTTTCTCACCACCTGGGCTCAAATGGAAAGAGGTCCTAGAAGATGTCTGTGGTGGACTGTGCCTCAACAGCTGAAAATGAACTTCTTACTGGGATTTATCACAGATTTTACCAACCACAGTCCCTCCATATTTTGCAACAGTCACAGGCTACTGGGATGCAGGGAATACAACTGATGGAAATTGGGCTTGTGAACCCAGTCCCTGCTCTGACAAGGACAAACACTGACTACACCATCCTTAAGGCTGCTCCCTTACGGAAGGGACTAGACAAATGTGCTAATGTTCACCAGCAATAATGCAGAAACCTCAAGAGGAGAGGAAAGAGTAGAACCCTGTTAGGGGTAGCAAAAGAATGAAAGCAAAACCAAGATTTCACTACCAAAGAATAAAAAAGTCCAACAGAAAGCCATGAAACAATGGATTTATATTTCTGCCTGCCCTATTAGATGTAGTTTACAGATAGCAGAAGGGGCTAGAATGCTTAGGAGATAAATGAAAGCACATAAGAGCAGGTATTCTGCTTCTCATCAGGCAGTTGGTTATTCATGTCTTCTACTTGGCTGCAATCCTTTATTTGGAGAATTGGATTTGAAAGCGTTCACCTTACCTCTTCCTAGAACAGGAATCCTTCCATCTGCTTTCTAAAAGAACAGTTTTATTCCCTCAAGAAGGATTCTTTCAGTCTGGTGCATAATGCATCAGTTCAAAATATTCAGCCCAGAAATGAGAATGTCATCAGGTTCTCATTCACTGAAAGAGAGTTTTCATGGATCTGGCCCTGGAATCCCTCAAAGAGGTTATTGTACTGCTGAGGTCCTCAGAAATAGGTAACTCGGGGGCTATTTCAGCCAAGCTTCCTCCCTCCAGATTTGAATGTGATTGCTTTCAAATCGCTGCAGACCTGCCAAACCTTGCTCACGTTGGAGCCATTTTTAAGGTGGTTTTGAAAGCACCTCAATGCTGCAGAGAAAGGTGCTGGGTGTTCAAAACCACGTCTCCCCAAAACTACCCCAACAGGACTGCAGCCCTCAGAGAGCGGCAGCTGATGGCAAAAATAGATGGTTGCGTTCATGGGCTAGGGAAAAAAGTACGAAAAAGCAAGAGGGAAGCAGTTAGAAGTTAGAAACAGCACTAATGACTGGAGATATCAGGGTATGGAGGTTTCAGGAGGTGCAGAGGGTAAGAGAATGGAGTCAGAGAAGGAGTAGGGTTTGTCTGGCCTGTAAATAAATGGAGATGGAGAAAGCAGCTTACCTGAGAAGGCTGAGCTGGGGAGCACGGTCAGGAAACCGAAGCATGATATTTTGTTAGGAGAAGAAAACAGGAATTACAGTGTTTGGCATTACTGGCAGTGGGATACATAAAGCATTTGGTAGTGGGACAGAAGCACAGTCAAATACTGTGCTGAGCACAGCATGAAAAATCCCTCTTTCATTCCCAGGCCACTGCTGGGGGAGGATGGAGAGCTGAGATCTGCTGCCTGTAACTGAGCTCCCATAACCCAGCACTGCAGCTGTGGGCACTGAAGGAGCCAGGTAGCAGCACAACAAGCTTGTGGGGTGCATGGGTGCTGCTCTGCTCTGACCCCTCTGGTCTGCTCTCTCATCTCAGTACTGCTCTCCCACTCCTCTGATGGAGAGGTCTAGCAGAGCCACCAGCACTGCAACTTTGCATCAAAGAAAACGGCTGCCTGGTTCCACCAGCAGCAAATGCTTTCCTGAAAACATACAGGAACTGTAGTCACTTTGTAAAAGGTCAGAGCTCACTTGTGATAATCACCCACTGGCTTGCTTTAATTCCCCGTTCAATAGCTCCTTGCATTCAGTATTTCTGTGGTGCTTAGCTCCGCCACATTGGAGCGGTGTCCTGCCAACTCCTCCAGTCCAAAGGCAGCTGTGACAAGAGCAAGGATCCCTGAGCCACGCGAGGTTTGTAGCATGGTGGTGGCCTGAGCAGTTAGCAGTCCTCACCTGACTGTGCAGAGATGCTCCTGCCTCCAACAGTACTGCTGGATGGGCACCTGGACACCCAGCACCAGCCATCCTGTGGGACCACAGTGAGCTCAGCTGGTGAAACAGGATGCAGTGAGAAAGATGAGGGCCTCCAACAGCCCCTCTGAGGCCACAGTGGTCAGACACCATCAGGGCTGCACTGGAGTTGACTCAGGTGCAGGAGGCAGCATTTGGCTCACTTCAGAGATGTTGGGAACAAAACACAATGGAAGGCTGCACTTTACTACGCTCCTCACTTGGCCATAAATCTAGAGCCCAGGGACCTGCTGGGGAACTTGTGCTTGTAATTTGTACCTTCAGTGCTAACCACTGAGATGAGCATGTTTTCTCCCCTTCGGGTGCGCATGTGCCAACACTGGCATAGGAGGTGGCTAGGAAGACCCCAGCCCCCCAGCTCCTGCCTAGGGCTCCTCTGGGCACAGCTCTTTCCCCAAAGTCTGTGGAGTGGTGGCCTTGTGTGGGAGGGGAGCAACCTGCTTTGGGAGAGGGCGGCTGGACATGAGCAGAGAGGAGCGGGGAGGGAGCCGGCAGCCTGGGGGCTGCCCCTCGCTTGGGTGGCTCTTCCTTCTCTGCCAGCAACCGCTGCCGATGGATCACCGAAGAGTGGTATGGAAACGTTTCCCGTTCATGTGGAACGAGGGCTGTCGCTCCCACACTCGTATGCGTTCCCCAGAGCGGTGGCGGGGCTGTCACTTGTCACACACACTCTGTGCCCAACAGCAAAACTTTTCCAGCAGCGATGCGGCTGCTAAAGGCAGAGAAAAAAGAGCAAAAGAGCGGAGGGCAAAGCAAAGAGAATCCGAGAACAGTCGGAGGGGAAGCAGGG
>VZTA01001303.1:0-16468 GCA_013398855.1 Mohoua ochrocephala
AGGGCTGTGCTCCTGGGGCAATGGCTCACCCCCATCTTAGTGCCTTTCACCTCTCCCTTTCCAGGCTCCCTGGTCCAGTCAGTCATCCTCAGTGCCAGCCAACCTGGTACAAACTGGGTTATGTGCTCCGGGAGCAACAATGAGTATGGCTGGTACCAGCAGAAGGTCCCTGGCAGTGGCCCTGTCACTGTGATCTACTGGAATGACAGGAGACCCTCGGGCATCCCTTCGCGATTCTCTGGTTTTGTGTCTGGCTCCAGAGGATCACTGGTGTTCACACTGAGGATGAGGCTGTCTATTACTGTAGTAGCTTCAACAGCAGCACTGCTGATCTCGTGGTGACACTGAGCCACAGGCAAGCGAGATCTTGAGTGTCAAAAAGGCTGGTTTTGGTGCCTCATTCCACTCCACTGGGCGTGACCACCTCTCCAGCCTTGGGACTTTTCCTTTCCCTTCCTGGATGTCTTCCCTTTGTGTTCCATGTCTCAAGGCTGTGACTCTGAGCATGATATGGCGCTGGAGCAGGTTTTCCAGAGAACTTGTGGATGGCCCATCCCTGGAAGTGTTCAAGGCAAGGTTGGATGAGGCTTTGAGCAACCTGGTCTAGTGAAAGGTGTCCCTGCCCGTGGCAGGGGTGTTGAACCAGATGGTCTTTAATGTCCCTTCCAAATCAAATCATTCTATGATTCTATAACAGTGTCCCCAGTGATCGGGCCCTGGTACTGCAGAAGCCCTTGCCTGGGCTCATCCCTACTGCCCAATATCCATGTGAGGGGCAGAGGAGCCTGGGACAGTGTTAGGAGCTGCAGCCTGTGGAGCTGCCCAAGAACACCTTTGCCACATATGTGCTTCACAGCCAGAGTCCTGCCCGGGGCCCAGCAGCATTGCAGCCACCCTGGCAGCTCAGGGCTGGGCGTGTGGGCATTTGCCAGAACATGGGAGCCCTGGGTGCTCTGGCTGGGCATGGAGAGCTTTTGTCGCAGCCCATGGCTCTCATATGCCCCCAGTGTCCATGTCTCTGCAGCAAAACACCTTGATCTGCTGCAGGAGTAGCAACAATGCTTATGGCTGGTTCCAGCAGAAGGTCCCTGGCAGCGGCCCTCTCACTGTGATCTACAGCAATGACAAGAGACCCTCGGGCATCCCTTCGCGATTCTCCGGATCCAAGTCCGGCTCCGAGGGCACATTAACCATCACTGGGGTCCAGGCCGAGGACGAGGCTGTCTATTTCTGTGGTGGTGAGGACAGCAGCAGTGATGCTGCCACGGTGACATGCAGCAACGGGGAAGTGATGCAAAAACCTCCTGCTATTGCAGACATCAGTCAGGAGTCTCGGCTGTGCCTGTTTGATGGGGAATTAGGTCCCCACCATGGCCCTGCCCTTGCTGCCCTGCACTGAATGTGGCTGTGCCTGGTGTCCCAGCCTGGTGTCCCTTTAGAGCCCCAGGTCCATGCCTGTTCCCTGGCATTTTGGGAGGGAGTATATAGCACTTGGGAACGCATTCATCTCCATGGCTACATTACCCATGGCTTGGGTCCAAGCAGAGGAGGAGGAGAAGCAGGAGGAGGCTCTCACTCTTCTGGCTGGGACACCAGTGGTGATCAGGGCCATGGCAACTCCCAGCATGGGAAAAGAGAGACACAAGCCCACTGTTGCTCCAGTGGGGCACCCTTGGGTGCTGTGGCAGTGACCCAGGCTAGTTTAAGTGATTCGGAATGGGTCAATTTTACTGCGCCTGATTCTGCTCCTGAGGGAGAAGAGTCCACAGCAAAAATTCCTAGCCTCTAAGGTCACCGGCCTGCCCCCCGGCAGAACTAAGGGCTCTCTCTCACAGGACAGCGTGTTTCAAACTTATTTTTACCTGTTCTGATTAGCTACGGTTGTTCGTGTCATCCTTTGATTCGCTACCTCACTCACCTTGTAACCCTATAAAAACATGTAACCACAGAACTAAGGGGTCTTTCTGTTTGCTCCCCTTCAAGAAATAAACTTGGAATATAGCAACAGAGATTCCAGCTCTTTCCTCCTTGTCTCTGCTCCTGCCAAAGCAAAAGCTGAAAGACTGCTTGTTGCGAAGGGGCTGCCAGCTATGACAAGACCTCAGTTCCCCCGGGCGCCGCAACCTGGCAAGGTTGTGGCCTTCGGGCAGATTCTGCCGAGCCCAATCCAGGCAGCATCAGCGGCAACAGGGTGCTGCTTGCTGCTGTCTAGACACAATGTGGAGCAGCATCTGTGCCCGTGTAGCAGTTCCTGCTGGGGGACATGTGCTCTGCTCCAGCAGGTCCCCTCCATGCTGCTCACAGGGACACAGCCCTGCAGTCCTGCCCTGCCCATGCCAGCCAGGCTCCTGGTGCCCTGGGGACAGCATAGTCAGGGACAGGGAGGGTCCTGGGGGAGAGGGAATTTCCCGTGGTGCAGCCACTCTTTGTCTGGGTTGGGACTGCCAAAGACAGCCACGATCCCTGTGCCCTGAGTCAGAGCAGGGCTGACCGGGGGCTGCCCCGGCTTCGGCTGCCTCTGCTGAGCACCAGCACACTGGGCTCGTGATCAGCTCATGGGGAGGCATTGCTGGACCCCGGGGCTTGGTGCTGGCTTGCTCCCATTGTTCTGGGGTGTGAATGAGCAAAGGTCTTGGTCTTGAGTGGTGAATCTTGGCTGTCAGAAGAAGAGCCAGGGCACAAAAGCAAGAGAGCAAGGGGGCATTTTAGGGGCCTGGAACACCCGTGGGAGGGAAAAATGCCAAAAATAGGTTAGAGAATGGTGGAGCTTGGCACTGTTCCAGCCCCATCACTGGGAACTGCAGGTGATCCTGCATGCCCTTGCCCCAGTGCCCCGCTCTCCCTTCTCCTTAGGCACTGCAGCCACTCGGCCTGGCGTGGGGACAGGGGGGTCTGTGCTGTTGGGTTTCAGGCTCAGAGCTGGGAGGCGTCTCTGCTTTGTGCCTGGGGACAAGCTCTGCTGCATCTGGGGTGGTGGGGCTGGGTGTGGAGAGGGGAGGGATGTGCGGAGAGAGGCGCGGGCAGGATCCGGCCGTGACCGCAGGGTCAGATTTGCATGGAGGGGACGTGTCCTGGGCGGGCGGGGGCTTAAAAGGGAGTCAGGGTCCACGGCACAGCCCCATCATTCTGGGGACACTGAGCTGGTGGGATTGCACCATGGCCTGGGCCCCTCTTCTCCTCGTGGTGCTCGCCCACAGCACAGGTGCCATGGCCAGTCTGGCTGTGCCTGGACGGGGCCTTTGGGCACAGGGGCCCCATCCTGCTGCCCAGGCAGGTCTGTGCTCCTGGGACACTGACTGACCCCATCTTCTCTCCTCTCTTCTCTCCCTCTCCAGGTTCCCTGGTCCAGGCAGCGCTGAATCAGCCGTCCTCGCTGTCAGCCAACGTGGGAGACACGGTCAGGATCACCTGCTCTGGTAGCAGCTACAGCTATGGCTGGTACCAGCAGAAGGTCCCTGGCAGTGGCCCTGTCACTGTGATCTATGCTAATGACAAGAGACCCTCGGGCATCCCTTCGCGATTCTCCGGATCCAAGTCCGGCTCCTCGGCCACGTTAACCATCACTGGGGTCCAGGCCGAGGACGAGGCTGTCTATTTCTGTGGTGGCTATGACAGCAGCTATACTGCTGCACAGTGCCACAGAGCAATGGGGAAGTGGTACAAAAACCTCCTGCCTCGGCCATCCCTTGGAGCCCCACGAACTGTGCCCATCCCCTGTCATTTGAGGAAGTTATGACCTTGCAGCAGCGCTGTCACGGCCCGGGGTGTCCCATGTATGTCCCATCTGCCTGCAGGCAGATTTGTCCTTTCACTGTTCCCCTGACCACAGAGGGCTATGCTCCAGGTCACTGGCTGAGGCCCATCTCCTTTTCTCCATCCTCTCCCTCTCCAGGTTTCCTGGTCCAGGCAGTGCTCTGTCAGCTCTGCTCGGTGATGGCACAAACCATCGAAGCCATCTGCTCCAGGGATGGCAGCAGCTGTGACTGGTACCAGCCTAAGTTTCCTGGCTGTGCCCCTGTCACTGCAATCTACTACAATGACTTGGGACTACTGGACATCCCTTCATGATTCTCCAGATCTCAGTCCAGTTCCATGAGCACAGTAACCATCTCTGGGGTCCAAGCCCAGGACAAGGCTGTCTGTTAATATGGTGGCTACAAAAGTGGCAGTGATAATGTCACCATGGTGAAACGGAGCAGTGGGGAAGGGGTACAAAGTTCTCCTGCCATGGCAGGGGCCAGTTAGGAGTCTCTGCTGTCCCTCTTTGATGGTGGGGCAGGTCCCTGGCACAACCCTGCCCTTTTCTGCCCTGTGGTGAATGTGGCTGCTCCCAGTGACACAGCTCCATCGTTACAGCCCTTTCCTTGTCATTTGTGGATGAGAGCAAATAAGATAGAACTGAATGGACTATTTCAGATGGAAGAGGCCTTCAATGACCACACAGTCTAACTGTGTGGCCACTTCAGGGATGACCAAAATGTAGGGCATTGTCCAAGTGCCTGTATAACACTTGCAGGCCTGGGATATCATCCAGCTCTCTAGGAAGCCTGTCCAGCATTTGCCCACACCCTCAATAAAGAAATGCCAGGCTGACCTCCCAGCAGCTGATGCTCAGGGCCCTGCCAGCTGCTTGCCTGCCCAGCTTCCAGCCCAGCTGTGCCAAAAGCCCCTGGACCATCACTGCAGGGGGCTCAGCCCTCTGGAAACAGAGGAATTAAAGATGGAGCTTCTCTGCCCTCTCTCTCAGGGCTGAGCAGGGTTGTGGGCTTGAGGCAGCTTTGTGTCTCCTCTGCATTGCCACTGGCTGTGAATGGCCTCCTGCTTGCCCCATGCTGTGCAGGAGGTGACCCTGGTGCTGTGCAGTGCCTGGCATTGCCTTGTCATCAGCCCCACCACCTCATGCTGCTGCCAGCCACATCCTCTTGCTCTGCCAGGTCTCCTCACGGGGTCCTGGCCTTGGGCTTAGGTCTTGGGCTCTGCCTGGGGCAGTGATACTTCTGTTCCATCCGGACCTTTTGGCACAGGAGCCCTGTCCTGCAGCTCAGAGAGGGCTGTCCTGGGACACTGACTGACTCCCTGTTTCCCCTTCACCATCTCCAAATTCTCTGGTCCAGGCAGCATCTCTGAGTCAGCCATCGTCGCTGTCAGCCAACATGGGAGAGACTGTCAAGATCACCTGCTCTGGTGGCAATGCCAAAAGCTACTTCAGCAACACCCTGCTGCATCCAGCACAGCCTCTGTGCTCCTCCATGCCTCTCTCCAACGAGAAGAGCAGGACTGAAGAGCTGAACATTGCCCCCCTGTTTTGTCCTCCCATAAAATGAAACTGAAACCCCACTGAAGCCTGAGAAATGCTCAGAAAATGATCATCCACAATAGAAGGCACTGGCTTCAGCCAAATTCTTTGCATAGACAATCTCAGTGGGTTTTTTTTCTTTTTTGGATAGTTTCAGGCTTTGCACAAAGCATAAACCTTCCCAGAGGCAAAGCAAACCTCTGAAAGAGAAAGTGTCTCAAACCACAAAACCTTCGAAGTGTCACCTGTTTTGTAGTGAACTATTTATATGGTTCCTGTGACTCAGGAAGCTCACTCACTCTGCCTCTTTCTATAACCACTTGCACAAACCACATCATGTGGGTTCAATTTACATTGGGGCCGTTGGCATTCAGTGGGCCAAGCTGAGCACTGAATCTGCCAACCTGTGGGACTGGCACCACACTGGGAAAACACTTTTCAAAGCAGCAGCTAAGCCTCTACAGGGAAATTTGAAGTTGATTGGTTTTAGCTGAAACCGATTCTGGCTCACCCCTTCCTTGGCTATCACAACTCTATGTAGGCATCTCCACTTCTTGCCTTTTCATATTTTTAGGGTAAATATTAATAAAAATAAGTTGCCTGCAGAGACCTTCAGCTATTAGCTCCTTTGCTGGTGGTGGGAGCTGCACTGAAAGAGCCCAGCCAGGACCAAAACCCCACAGATACGGCTGTGCCCACACCTTCGTCCTGCTGCGTCCATCGGGGCATCTCCATCCCATCACCTTCGTTCCGCTGCATCCACTGGGATATTTCCAGACCATCCTCTCCATCCTGCCACATCCGTGGGGCGCAGGACTGCTCTGCCAGGAGGCAGGAGGTTTTTGTATGGCCCTGTGTCACTGTGTGGTGTATTCGGGGCCGGGACGATGTTGACCGTCCTAGGTGAGTCGCCGACTTCCCCTCGGTCTTTCCTTCCCCACCGCGGAATTTTGACATTTTGTCGATTTTTGGTGATTTGGGGGTTTTTTTCTCGGACTTGGCGCCGGGCTGGGGTCTGCCGCCCGTTTGGGGCCAGGCACTGAGCCCGGCCTCGGGGGCTCTGTCTCGTCCCTGCGGACTCTGACGACTCTGTGTGCGCCACTGAGGATTGGGGGGGGTATTTTCTCAATCGAAAAGTCTTAAAATTTGTCCAGGAAATGTGTCTGAGGTCTCAGGGGGAATGAAATTCAGGTTTAGGTCTGTAAAAGAGGTGATTTTTGTCTTTGTCAAAGAAATTTGTCAGTCTAAGTAAATAAGTCCTCAACTCTTAGTCCTGCGGACTATCACCCGCGGTGAGGGGCAGGGACTCTTCTGCGGGGTCCCACGGCCGAGGGTGCAGGTGCCACGAAAGGACAGCCTGTCCTTGGCCGTGAGCAGCCCACAGCCATCCCTGACTTTGTGTTAAAACAGCACGTCCCTGGAATCTTAGACAAAAGATTCCAGGGGTATCTTAAAGAGCCCGTCGTCCAGGTAAGACGTGTCAAAAATGGAGATTATTGTGCTGAAAATGCTGCCAGAAATGTTGTTTGTCTGTCTTTGTCTGTAATTTTTAAAAGAATTTGGCCAAAAATCCCAATTTGAACCAAATTACTCGGGGCTAAGATCGAAAAAAATGTTCTTTCACCATTTCTTCTTCAGAAAGTATTTATAGGTGGAGTCATCCTGGTTTTTGAATGGAGATAGAGACAAAAATGTAGGTGAAGATAGAGGTGCACATTGGAGGAGGCAACAGAACCACCTCAAAAAGACCAAACATCTTTTTTCTGTCTTCCTTTGGGTGATTTTTAGTGGTAGTTTTTCAGAGACAAGTCAGAAAATGTCTGAAAGCAGAACTGGGCAGAAAACAGGATGGTTTGCCTGTGAAATTTTGGGTTTTTTTAAAAAAACTTGCCTTGTAAAGGGAGAGAAATGGCTTTAAGGCAAAGAAATTGAGATTTAGGGGTTTTTTTAATATATATATATATATTTATTTATATATTTATATATTTATATATATATGTGTAATATATCTTTATATATGTATAAGATACAGAAATGTATAAATATTCATGTTATATGTATTTTATAGAATTATACATCTATTCATATGATATGGAGTACATATATATATTATGTATATTAGCTGTACAAATCTATAATATGTAATATATATATATGCATGTATACATATGTACATGTAGTGCGTATAAAACAGATATACAAGTGTATATGAGATGTATGTATATGTGTATGTGTATTATGCACACATATATGCACATATTTTATATCGATTTAAATTATATATTGATGGTATAGATATAGATATAGATATAGATGATATAGATATAGATATATCTCCCAAATTGAAATACATTACAGTTATGCACGATAAGCTCCTGACTGTGGGGAAAGTGGGGAGTCTCTGGTTAATGCCAGCAGGGCAGGCAGAGGCTGTGGTGGGGGACAGGGCCCTCTCTGACCCCGCACCACTCTTGTCCCTCGCAGGCCAGCCCAAGGTCTCTCCCACCGTCCATCTCTTCGCGCCATCCTCTGAGGAGATGACGTCCCTGGGCAAAGCCACCCTGGTGTGTCTGATGGAGGACTTCTACCCGAGCCCCGTGACGGTGGAGTGGGTGGCTGATGGCAAAACCATCAGCAGCGGTGTGGAGACCAGCCAGCCCCAGCGGCAGAGCAACAACCAGTACATGGCCAGCAGCTACCTGTCGCTGGACGCTAGCAAGTGGCAGAGTTACAATTCTGTCTCGTGCAAGGTCAGGCACGAGGCTGGAAATGTGGAGAAGACCGTGAACAGATCCGAGTGCTACTAACCCCACCCCGCCGGCCCTTTGCTGGCTGCCTCCCTCCTCCCCACTTCTGGGAACAGCGGCTCCCCCCGCCGCAGATGTCTCTGCCCATGTCCCCCTGTCCCCTGCTCCCGTCCCCCCACTCTGAGTGTCACACGAATAAAGACCGACACTGAACTAGCGCTGGCTCAGCATCCCTGTCTCTGTGTCCTTCCAACGCGCCCGCTCCCCACGCGCTGCCTGGCGCCAGCCCAGTGGCACCAGTATGGAGGGTGGGATGGGGACACACACACGTGTCCACACACACTCATATTGCAGGGGCTCTGTGAAGCTTTTGCTCAACCCTGGGGACCTCAGAGAAACCCCCTGGCACTGCCAAGACCAGGGAATGAGCAGCCTGGGGCACCCCATGCACTCGTTGAACACGTGGCCCTGGCTGTACCATCCTCGACCCTTGCTCGTTGGCCTCTGGGTGCCAGGTGCCTTGCAGGCACGTGTGGCCTGTGGTGGAGGCATGGCCACCCACGTCCCTTTGCCGCCAGGCCTGGGGAGGGCCAGCCACATCCCCATTTCTCAGTCACCCCCCTGCTTCCCGGAATGGGGGTCCTGGTGTAGCTGCCAGTTAAGCACAAGCACCAGTCTGTCCATCACACCCTGTGCCACAGCAACACGGGCTCCTGCATGTCACATGCCCTGTCCCCATCCCCAGCACAGCCCTGTGGAAGTTTCCCTGCAGCCCTGCCCATGGAAGGGCTGACAGCCGTGGCTGTGCTGAAAGCACCAGTGCTCTGCTGCTGTCACCCCATCAGGGCAGCCAGGAGCCACACCAGGGACAGGGGCTGGGAGCACCCAGCCACGCTGTGTGCGGTTCTGGGGGAGGTGTCCCTCACCAGGCTCTTGGGAAAGGGGGGATGGCCCCCCCACATCCCCCTCCCCAGGCTGTGCCAGTGGAGTGCCTTGCTCCACCGGGCTTTGGGTTGCCATAAGTCCCTGCAAGTGTCTTCTGGGAACACAGAATCATAGAACCCTAGAATGGGTTGGGTCGGAAGGGACCTTTAAAAGTCATCCAGTCCAAGCTCCCTGAAATGAACAGGGACATCAACCAGATCAAGTTGCTCAGAGCCCCTTTCAGCCTGACCCTGAATGTTTCCAGGGATGGGACATCCACAGCTTTCCTCAGCTACCTGTGTCAACACCTCACCACTCTCACAGTAAAAAATTTCTTAATTTTATCTATCCTAAATTGACCCTTCTTTAGTTAAGAAACATTATCTCTTGTCCTATTGCATCAGGGCCTGATAAAACATCTGTATTCCTCTTTCCTGTAAGCCCCCTTCAAGTACTAAAAGGCTGCTGTAAGGTCTTGCTGGAACCTTCTCCTCTCCAGGCTGAACAGCCCCAACTCTCCCAGCTTTTCCTCAGAGCAGAGGTGCTCCAGTGCTCTGAAATCTTTGTGGCCTCCTCTAGACTAACCCAAACAGGTCCATATCCTTTTTATGTTGTGGGATCCAGAGCTGGACACAGCACTGCAGCTGAGGCCTCACCAGAGAGGAATACAGGGGGAGAATCCCCTCCCTCCACCTGCTGCCCTTGCTGGTTTTGACGCAGCCCAGGACCTGTTTGGCTTTTTGGGCTGCAGGTGCACATTGCCAGGTCATTATCCACTGATTCCCTCAAATTCTTTACAGCAGGACTGTTGTCAATTCCCTCATGCTCCAGCCTGTATTGATATGAGAGCACAGTCCCGCTTCCCTCCTGCGTTTTGTCAGGCAGCTGGCAGCAGGCCCTGATCCCACCTGAGCTGCCAAAAGGCACCTCACGCTCCAAAACAACTTTGTTGGCTTTAATCCCTCTTCATCCTCCTCCTCAGCTGGGCAGAGGAGGCCTTGCCATGGAACAGCCCCATGCACAGGGCAAACCCCCTTCCCGTCACCCTGCACAGGGGACTGGGCTGATGGGGACAGTCACAATGTCCCTTACCGTGTGTGGGGTGACAAGCTCATGGTTTTCCCAGGAAATCCCAAATTCCACCACTACAGAGAAAACCCCTGGGCTGTTGCTGGCCTCAAGGAAGGAGCCAGCAGCAGGATGCTCAGGGACAAGAAGGAAGGGCAGATGATGGAGGCATCTGTCCCACTTTGTTTCAAGACAAGCTTCTTTAACACCGTTTCCTGAGCAGAGAGAGCCCGCTGTGGCAGAGGTGCAGGGCTGGCTACTGGGGGCTACTGGGCTGCGGTAGGTGGTCCTGAAGTTGAGGGTCCCTGCAGCACGGCCACATCCACGCATCCATCCATCCATCCATCCATCCATCCATCCATCCATCCATCCATCCATCCATCCATCCTTCCATCAATTCCAGCTCGCTTCTGGGGAATGTGAGCCCAGAGATGGTAGCAGCTCCTCCACCCTGCCACTGATCACCTTCCTTGCCCAAGCAAGGCTATTCCCTGGCAAACCCCTGCCTTTGGCATCTCATCCTCACCCTTGTGGTGCTGCCAGGAGAGCTGCTGCTGGGGACTCTGCCAGCCAGAAGTGCCCCATGGACCGAGACCTGCTGCTAGGAAGGATGTTCACTTTTTTCCCACTGGAAAGATCAAGCCTCAATAATTATCAATTCCAGCAGTTGTTAAATCACCTCAACAGTGGCTGAGGCTGGAGTGAATGACAGGTAATGCAGGACCCCCCATCCCAGCTGTGCTGCCAGGTTTTACCCTGAGAATTGCCCCATTTGGGGGGGGGCACTGGACGAGGGTGGCAGGACAATGCTTTCCACAGGTCCTGACATTCCTCTTGACATTTCCTGAGCAAAGCCCATTCCTTGGTCACAGGACACCAGCCCCAGCTTTTCGTGGCCTCGGTTTGGGGCACGAGCCGGGGTCTCGCTTCAGCTCTGGTCCGTGTGGGCAGAGCACAGGCACATCTCTGGCTCAGGGGGCAGGAAACCTCACTAATTATTGATTAAAAGATTTTGCTAAATCTTTTCCATAAGAAACGACTGTCAAGGAAAAAACCTGATTAATTATAGATCAGTGGCCCTGGCCCCTCCAGGGCTCCCATCCTCCCCCGCTGCCTGCAACTTGGCAAATTCCCAGCCAGAGTTTTACCCTTAACAAGCCTTCAACAGGGCTGGAGAGCCTCGGCTGGGAATCACAGAGGGATGCGGGGCCTGATCCATCCCCTGGCAGGGAGAGAAGCAGTGTCTGGGAAGAGCAATCTGGATCCACTCCCGCACCATGCTCGCTGGGGGTGTCTGGTGAGCAAATGTGCTGAGCAGAACCGAAACCTCCCTCCCCTCCCCAGATGCAGCTCCCGCTCTCACTCTGCTGGCTCCTGCACTGCAATTTTAACAGTCATTTATTTTCTCATTTTCCCAGCTTGCCAGTAATTTTGAAATGAGGGGGATCTAATTTAGTAAATGAGATGCTTCTGGAGGGCTTTAATTAGCTGCAAAGAGAAGCAGTGGATCCCATGGAGGGTTGGGGCTTGGTGAGAGCCGCTTTCCCAGGCTGAGGCTCCCAGGAGAGGGCTTAACAAGGCTTTGAGGGGGCATTTGATAAACCCTGGGGGTTTGGACACCTCGAGCTTGGAGGGGTCGCACAGTTGAGAACAGAGTGAGAGATGCAGGATTTTGCCGAAGAAGATAAAAGGCAGAAGGCAAAAGAGTGTGGGATTACAGGAGCTCTTGCAACCCTCACCCCCAAACCATTGCACAAACCTCGAGCCCAAAGCTCTGCTCTGCTCCCCAAACCCTCCCTGAGTCCCCTCTGTGACGACCACCTCTGGCCGCATTTGTCCCCAAAAAGCAGCCCTGACTTGCTTTTTTTTATTGTACATCAGCGGGTGATTTCCCCAGGCCAGGCAAGCCCCAACGCCTCGTGCCAGGAGGAGGTGGGGTCTCTCTTTGTGGGGACGTGGCAGGAGCGGAGAGAGTGCACCTGGAGCTGATGAAACCCCTCGTCTGAGAGCCACGGGCGGCGTGGCACAGCCCGAGGGGAGGGGACGGTCCCACCTGCCCCCAGCGCAGCTGGGGCCTCACAAACAGCCGCGTTCCTGGAGGCAACAGGGCTGAAACTCGAAAGCAAGAGCAGGGGCCCAGAATAGCCCCAGCCCAGGCTGGGGGGAGTGGGGCAGAGCCAGACCCACCGGGGCAGCAGTGGATGGCACAAGTCCCCTCGCTTTGGTGCTACAGCTGTGCCCAGCCCGGGTGACACCCATGGCCTCTGCCATGCCTGAGCCGGGGGGTGCAGCCCCCGAGCACCTGGAAGGGCAGCTGCTGGTTCCTGCACCCCATCCTGACATTCCTCCTGCTCACGTAGCTGTCTTCTCTGAAGGACTTGGGAAAAGGCTGTGCAGAGCCCAGATTGTGCCACGCCAGCACTGGCCCCCTGTTTTCCCCCAGCCAGCCCCACCGTGCAGCTGTGCGGCCGTGGGGCATCCCCTGGCTAAATTTACTCCTCACCCACTGCAGTCCCCAATCAGAAATTCGAAAGGCCGCCCCAAAAAAGGAAGCGAAACTGTCTCCAGCGGGTGCTGACGTGTGAAGGCGAGTGAGCGCCACGCAGCCGAGCCCTGCGATGGCAGCCAGCTCTGTGCCCCTGCCTCTCTGGGCTCTCACCTTGAGGAGCCATCACCTTGTGGGGACACCAGCCCCTGAGATGGGGGAAGGTCTTGGCAGCATGATGCTGCCCAAAATTGGCAGGGTGGGTGGTGTTGCTGGATCAGGAACCCCCTGGGGGCTGGTGCCAAGCTGGGACTCTGCCATGGCAGGGTGGTGTCTCCAGGCTGGGGTCACCCCTCCTGTCCCCTGGAGGGCCTCTGACAGGGCGCCCAGTGGGGTCTTGCCTGACAGGGTGGTCCCTGCCCTGGTGTGGGAGGTCCCAGCTGCTGCACACACGTGTGTGCACACACATTGCACACTTACGTGCAGACGTGCACATACACACCCCCCTCCAGTGATCCCAGTGCATCCAGCCCCCCGCCTGAGCACCACTGACCCCCCTCCAGTGATCCCAGTGCATCCAGCCCCCCGCCTGAGCACCACTGACCCCCCCTCCAGTGATCCCAGCGCATCCAGCCCCCCGGCTGAGCACCACTGACCCCACACTTGTGGGCTTTGAGGCCAGGGAAGACCTGACACTGCTCACATTGTGGCCTTGTCTCCCTGTGACACCATCACAGGGGGACCAGCCTGACCAGCCTCCTGCTGCTACCCTGCTGTCGGGTCACCCCAAATTTACTCTCTCATTTACTGAATTAAACTGATCAGTCCCTCCCTGCTGCCAAGGCAGCCCCTTCACTGGGGTCATCCCTCAGTCCAACCTGTTGCAGGGTACAGGGGCAGTCTCCAGGTTCACAAAATATGGGGCAGGTTTCCCCAAGTCTGGGAAATAAAACACAGGTTATAAATTAATAAAATATATGTTATAAATTAATAAAATACAAGATATAAATTATGAAATACAAGTCATGAATGACTAAATAGTATCGAACACCCTTGTGCAGCCCTGGATCAAAACCCCAGCTGGAGACAGCCAGAGAGCGCAAGACCAAGGTTTGTTGCCCTGCAATTGAAAGAGAATTAAATGAAATAAATAAATGTTTGAGACTGGTGTGGTTGAAAACACGACCTGAGCATTCAAGCTAATTTGTGAAGACGAGAGCAATCATTTGCATAACCGTGTCAAAACAGCAACTGCCAGGGCACGCAGCTGGCAGGAAGGTACCCCCTTGCTGGGGGTTATTTAGATGTGCACGAAACCCCACCAGAGCCTGGGGGAGAGCCCAGTAAACAGCCCCAAAGAGAAGTGCCCGGGCTTGTAAGCAGATTGTAAACAAACTGAACCGACTCAAAAATAAACACCTTTCAGCTGCTTCAGAATATTTATCATCTCAAGTTTATTGTGGTAATAAAAACCAATTCCCTGCAGAGCCTGAGCCTGGTCTGGGGACTCAGCAAACCCTTGTTTTCTCTCATATTTGAAGTAAGCAGCTGCTGATCCCCAGGCAAGTGTGCTGGTGGAGAAAGATTTGATCACAGGGCTGGTGCTCCCCGTCTGGACAAACGTGGTCATTGAATTGCAGACCTTGTTAAGACTCTCTGAGTGGGACTTTTTAGCTTAATGTTAAGAAATTTCTAGGTAGGGAACGTTGGTGGCACAGTGACAGCAGGGTGGTGGCAGTGGTGGCTGAGGGGTGTGATGGGGGTGGTTGCTGGGGCCCTCACCAGACCCTCGGGAAGGAGCAGAAGCATTTGGGTCACCCAGTTAGGGAGGACTTTTAGCCAAATTTGCCTTTTTCCCTCTCCACAGCCAGGGTGGGCAGAGCAGGCAGCGTGAGGGGAGTGGAGGGGAATGTGGGGTGCACCTCATGCAGGGGCTGGACCCTGCACCCTGTAGATGTCGTGTTTAGGGACGTGGTGGGACCTGGCAGTGTCAGCATGGTCTTAGACGGCTTTTCCAGCCAGAAGGGTTCTGGGATCCTACCCCAGCCAGTGACACCCTCAGCGACAGCTCCCCACCCTGTGCACACGCTGACAGCCCTGCGCCAGAGCCCTCTCCCCTTCCTCTGCAACCACAGCAGGGAAAAACACCAGGTTTAAACATTTCTGCCATGTTTTGGGCACTTTTGGCCAGACCCTCTGGGCTGGCTGTGGGCAGGGGGTGTGGATGCACATCACAGCCCCCCAGACGAGCCAGGCACACTCACAGGCAGCTGTTTCGACCGCAGCCCCGCGGCTTGGAAATAGCCCTTGCTAAAATTACAGCCCGCCAAAACTGAGAGCCCGCCAAAACCGAGAGCCCGCCAAAACCAAGAGCCCGCTTCGGCCAAACACCAGCTGGGAGCCAGGAATAGCCCTGGCCTCGCCACGCTCCGCTGCCTTGGCACAAACTTTCCAGCACGTGGCACCCCGAGCGCCGCTGCCTGGCCGTGCCGCAGGCAGGGCGAGAGCTGGAAAAGCTGGGTTTTGGCCCCAATTCAGCAATGGCTCGTGAGAGGGGGGTGCATTCCCGTGTCCTTTCCCAGGCAGCCCAGCATTCCCAGCAGAGGCACAACACCTCCCCAGATTTCGGGTCCCAGCGGGGCTGCCCAGTGTGCTGAGCCTTTGGGGTGGTTTTGGTGTCCAGCTGTACAGAGGGACTCTGCTGCCAGACCCTGCCCAGTGCCACTACTGTCCTCTGCTGGAGACAGCACAGCCAGCCAGGATAGGTCCCCCAGGTGATGGGGACCCTGTGGGGTGCCTGCTCCCAGAGCTACTGCCCAACATTTTGGTCCCCAATGCCTTTGGGAGCCATAGCCTGTGCCCTCCATGGTCCCCCTGGGCACCTGGTCCCACTGCCTGGGTGCCCCTCACACCCTGGCCTGGTACTGGAGTGGACTGGGGGGCTGCAGCCACGTAGGGCTCACCATGACCCACTGGGCCCTCTGTTCTCACCAGCTGGGGCTGGGCCCACCCTGGGCTGGAGCTGGGCATGTCCGTGGGGCAGCTGCCCTGCGGCCTTTGGGCACAAGGGGCTGGAGCTGGGCAGTGCAACTGGGAATGGTGGGACACAAATGGACATGGGGGCACGGACAGCATGGAGGACATGGGAGCATGGAGGGGCAAGGGGCATGAGAGAGGACATGATGGGACACGGGAGGAAGAGAGGACAAAGTAGGGAGGTGGTAGGGCACAGGGAGCATGGGAACACTGAGGCTAGGGACATGAGGACACAAGGCACAATGGCATTGGGTCATGGGGGATAGTGGCAAGAGGCCATGGGAGCCAGTGGCACAGGGGATACAGGGGCCAGGGGCATGGAGACACGAGGAACAGTGGTATGAGGACACAAGGGACAGCAACAGGAGAATATGGGACATGGGGGCATGAGGACAGGGGTGACAGTGACATGGAGACAGTGGCATGAGGACAAAGCAGGCAAGAACATAGGGAACAGGGGAGAGGGGAAAAGTGAAGGAGGACATGAGGGGATAGCGACACAGGACACAGGGGACAGCGGCCTAAGGACACAAAGGAAAGGGCCCCAAGGACACAAGGAACACGGACAGGAGGACAGAGGTGGCAGTGGCAGGACATAGGGACACAGGACACAGGGACACACGGATACGGGATGGAGGTGGCAGTGGCGGAGATGGTGACACAAGAACAAGAGACACAGGGACACGGGGCACAGGCACACGGGGCACGGGTGGCAGTGACAGGGATGGGGACAGAAGGACATGGGGCACGGGTGACGATGGCAGGGATGGGGACAGAAGGACACAGGGCACGGGTGGCGGGGATGGGGACAGAAAGACACGGGGCACGGGTGGCAGTGTCAGGGATGGGGACAGGAGGACACGGGGCACGGGTGGCGGGGATGGGGACAGAAGGACACGGGGCACGGGTGGC
>VZTA01001303.1:25012-55755 GCA_013398855.1 Mohoua ochrocephala
GCGGCCGCTCGCACGACGAGGGGCAGTGTCAGGAAAGTTATGCCGAGCCCGGTGGGGCCCATGGCGGCGGGGGGCAGCGGGGGGACCCCCGCACCGCCCCGTCCCGTCCCGTCCCTCCGCAGTGCGCCCGGTGCTGGGCTGGGGCGGGCGGCAGCGCTAGCAGCGCCCGCAGCCCGGGAGATGCTCGGCTACAGCCTGGGCTCTGCTCTTACATATTCATCACCCGGGCTGAGTTTTTAACTCCTCGGCTGCTAGGAGGGAGCGGGGAGAGCCCGGCCCCCGGCCAGCCCCCCGCGCCCGCCGGGTCCTTGCCCGCGGTGACAGGGACAGCCGGGGGGGGGGGGGGGGGGGGGGGGGCGGNCCACGGGTGCTCCCCGCCCCGCTCCCCGCCCGGTACCATCCCGCTCTCCATCCCCAAAGCTGGAGGTCGGCAGCATCCCCGCAGTGCCCCATCCCGCCCCCGCACAGTGTGTGGGACTACAGATGGACTTCAGGAGCCTGCCAGGAGGCGGAACGGGCTGGGGACAGCAGCTTTGGCCCATCCCCTCCCCATTCCTTGCAGACATAGGCTGTGGGACATCCTCCCCCCCAGCTTTGGGAACTCCCCAGCCAGCAGTGGGTCCTGCATCTCCCATGTCTGAGCGCGATGGTTCCCACCTGCTGAGGGGCAGGTGGTGCCATGGGGACCCGCAGACCCAACCCAGCTCATGCCTGCAAGCAGAGGCCCCTCCCTGGACAAAGCCCAGTGAGCACCTCCTGGAGCCCCATCCTCGGGGCCCAGGCGGCCTCCGCAGCCACGCTGTAGGGGACCCTCAGTCCCTGCAGTCACCAAGGAGCCGCACAGTGCTGGGGCAGGATTCAGTCCTTTCCTCTCCAGTGGGCACAAGGCTGCACTGGCTCACACTCACAGCCGTGGGGCACTGGCTGGCCAGTGCAGGAGGGCAGTGCTGGGGCACAAGCCTTGCGCACCCACCCGAGCAGCACCGGAGCCCAGTGCAGGCATCCCTTGCTGGTGGACGCAGTTGTTCGGCTCCTCGGCACAGAGCGAGCATATGCCATCCCATTGCACCTGTCCAGGCAGGTCCCACAGGAGCCAGGATCTCAGCAGGTAGGTAGGAAGGGGGTGAGAACGCAGGAGCGTGGTGTTATCGCGTTCTCCTAAAATATCCGTGCCGTCCTCAGGCAGCAGAGGAAAGGAGGCCGAGGGGCCCAGCCCGCAGCTCCCCTCGCCGGCACTTGGCCCTGGCCGGGAGCACTGGCGAGTCACTGCCAGGATGAACAAACCCGGCAGCAGCGCGAGGGCAGTGAGAAGCAGCCTCCTGCTGCCGGCTTGGCCAGGGATGGGCTCTGGCTCAGCAGAGCTGCTTGGCTGCTGTGTGCTACAAGGGGCTCGTCCTCAGCAGCAATTCTTTGGGGCGCCTTCTTCCCCTCCAGGCAGCACCAGCCCCAGGCAGTGCCTGGGCAGCACCGAGCCACGTTTGGGCCCCAGTGCAGGGCACAGAGGAGGGCGGCAGCACAGGTGTCCCCTGGGCTGCTCTGGATCTGCGCCATGGCTGACACTTGGCCCCTGCTCCAGGGATGAGGTAGTCTGCAGAGGGCTGCGGTCATCCTTCCGGAGATAGCCGCAAAGGGCAGGCAGGTGAGGCAGAGGGTCGCACCAGCTCTGCAGCCTGCTGCCGACTGCTGCCGGGAAAGAGAGGAGCTGTTCCGGCACCCATGGTACCAGGACCTCCCCTGGAAACACGAGCCCACCGAGTGACCCCACTTCCTACGTGCCCACAGCAGGACAGCCCATATTGCCAGGCGGTGGGGGAGAAGCCCAAGACTCTTGGGCTCAGAAGATGAGACTCACTGCACCGTGGACACTTTTTTAGGTTTTCAGGCTTCTCTAGTGGTGATTTTTAGCAAGGGGGGGGCAAGAGCAGAGTGTGGGGCTCAGCACAGCCCCAACAAGAAGCGGGAGCAGAGCGAGGGAGCAGTGGGATCTACAAGGCATGCGGAAAGGCAGTGGCAGCACCGCAGCACTGTGCCCTGCCCTGCTCCCCGGGGTGCATGGCTGGCTGCTGGCACCCGTGCCAGGCAGGAGCAACCTCCAGTTTCTATAGGAACCAGATCAAGTCTTGAAATTGCCGGCCTTGCTGACGTGGTGCTGGTGGTGAGCTCACAGCTGATCCTGCAGCTTTGTACCGTCCTCATAGGGCGACACCACGTCCATCAGCCTGCTGCCACAGAGCCAGGGGGCGGCGAGGTCCCCGCAGACACGCGTAGTCACAGCACCAAGGGCAAGAGCCATGATAAGGGGAAAAATACCACTGAAAGATAAAAATAGTTACTTAAGCTGCAGCCATCGATTGGTCGTGGGCACGGTGCCACCCTGGTGGGAACCCCCACCACGTGCACCGTCAGCAAGCCCTGCACCAGCACACGGCAGAGGTGCCAACAGCTCCTGAAGGTAAATCCTGCACTGCCACGCGAGAGCCTGGCCAGGGACCCGGGCTGACAGGGAGTGACAAGACCAAGACTTGAGCCGCCAGAGTGTGGTTCACATCACCCAGGGATGGATGCACGAAGAGATGTGGGCATCCAGAGGGGCAAAGTTCACAGGCAGTAAATACTCTGATCCCCATAATAAGCTGGTGCTAGCCCAGGAAGAAAGCCGGGAGCGGGGCAGGGAGCGCGGCAGGAGCCGGCTCCGGCGCCGGCACAAAGGAGGCACTGTGGCCGGCAGATGCGCTCCGGCCACACGCCGCTGCACAGCCCCTTCATTCATCCCGCGCTGCCACCGCCGCCGGGGTCAGCGACATCGCCCCCCCCGCGGCCTGGCACCCCGGGGTCACTGCCAGCACACGGCCCCGGCGCGTGTCTGACACGCTCCCCCGCCCTGGCTCTCTCCCAGGGGCTGAGCCCCGGACACGCCGTGCTGAGCGCAGCTGCTCATCGCCCTCTCCGAAAGATGCATCTTAAGCTGCTAAGAGCTTGCAGCAGGAGGCTGCCCAGCAATGCCCTGCCACAGCACCCGAGGGCCAACACAGACAGCTGCCTCCGCGCACGTGTGTCCCCGGCTCACGGTGGGGAGCCCCGAGAGCCGTGGCTGTGCTTCGGACAATCCGCGCTGCTCCCTACAGGCACTGTCCTGTCCCCGGGCAAGGGGCAGGAGGCAAGGGCAAGTTGTATCTGCACAGGATCTCCCAGCACTAGCAGAGCCCCACGGGGGTCCAGGCCAGACTGAGCCCCTCAAAGAGCTCGCGGCACCAGGCAGCTGCTACGGAGAGAGAGATGCTCGTTCCCCCAAGAGCAGCAGCGGAGGAAGGGCTGCGTCCCCTTGCTCTCAGCTGAGCCAGCATCGCCCGGCTGGAGCCGAGATGCAGCTCTGGAGCCTGTGCTGCTCAGGGCCACGGAGGCGGCTGCGGTGGCAGCTGCCCTCTGCAGGCACAGGGACGGGGGAGCGGAGCCCTGCCTGGCCCCACAGCGACAGTGACGGTGCCCGCTGGACGCCTCTCAGCAAGGAGCGCACCCCGCGGCCGCCAGCGGGGCACGGCCCGGCACTCACCGCAAACACTGCGGGCCCGGCGGCTCGTGGAAAAACGGGGAGCTGGGAGTCTGGACCACCTCCTCCATTCTGCATAACCCCCCCGCCCCTGGACTCAGCACCTTCCCATGGGTTTGGGGAGGGCAGTAGGAATACGCTGCACTTCATTTTCTTGGGTATGAACCCAAGACTTTCCTAAAATTACTAATACAGGTAAATCCCACTGGACTCTGTACCCACAGGAACTCTGGCAGCCTACCTGCTCAAAGTTAAATGTATCTATTGATCTTTTTGCAAGATCACAGCCCAGAAGCGTGATTTAACAAAACCCTCCTTTGCAATGCTGGGGAACCACAGCGACGCAGAAATCAGGAGACATTGGAACACAACATTTCTCTTACAGAACACAATTTATTTGGCATTTGGATGAAATGTTTCTCACAGCATCTTGAAAAAAAAAAAAAAAAAGAAAGATTAGTGCCAACCCCAAAGAAGTTAAAACAAAAACCAGTGTCACAGGGACTCAATTATTATAGTATCAAATTTAAATTCTACATGGTATTTCACAGAATATCAAAATCTTTTATACACTGCCACAGTTAAGTCCAGTCACAAACCAACTACACAGGAGAAGCCTGCAAGTGCAGCGCTGGCTAAAATGATTTTCCAGAGAAAGGTAAAAAGCAGTGTCTCATTCTCTCGCAGCCTCCCAGGCGCCCTCAGCCCAACACACAGGGATGGCGCAGCACAGCCACCTCTGCTGGCATCGACCCTGACCCACTCAACACTCAAGGGGCACATCCTAGAAAATTAAAGCTATGTGGTACCGTAGCAGGCAGGCAACGCTGACTGTTGTTAGGGGGAAGCGCATCTTCATCACCGAAAGCGTCTATTTCAATGAAACACCTATTTCGCTTGGGACTGGGGAACATCAGAAGCAAACATATGAACTTTTGATTCACCTCCTCTACACTCAACTGCTCTAATTTTACGGTCCAGCTCCCAACTTGCAAGGGAAATTTAAAAGAAATTTCTGCATATTACACGTTCCTTAGATAGGGAGAAAAAAGACGTTTCAGCAACTGAAAAAAGGAGACGCACGTTATGGATTGTACGAGGCCACACTAAAACATCAGTGGTTTGCCACTGAGAAGTCACATCTGAAAGATAAAAACATCTTTAAGTACCAGCTTCAAATTTATTTACCGTGAGATGGGGAAAGAATGGTAATCATTACTGGTCACAACAAACATTTTCTTCCCAAGTACTGAAACAGGCCATCACCCCATGACACCTGTGCGGGCAGAGCACCCACCGACTGTAAGATTCAGCCTTCAGAGAACAATGTCCCCCTACTTCATTCTTCATCGAGATCAGAGTCCTGCTGTGCATGGCTAAAGGAACGGTCTGGGGCTCAAACCAAACAGCACTGAACACCACACAGACAAGCTCCTTGTACACCTGAAGGACAGTGCTGAGCTAGCACAACAGAACCCAGCAACCCTGTACTGTTTTACCTCTACAACTCACCAAATACAGAGCCAGAGGCTGCTGTGAGACATCACTGGGCATCACTGACAAACCAGAGTGTCTGGGGCCGCTCTCAGGGAACAGCAGAGACCTCAATATGGCACCACAGGACGGGGAAGCTGAGGAGCAGCTTTGTCCGAGGCCACAACGGGACAAGACCAGCCCCGCACGGAACCGAGCGCTGGGGCTTTACAAGGACTGTGGTCAAGGACATCCCGAGAAAAACACACCCTGGGCTCACACGTGCTGCTGGAAACCACGTGGCAATGCCACCTCCCTGCTGGAGCTGCAGGGACATTCAGGATGCACCAGTTGTTAAGAAAAACATCCAGAGATGTGAACGGCAGTGGGGAAAAAATCAATGCAGGGAGCAACTCCAAACATCTCATCAATCTAATGGCAATCAAACCAGAGAGGTTTTCCTTGGGCAAGCACCAACCCTCTGAAACTGGCGCTCGGGACAAACTGCCCACCAGTTACCTTGCCAAGGGCAAGGAAGGTTTGCTGAGGAGTCCACTGCTGTCAAGAAAACTTAACTCTTCCCCAGTTGGTCCAGAAGTCTGAGTAGTTGGGACATTTTCTGATACAAAGGCTCTTACTCCAGGAGAAAGTACTCGATGTGAAAAAGCTACATTGAAAAGGGAAAAAAAAGAGACAATTTTATTGCCAAATTAGAAGCTCACCGAGAGGTAAATGAGCTGTACTTAGTGAGCTGCTCCATTCAAGGCAGAATTTCCCTTGTTTACAGTTAAGATGAAAAAGGATAGGAGAAAACAGAGAAAATAGCAGCCTCCTGCCAATATACAAGTGGGAAAGGCTCAGAAGCAATGGGGAAAATATCACACTGAAGCTTCTACAAAGAAGCCTCCATTTGGAATAGCTACAACCAGGAGCCACAATGAAGTTGCCTGTTGTAACAGAGCTTATTTGCAAATAAAATTCACCACAGAACCAAAAGTAAAATACAAAAATATTGAACAGATTCCTGCAGTGTTAGGAGAAGTGTGAGGTAAGGTATCTGTTCACCTCAGCCACAGAACACAGCTTCAGAGACTGAACCAAGCCAAAAGGCCTTTTGTTATTGTGCTAGGATACTACGATGAACAAATATTCCATCTGGCTTCAAAAGAAAATTGGAAATTTTCTATTTTGCACTGCTAACAAAATATTTTTCAGGAACAGATTGTAGTAGCATAGACTTTGCATCCTATTTAAGTGTACACTATCACAGCCTGTCCTACGACAGAGTGTAGCCAGCTCGAGAGAAGTATTAACCCTAGAGCCTAGTTTCTATCTCAGTGCTTAGCTTCACCTAGCTGGACGCAGCACAAAGGTTACTGTCTACAGTATGTATAGAGAGATATATATATACGTGTGTATATATATATATCACCACCCAGAAACACACGCACACACACACGCATTCGTACCTATAAAACTAAAGAAAAATCAGTACATACAATGTATAAAACGTATGAATGTGCTCAAAAGTGCACAAAACCCGCTTTATTTTCATACTTCAGAAATGCTCGATAATTTGTACGCATGGTTCTGACTACTGCTATCCATCCACTTCGTTAGACCAGGACTCGGAGCTCGGAGGAGGACTCGGTCAGAGATCCCACAGGGTAGAGAACTGCTCCTCTCGTTTCGTACCACTGCTGTTGGAGCCGGGCACGGCAGAGAGCGGGGTGAGGCGGTGGAACGGCTCCAGGCGGAGAGGCTTCCTAACAGTGCTTCCTCCCACTCGTGTGCCAGCAGAGCTCCCCAGAACTGTGATTCACGCTCTCCGATGGAGTCGGGGCTGTTTGCAAGTGTCTGCGTGTCGAGACACCGGATACGACCTCAATAACGAAACTCACAGTTTTCTGTGCAAAACGAGTTGAATTGTCAAGACCAATCCCCAAGTACAGTATAAGCCTATAGGCAAGACAGGGAATAGAAAGTAGCAGCATATTCCATGGGGAAGAGTCAGCTGCACTGGGAAACTACAACGGTGGGTTAGGATTTGTCATACAAGTATGATTTCTCATCATTACTAGAAAAATAGATCACATATGCACCCCCCGTGCAGTGTTTTCTTCCTGTCCCTCTAGGCTTGTACCCTTCATAAGGTAACAGGAGACCACTCACAAGAGGCATTCTTTACAAATTCCTTAAAATTCATCTCATCTGCTGACTGTTACAGTAAGTCAAGGAGAAGCAGAGGCAATGGGGAGGATGGGGGAAAAGGGTAAATTATTTGTACACCGAAATCCAAACTTAAATTTAAAATTGCCTGTAAAGATTATTTGGTACTCATTATCAAAACCAACAGTGCTTGACTTTGGGTTTCGTGAGGGACTGAATGAATCTTTGCCATCTGTAAATTAACTTAGCTTAAAGAGTTCAATACGAGGGGGAAATTTAGGATGACATATCAGACTGAAGCAAACTGCTTTATTGATTTAGGTACGCTAACCTCATTATAACCCCTCGTGGGACCTGGATAAATGGTTTGGGGGGGCACAGGGGAAATATCCAGAACAGGGTTGGCTATTTATGGGACTGAGATAAGGAACGAGCGTCCAATTAGAATTAAACACCACGTATAGTACATGTTGATCACCATTTTTAGGTGGTATTTGTAGAACTGCAAAGAAGTGAAAAGAAGGGGAGGGAACACACATGCTTAATATAGCATGCAATAAGAAAAGCAAGAACGGTGGTCTTTTATCCAGGCCAGTTTTGTGCAACTGTTCACTGTAAAGAAGTTAAACTAGAAAGAAAATACCTCAAAATCTTCCTTATGGGATTAGAACAAACAGGGGCTTCATACAGCGAACTCAGACTGCATCCAAGTTAATTGCTCCCCATCTCTCCCCTAAAGTACTTCCTAACACACGTGAGGGTTCTACCAAAGGGACATCACACAGACCCAGTTTTCTTCGTGGGCCAGAAATTTATCCAACAATAGGAGATTTTGCAGCTGCCAACAACAAATAATTGTAATTGCAAATCCTGGTTTTCTCAGTACCCACTTGTCACGTATTGCGTAGACCATTCCTCCACCAGTTCCTCTGGTGTTCTGATCAAGGGAGATCAAAACCCCAAGTGTTTTACACGGTATAACTCTTGGTGGCACGTGTCCCGCTCCATAAAACAGGCCCCCAGCCCCCTCCCCTGCAGCTCCATCTTCTCTGCTTGAACAGTGATTGCCCCTACCCTCCTTTTCCATTGTCTGTTTCCTGGGTCCAGTGGTATCCAGCCAAATCCAAGCAGCTTTTTTCTGATGTAGATTTTGATTCCTCTCAGGTTAAGAAAAAAAAAAAAAAACCAACCCAAACTACCCATACTTTTCATCTCCTTAGAAGTCAAAGGAATTCTCTGCTCTCCTTTCCATAGCTGATGGAAAAAAAGAGCAGTTATACAATCCATATTTACAGGACAGATTGATTAGTGAATGAATAACAACAGCCAAAAAACAAGAGGCACGATCCTAATCTAGAACATAAAAGCAGTGTTTGAAAAACAAAGTGGAGATTCCTTCTGAAGTTCAAGCCACGGATTAGTGTTTGTCTGTGCAAACAGTTGCTAAAACTCTCTGACCGGTGCTGGGCGTTTCACTCCTCTATACAATGGTGTTGAGGGAACAGTGGCTGTGACGGCTGCCTGTCAAAGTTTCTGCTGGGGTGTTTTCATTTATGGGTGTGTCAGGAGGGACAAGAAAGGTGCTGCTGTCAGCAGAGTCTTCCAGCTCCACTGGAGAAGGACCAACTGAGGGAGGAAGCGATCCCTCTGTAAGCTGTGTGGATACATCACAGTTTCCTAGTGATGGAGGACTGCTTTGCACAGTCTGAGAAAGAACTCCATCTGCAAAGGACAAAAAACAAGCAGAATCAGAACGTGAAGTTTAACATTTCACGTTCCCAAGCAGGTTTACAAGCTGTATTTCTGGAAGCTCCGAGTTGTTCCTGGTTTTGCGGTAATGCACAACAAGATGAGACTGCAAAACAGGAAAATTGTGTAACAAAAATAAAACTTTGACATATAAATAAGATGCCTGCACTAATCAGGCTCACTTATCTTGTGAATATGCTGCTATAAAATCCCAAATTGGAATGATTTCTACAGTATGTGAATATCACAGCTGCAAAACTGAAGAGCACTGGGTGAATCATTAGAAAGTGGTATTTTTGGTCAATTTTTGGGGGGTGTGGGTGGGGGAAGCAGGGAGGAAAGAAGAGGCTGGATACATTTTATCCAAAATCTCTTGTACTTGACATTTGTTCTACTTCTTAATACCAAACTCTATCAACCTATCTTCAAAAGGCCAAAAATGGTATCAACGTGGTAGAAAAAAGGTAACCAGCTAATCCATCCAAGGTAAGGCTCAAAAATAGGTAAGGTTTAAGAGGTAAACTGCTTACAGATTGGATTCCACTTCTAATTTAGGTGATTCAAAGAACCTTCGAGAAAAATCGAGCTCAATGATACATTTTAACAAAAGACTTCTCCATCACAGAAATTAAGAGATTTTTTTGGTAAAATATCTTTCCTCATTACAATTGCTAAAACACATGATTATAGCTTTTTAAAAAAAAAAATCTATCCTCGAGCCAAAGTGAAAAAGTGGGAGAAAAGAGAAATTATTGCCTGCGTACCTGGAGTGGAACAAAGGATACTGTCTGGATTGACAGAAGCCTCATAAGGGGGAGGTGGGTCATCGGGATGCTGAATATCTGGGTACTTGTAAGCAGTATAGGGTGGAGGTGGATCGTGGAAATGAAATGCTCCACCTTCCCCATCGTCTGAAAGATGCAGTGGAGTAAGGCCAGTTCCAAAACCGTCGGGACCATAATCAAAACCAGGCATCCTGCGGCCCAAGTTGAAATGGTGCACTGTTTCAAGAGAAGAAAAAGGAGTAAGTGACTTTATCCCGTGCTGTCTTCTTCAGTTTAAGTCAGATCTCACCACCTTTTTCCACTTTTCACACCCCAGGAACTCATGTCTCCTGAAGACCTAGAAAAGTCTACATGACCCATACAAGTCAACTTGCTGCAGTTACACAACAATACCCAGGCCCACCTGCTCCCAGTCTGTTTGTCCTGCATCACATCTAAATTTGTCTCTAACCTCTCCAAACTACGCACACTCTTCACACAGACCATATTTCAGATCTGGACCACATACAAACAAAAATTTTTTCCATTATCCACTAAAAAAGTTCAAGTTTGAAGGACCCACCAAGACACAGACAGGCAGAGTCAAGCAAGACGATGACATTTCTCACCTTTACAGGCATCAAAGTGTCAATAATAAGCACGAGGTGAGAGTTGGTACTCACAGTTTGCTCCGATCAAAGACTCGATGCGCTCTCTCCGCCTCTGGCGCAGCCGGTGGACCATGAAGAGCAGCAGAGAGAGGATGAGGAAGGAGGAGATGCAGCTCACGATCAGGCGCATTCCACCGGCCATTGAGTCAAACAGGCTGTTGCCATCTGTTACATAAAACATGTAAAAACAGCCTGTTATTTTTGTTCCAGATTCATTTTTCTTGATGTTCTTCTGTCAGTAACAGAGAGATAAACGCAGAGTGGAGATTCATTAGCCTGGTTTGACACTTCTCCATATTTCAAATATATAAGAAAATCATGAATCATCAGGTGATTTATCTTTTTACTGCAAGAAGAGCTGAAAGTTTCTAAGAATATCTTCCTCAGGAAAAGGGGCAAAACGTTGAAGGCTTTGGGCCTCCGAAAATTGGAAAAAAGGAAGGTTAACGGCATTTTGCACATCCACTTGTTTCCCTGGCATGGCTGATGATGTTATACTAAAGAGGAAAAGGCTTGAGAACTGGCATATCTATACACTATGTAACTTCTGGACATCTTAACCCTTCCATTTCCACTAAAAAAAATCTCTAAACATTGTCATCGTCACCCAGATGTGGTTATCTAAATTCCACATGTCACCAGTACATTAGTTAGCACCACTAAGTGATAGGAACATGGTAATCATCACTCAGGAACCGAAGAGATTAAGGTGAAGGGGAATTAAACCTTTTCCTGGAGTCATACCAAAAGCAAGTGGCAGAACAAGAAACAGACCCAGGAGCTTAGAACTCGGAGAGCTCTATCCCATTGCTACCCAGATCCACACTGAGAAGGCTGCTGTGAGCAAATTACCACTGTACTCCCAGAACCAGGCACAAGAGGCATTAATTTTTCACAATTCAACTAATCACACTTCGTTATGCCTAAGTAGCACATGCACACACAGGTACTCCACACAAAGAAAAATGACCTAAAGATGATGCACTCTGTTCTTTGCACCAACTTCCCCTTAAAGAGTTCCCATTAAAGAATGAGAAACACACCCAGGTTAGGGGTGGGCAAGAAACAAATGAGGTGGCCTCACAACCTGGTCACCTGCTGCTGCAGGACACAGGCACTAGCAGGTATGGCTCCTCTTCCCAGTCACTGCAGGGCCACTTCCCAGAGGAATCCACCAGATCCTGGCCACCTCTCCTATCCCACACCCACTCCAGTTGCAAGAGCTCCCTCCATACTTTTCCTTTCACTAACAGCAACTGAAGTTTTATCGAAGATTCCTTATAAAAGAAGGCTAAAAGCCTCACAAAAATTTTAAGTGCTAGTTTGCTACACATGCTAGTAACAGAAAAATCCACCTAATTTATATCGTTCCGGTCCATGGCTAACAGGCTGGCATTTATTATGTAACACTTTCTTGGCAACAAGAAATTCATTTAATAGTGCACTACGCACAAAGCTCGAACATTACACCCTCTCAGATCCGGCTGTGCGGCACAAAAGCCTGGGCGCTGTCAAACCTTTTAGCAACTATCGCTGACAGATAGTTCAACTCCAACTGATGCAGTCCCACACCTCCCAACCAGCATGCCCTCCTGAACACCACAGACCTGCCCCTGCTCCTCCTCCATCTTATGGCAATGCCGACTCCATGATCCCTGTAGATTATTCAAGGCTGTCAGTAACACTAAAGGGACTTTAGTAAAATACAGGCATCAGTGTAGAGGTCCAGAGAAGCTGACTTTAGTCGTGGGATGGATTCTGGTGGTGCATTCCCCCTCCGCAGGCTGCGCTGTGATCTGAGAAATGCTCATTAGACCTCAGCCTTGGCAAACTGCACTTGGACTAAGCCCTCTTGAGCTTATGAGAAACACTGCCTGTTCCCAGGAACTAACAGGTGTCTAATGAACACCTGTTTTTTAATGAACAGCCTTGGAAACTTATTTTTCTTGCCTGAATAACGACCCAAGTGGAGCGGTATTTTTGTTATCGAACCTTCAAAGAAAGTTACTGACTCAAACTGTGCCCTGGATGGAAAATTACTATGACTAGAGCCCATTCTCTTGCGACCCTATAAACAGCAGTCCAAAGTGAGATCCTTTTGATCTCTCAATTCCCAGATAAAGGGCTCGTGTGTACGTCTCAAACGCTGATAACACACAGGTGGCTGTGGAGCCAACCAGGGACTGTTAGTCATAACAGACAAGAATTGTTGGTAATAACCAAGGACTATTGGTATTAACATGCCATGAGAAAGAACAAGATTTGTCTGGAGAAGGGAGGCCAGGTGGAGATAGGGTAGCACTTTTCTGCGAGAAAGAACCACATCACAGCACAGTGCGGGTGCAAGAATGAGTGGGAGAAAGCGGGCATGGACTACAGGGTGAGACTGAGACCACCAAAGACACCCGAAGCCCACAAAAAACCAGAACAAATTATTTCAGAAAACTTGTTTTTACACTCAGTATAGCAGAGTCCTCTAACGGCACCAGTTTAGTCACTAGTTCTTTCCAAGTATTTTATTTCTTCTACTACCTTTTCACAGTTGCAGGTCTAGCTAAGCAAGAGCCACAACAGAAAAATTATTTTCTACCACAACCATGGAGCAGCAACAGACAGACTACCTTGGTTTCAAAACATTCCTCTGCTATTTATCTTTCGCTAAATGAGGAGAAGCATCTTTTAAGGGAGTATAGCTGTCATTGCTCAGCTTACTCCTACCACTGAAAAATCCCCCTACTACCAAGTCCTTGAGTAATATTTGTTACCACTTGTAATCATTGCTCACCCACTCACACTGCAAGGGCTGATTACCTGCCAACCCAACAGCAGGATTTATTTCCCCCAGGTCTCTCTTTGGGTGATTAATTTACTTACTGTTGATTAGTAAACTGTTTTCTTTCCTTTGCAATAGAGCTTAGGGAAGATATATGAAAGAACTGGACAAAGATAAATACATGCTGATTAAAGAAAGTAATTCATTAATTTTTGTCATCTGGAATAGTCATTTATTATCACCCAGAAGGAAAACTGAAATGTTTAATTAAAAATTTTCAGTGTTTATCATGTAACTTCATGATGAAAGAAGCTGGATGACTGCTTGATAATTCCTCTCTCAAAAACTAAGTTACTAAAAAAACCACCAGAACACTTCAAGCAAGAGTATAATGAAACAGTCTCATTTAGCAACAGTACAGAAGAAGAGCTTAAGGATGAGAAAGGATGTGGTAAAATACACTCTTCAAATCAGTATTCATGAAATAGTTAAGACCCACAGCAATAAGCAAGGATTAAAGAACACGACACGAGGTTATCCCGGGTCATCTTATCCTGTCTGCTGGATGATGCTTTGCTGACACTGTTCCTGAAGATAAAAAAAGTGAAGCCTAAGTCTTAACTCAGCTGATAAGAGTGGGAGGAAGACTCCTGCTTTTTCCCCCACTCTTTCACCAACAGACCTGCCACGCTAGCTGCGAACATCTGTTAAGCCTAACCCTCAGAATAAATGTGACACAAGGAGAGCCAGTGGCATTTAATGATTAACTTCTCTAGTTAAGACCAATAACACAGGAAATTTGGAAGTCAATAAGCACCCCTCTATTTGTAACAGATTGAAATACAAGCCTCTGATGGGAAGAACTGACCTTCTATCTGAAGGAGTCCAGAACAATAGTTTATTAATGCACTCAGATAAGATCAGGTTCTTTTAAAATACCAAAAGACCAGTATCACAGAGAATGGCTGAGGTTAAAGGGAACACCCTGAGATCGCCCAGTCCAACCCCTGTTCAAGCAGCACCAGCTAGAGCAGGTTGTGCACGACAGAGTCCAATCAGGCACTGAATATCCCCACAGAAGGAGATTCCACAAACAATCTGCTCCAGTATCTGACCATCCTCACAGCAAACTCCAAGTAAGCTACATTTCTTTTCACAAGACTCTGTACAGAAAAATAACCCCCCCCAAAAATCTGCACCCCAAACCAGTAACTGACAAACAGTTCAAAGTCAACTTTATTGACTTTATCGATCCAAAACAAAAACCTGCACTGATACGCCAAATCCAATAACCAAGGTTGTAGGTCCTGATTATTACTGAAATTCTCTATAATTTAAAAACTCTGCTTCCCACATGATCCCTGAATGCAAACTTCCACACACATAAATATGCTCATGACCAGAAAAAGATGCTTAATTAGTGCTCAAGAGGAAAGTGTTTTGTTTTCATGACAACTGAACGTGACAAAGGAAATGTACCAGATGCTCTACTAAAACCCCACAGTATTGTCCCTCTCCATACTGAAAATAAACTACTGCTTCTCCTTTCTACGTAGCATCAGGGATAACTCATTTTTACCAGCCACAGCCTGAAGTGTTTCCTTTCCCATGATTTGAGACCTTTCCCCACAGGGTGGTTGTACCCAGCAATGCAGAGGCACTGCAAGGATGCGTTGTTTCAAACAAAGTTATACGCAAAGATACCCAATTTGAGCACTCGAAATCAATTTTTACTGCTAAAACCGTAGCAGTAGAGTCTTACCTGGATCTAAACAGGTAAATTTGCAGCACTCCTTGGGGTCCTTGCGATACTGCTGACACCCCTGGGGCCGCTCACACAAAGCAGCCACGCACATCTCAGGTTCACCGTTGTGACACGTGCAGCTCAAGCAGGGATCATTCCCTTTGGGAGTGAAATAGTAGCCTTCATCGACAATGTTGTCTTTGATATCAACACAAGTCTGGCCTAGAACAGAAAGGCACATCAATATCCGTGGAATCCAGCTTAATTTGTTGCATTAAGTGCTCTGTAAACATAAGCAGACCGCTAGTTAAAATCCAGGCCTTCACATTAAAGAACTTTGAAAAGGGATCTCCAGGGAGTGAGGAAGATAATGGATGGTCTCCAGGGACACAGAGATGATTTTCAGCTCAAAACTGACAAGGTGAGTTTTGGGTATTTAATGGAACTGACACACTTTCAAGCATCCTCTCCAAGACAGAGGAAAGCAAGTGTTCTGAGAAGCTTCATCTTCACTGCCAAAGCCTGCTGCAGCTCCCTTCCTCTTTTCTGGTAGTAGGAAAAGCTGGATCTTTTCCAGACCAAACCTGAAGGACACTTTTAACAGGCCAGGACTCCAAAAGGAAGTCAGGCAATAGTACTTCCACTGCCCTAGCAGCATCCTGATCCCTGCCCAGCTGGGGAAGCTTAGCTGCCTTTTGCCCACTGACCTAAAGGCAGGTGCCAAAACCAGAGAGAGGAAACAGTGCTGGGACCTGGCAGCTGGAACTGGGAGCATGGCCTGTCCCCTCAGGGAGCATGGCCTGTCCCCTCCGCCCTCTGCACGGCTCAGCTGGCAGGGTCCACAGGGAAGTTAAGACTGGAAGAGACCTGAGGAGGTCTCCAGCTCAATCTCTGATCAAAGCAGGGTTAGCCATGAGGTCCCAAAGGGTTGCTCAGGGTTTTATCTAATCTGATCATAAAAACATCTGAGGAGAGAGGCTGCACAACTTCCCTGGCAGTCAGTTGCACCCTTTAGGACCCTCAAATTAAACAACTTTTCTCCTTGCAAAGAAGCACCATCTAGATCAGGTAATGTTTAAGATTACCTGATAATACTGCAAATACCTCTGTTGGTAGCAAGGCTTTTGGAGTACAGAGATGCAAGATACAGAACAAAAGCCTTTTTATTGCCACTTTTAAGTCAGTGAGTTCCACTTGTCTTTCCCTTCTAGTTCTAGTAATTGGATGGAAAGAATTTAGTAGAATTTCCTATACGCAAACCAGAAACAAGTGTTTCCTCATTTTAATGTCAAATTAATAACTTAAGAGCAATATTTACTAATAAGGTAGGGGTTTTTTAAAAAAGAAAAAAATACCAAAAAACCCCAACTTTTTTTTTCCAAGTTCATTTTGGGGCTGATACTGATGATTTTTTAGTGAAACTCTGTACTGTGTGACAGCCACACATTATGATGCTCTTATTTATTAAAATCAAGCAGAAATATAACTCCAACCTTTTTTTTTTTTTTTTTTACCTCACTGAGCAAAAACTAGAAAGGGTAATGAAACAATTTCCAGATATTTGTTATATGCATATTTAAACACACACAACACAGTTAACAGTGAACCGAACCCAACTTACTCCTTTTGCAGAGGAATGAAGATTTCTCATAGCAGTTTTCAGCATACCAGCTGTGTAAACCGTGGTGCCGGAGGGTGGGAAAATGGAAACACTGGAGCTGGGCACAAAGAACGTTTTCCTTTTCAGACATAGCCGTACCAAAGATAGGGTCAGGGGGTAAAAACACTTCTGAAGGGCCTGGAACAAGATACATTGGCATGAGCAGCCTGTGGGTATGCAAAGCTTTAGAAAGGCTCTGTAACATCACTCATTTCATGCACACCAACTCCAACACAAAGAGCCCTCCAGCTTCAGCTTCCATTAGCAACACTGCTCTGGGGGAAGGCAAACAGCTGGGAGGGAAGGGGTGACTCACACAGAAAAGAGGCTGCTGTTTTCAAAGTGCTGGGTAATTCTGTCACTCTCAACCAGGAGAAGTGATACTCCAACACCGCCACGAGTGCTGCTTCACAGAGTCCCATGGGATTTGCCTGACAATGGTTATACACCTCCTCAAACCACACTGAGTTTGGTCACATTTGCTACCAGTGGAATGAGAACCCACACAGCAATCTTGTGCCTGGCACTCCATGCCCCCACGAGTGCTTCCAAAGATGTGCATCCACTCATGCAGCCCCCGCAGAGCCATTCCTATGTTTGGGGGGAACAGTTCCCATGTTTGGGGCATCCACACTTTGGTCCTTCCAACTCATGAAACAGTATCCTGATGGGCTCCAAACAGTACAAGAGGTGTTGAGGGCATTTTTTGGAGGGCTTATGTTCCACACGTCACAACAATAAATTAAAATTTTCAAGCTATAGAACCCTAAATCGCTTTTCAAACAGATATTAGGAATTCAGAGTCTGCCTCAATACAACCCTAAGAAAAGTTTTTCACAAACTTCTGAATGTTACTATGTACTTTATTTCATAGAGGCATCTCTATATTAAATATAAAGCTTGAAAACAGAAGATTATATGGTATTGAGAAGGCTTAAATTCATATAATGCATCAAATTAAATAAAACTAATGATGCAGTTATGATGATTTTTCTGTAATTCATGCCTCCCTGTTGTGACCACTCTGTCAGCAGATGGCAGTGCAGTCAGCTTTCCAAAGAGCAAAGAAAGGTCCTTTTAAGGAGAATCTTTGTATTCAAGTGTCAAAGGAAGTATTTTTCAAGACCCAACTGTTTGAAAATTCTGATCATAATTATGTGTCTGTACCTAAAAGAAAGTTTTCCTTCCAGATTTTCCATGGATACCGAAAACTATGCATGAGAAAAAAAACCATTCAGTTCAGTTTTCAAATGCTACACTGGAATTCACAGTGCTGATGCTTAAAAAAAACCCCCTCTGTTTTAAATTTTCGATTACCTAAACCGGTACAGCAATTAGACAGGCAACTGTACACATAAGAGTTCGTATTATGACTTTAACTAATCTATCAACTGAATTAGTTAAAAATAAAAGGTGTAGAAACATAACTTTGCTTTTTCAGCAGAGGGAGCTGCTTGTTTTGCAATTGAAAGGGTTTAGCCAGTGACGCCCATCAAATTAATGTTCAGTTTTTCACATAAAATGGGATATATTTCTGGGATTATGCAAATTCTGACATGGTTTAAGTAAACTACCTGAAATACTTTAAAAAGAAAAAATATGGGTAAATTCTGCAAAATTCAAGTGTGTTGTTTTAGTATATAAAATTCTACCAAATTTTGAAAAGTTGAAACCTCCAAACATGCTACGCTAGTCTGCAAAACCTGGAACCAGGAATCAGCAGTTCACCCAAACGTTCACCACGAAGAACGAGAAATTACGGAGTAGTTTCCTTTCTCTGTCTTAATCAAGGGAAAAGCCCAAACAAACTGAAACATGTTCTTGCCACAGCAGCGTGAAAACCCATAAAACTTCTTAAACTTTAAAGTAAGATGGGTATTGAGTATTAAACTCTTCCACTTCTACACTGCAAAGCAAAGCAGTTCACTTTTCAACGCTATCAGTGAAAGAAGTCATGCTGTTCTTGCACATCACGTTCATGCTTTAATACAGTTTCCATGGGCACTGAACTAAGCAGTAATTTGAGAGACCTACCTTTATAAGCTACTTCCCAGTGACCTTCCAGAGAGTGATTTCGATTGGTGATCACATACTGATATCCCACCCAGAACCTGCAAAACAAATTAAGTTACACTCTGCAGATACAGGCCAAAAACACAGTAACAAATTAAATTACACAGAACTTTCCAATGCCTCCATATGTAAAGATAATTTTCAAAACATTCTGATGACTTTTTTCCTTATCTTTCTGGCCCATACATTGGCAAGGTAGAGAGACTACAGTTGAGGAACAGAGGAAAATACTTGATAAAATATTTGGTAGTTTTCTATGTTTACAAATTATAACCGACTGTGTCTTTTTATTTCTTCTCATGCAGCACTTCATTCTGTTGTCATGGCAGCAACTTCAGTATCTCAAACCCAAAAACCACACAGCAGCATCCAGAAGTCAAGTATTTCTAAACACAAACTTAGGTCAGACCGTTCTGGATCAAACCATTTAACTCTCCAGAGACAGAAATACAACATTACTGAGCCACCCCTGGTGATCTGTCACGGCAGCCCATGAGTCTGACAGAAAACCCACAGGCAGAAAAAGAAGGAACTGTTTGTTGTGAACTAACAGAATGAAATATCTAAAGCCACCCAAACATAGCTGTTGCAACTCGAAATGCCTTTTTACTTCATTCCTACCCCAAAGTTGCCGTCTTTGTTAGTGCTACAGGCACTTCATGGAAACCAAAATCCTGTTGAATAATTTAAATAATAATGTCTATACAAGGCAGAGCAGCAGCAAAGTCATTGTTAAATCCACCTTCCTTGATGCAGTTCAAGAATACCTGTACATTGCTAAGACAACCTGAAGATAAAAAGGCTCTGCTGATAAAAAGACTCTGCTGAATTGAATTATCTGTTAATATTAATTAAAACATAAACTGCAGATGGGCCACTGCCAAGCAGCCGACCAGCACGTTCATACTGGGTTATTCACCTGATGTCAATTTTACCATTAGATTTTCTACACAAACTGAACCACCAGCATTTGTACCACACAGAAACCATTCTCTGTAACATGAGATCTTTGTCCTTTTCTTCCTACTCACCTACGCTGGTCCTTCCTTACAAATGTTTTTTCTTCCAAGTCCCACTCCTGTGCCAGGATGAACCTCAGCTCCTGGTCTGCAGTGAAGGTGGCGAGGGATCCGTTCACCCGCTGACATGTCTGCACAGCGTCCCAGTAGTTCTCCCCATTTAAATACACCCTGTAACAGCTGGCTGTGCCCTCATAGTGGTGCCATCCTGTTGGGCACTTTCCTAGGAAACATGAAGAATAGAAGGGAAACCATTCCCCCCAAATTAGGATCTTTAAGAGAATGCATCCTAATCAATAATCACTGGGACGCATACACACAACAGTGTGTACACGTCACCTCTGCAGGAGAAGGTGCACACATTACAGATCCCTGAAGACTTACTTTACTACAGCTTCTGATAAATGTTGATTTTTTTTAACATGTTTTTAAAAAGATGAAGCTCCTAGTAAAGTTCCATCACATTGTCACAGCCTTTAAAATCTTTAATTAAAGACTGACCATCTACTGTGGAAGGTATTTCCCTGCACGTCTTTATAAAACCAACAAATTTGATCAATCCGAGTAAAAACAAGCAGCACAAAAACCCCAGAGGTGGCCAGTTAAATGACTCTGTCTTTCTATTAGGTGGTTAGCAATACATCCAACTTGCTGTGAAGTTTTCAACCTACTCCTACAGTCTCAATAGTATTCATGTAATCCTGCTCCCACAGTCAATCATTAAAGACGATAGGAGTTCTGGGGGAATTCTTGGTTGCTTTGGAAAAAAAATCACTGTAAGGCAGATCTTTAGGAAATAAGAAGGTGATGCTGTGAACTGCTGTCTCTGCTTTCTCTCAATTAACTCAACTGAGGGAACCTGAAACAAAAGCCTTGAGGCATTTCTGGATGAAATAGGCCCACAGGCTTTTGACTGGCATTCTTGGAGGTGATGGGTGACTAATAGAGAGACTCACAGGAGAGGAGGATGACATTTAAAACAGACGTGAAATATGATTTTAGCACCTGCATCTGCACTATTAATTTTGCATCACCCAAGAAACTTAAAATTCAGAAACTGTTTTCTGTTCCATTCACAGCTCTGTTCTCAAGCCTCTTTATTCAGTTTTCTGTAACTGCAATGAGTTACAACGGAAAATTGCAACTCTGGTTTCACAAAACCAGGATTAATAAGGAAGTAGCATTCTTTGCATGTACTGGTCTGCTATATAAACCATGCAATGTAGCAGGACGTATATAAAAGAAATGCACAATGACCTGAAACAGCATTACGTGTCACAGTTTGGTCAAAAAGCTATGCAAGAGCATAGCTCTTCCATTACTTTTTCATTTAAAAATAGCCTACATTTCTGAATGAATTAGCAGAGAGATGGCCCAGATTTCCCAGTCTGCAACTTACTGCTAAATCGGACAGGCTGGGCCACGTTGACGGTGTGGAAGCGAGTGGTCTCTCCTCCTCTCCCTCGACTGTGCCTCGAGTCCACATTCTCCTTCCCATGGTAAGTTCGCTGGTCCCCTGTCAAGCCTGGGGACCAGAAGGAACAGTTAGTACTGGTGAAAGATGCAAGCAAAGGCAGATTTCATTCTATTAAACTTTCTCTGGGTTTTAATTCAAGACATATGTGATCCACGACTCAGTCAGGTAAACAAAGATGGCAGGTCCCTGCAATCACAGCTTGGCCATTTTACTCAGTAGGTAACTGAAATACCTTCAATTGAAAAGAACCAACAAGCCGTTACCTGAGTCGTGCAGAGTAAACTAAATATTTTGGCAGATTCTCACCAGCCTGCAGTTGTACACAGGACTTGCTGCTCATCATTTCAAACTGCTGCAGCAAATGCATCATCCCCGGCACATTGTATCTGTTCCTGTTTACAGAACTACCCACTCTCCAGCTGCTTTGTTCCTCAGCTGTGTGTTCAAGGACATAAGACAACTCCTCCAATACATTTTCCAACACATTCTCTGAGATGTAGGATGTAATTACAACCAGGAAAGGAGACCCATCTTCAGCCAGAAGAACGAGGCTTTTTTATTCACTCTCAAGCTTCTAAAGGAAATGTTAGTTCATGACTTCTGAAATATACCCACACACCCCCTCATCTCAGTGTCAGGGTTAACAGGTGTACATGACAACTGGATTCAGTAACTTAGGAAGAACACGGTGTAAGATGTTTTTCAAGAAAAGAGACTGGAGGGCTCCATGTGCCTACCGGGAGTAAATAAGGAACACCCAGTTCAGGTGGAGGCACTGCAGGGTGGGCCACAGCCAGCAAAACTAGCAGGTTCCTAAGCAGGAAAGCTGGCACGGTGGTGGGGAGAACCTCAGAGGAAGATGGAGATGGGCACTGAGAAAGATTAATGTGGAAACAAGGGATTAACCTTAAAAAGAGAAAAATTAAAACCCCAAGAATACAAGCATCATAAATATCTGCTTGTACGTTACTTAATACTACTAGATGTTATTGAAGGTAATAGGGTTTAACCAGCACGGAGCTATGCAGACATTCATTTCTATATAAAAAATCTGCTTATTTTCCTTTAAAGCTGATTAGCTCCATTTAGCCTTGCTAAACCAAATAAACTAGTCATGATCCCAAATAAAGAAAAGCTACACAGTCTTCTTCAACAGGTTTAACTACATCTGAAATATATACGAAATCACGTCAATAAAACTTTCTCTTTTCAGACTATCTTTAGAAAGCAAGAGGTCCACAGCAATTTCGTGGTAATTCAAACGCCGAGCTGGAGGCTGTTCAGTGCATCACCTGGGGGAAAGACCTCCACAAGACCCAACATCAAACAGTGCACTCCTTGGAACAAATGCAGGCACTGATGAGCAAAAAAAAAATCCCTAGCTGGAGCCCAGGAACAGCAAAGTCGCTTTGCATTCATCTGGCTCTAGCATACTGAGTTTGCCCTGGGTTAATGGGATAAGCAAGGGCTATTTAATTATCACGTTATCCTAGGAATTACATGTCTACAGAGATCACCCATTAAGGAATGGCTGTGCATAATACACTCGCGTGGCCTTACAGGAATAAAGCAGTAATTCTCGTGTTCAGTATTAGAATATGCTATCTATCGCAGGCAAGAAGTCAGTGCCAAGAAATTCAGTCAGCGTACATTTCGAAGGACGCAAAATGGTAAAATAAGTTGACAGTGAAGATTACTGATTTTTTATTACTTTAAAGGCTAATCTATTTTTAGTTTTAGAATCTGTTTTTAATCCTAATGGTTCGGTAGCACTATTTACACTATGATTTTCAGAGCGATACTGAGACACTAAAAAAGCAAATCTTCAATTATAGCAAGACTTTAAAAATAACACTAACTCATGTAGAATGCTTTATCAAATTCTACTGAGCTCAGCATGGGGAGCTCTATTTTCCGATGGCATTAAATGGTAACGGCTAAACCCAAAGAACCAGTCAGAACCAAACACATGAAGAATCAGTTCCCTTTCAGAAGTGAGAGCAGATGCAGCACCATATGGCTGACCCTCCGCAGCTAAACAGAACGCCCACGAGGACTTAACAATTTATCTCCCCGAGGAATAAAACAAAAGTTCACAGGTTTTAACATGCAAGGTTAAGGAAGGGTTACATAGGCTAACATCCTAAATTGACAGAATTTATGCCAGATGCTTTGAAAAATAGCTGCACAGATCCCACATGAAGAGAGTTCCATCAGTCCGCACCCAGGAAGCAGAACTCATTCCTTCCTCAGGATCTGCCCTCGTCAGCAGATTCGCTGCTGAAACCAGGACTGAAGTGGCACAAAGCAGCCACCACAAGTCACTTCTTCAAGCCCAAATGCTGTCAGCTGCTTGATAAACTGGTGCTCTTCAAATATTAAATTCTTTCTATTTGACCTGAATATCTGTCAAGAAAAGCAACGATGACAACTTTTTCCAGGGCAATAAAGAGGTGCTAACAAGCCTCTACCTCACTTGACTGCCATGAAAAGCTGTTGCAGATTCTGGTGGCAAAGGTGTAATTGGGCTGGTTTTCTATTTTACTTTAGCAATGCTCTGCGGAAGAATTTTCCATGTACTTTGCTGTTCCTACTTCCTTTTTACAAATTATTTTATCTTTAAAAATAAATTAGAGTGCCATGGACTCTTTTAAGATAACAACTTCAGTCAGAAGATCAGAACCCAAGCCTGTTTGAGTGTTTCACAAAGAAAAGGCCATCATTTTCAGTGCTTACATGCACACTTCATATTCTGAAAGCTATCAAATTTTGGAAGATCAATTATTTTCTGAGATCTTTATTCTTCTAAATACTACAACCACAGGCAATAACAGCAAGAGTGGTATTTTTACTAGCCAAGACAGATACAGATCTGTTTCCTTCGACTTTATAAAATCACTCCAGAAATGTCACTTGCTGGCTAGTTGGTGCAGAAAACGAAAAAATGGGTTCAAGGAAAAACTCATGGGGCACAATTTTTTTCACCCTTTGAATACTAGTGTGGTGAACACAAGCATCCTCCAATCTGTTTCCCAATGGATAAAGTCATGATCAGTATTCACCCAGCTCCTTCCAATTTACAGTTGCTATCTAATTCACTCCAGCACAATTACAGTCTAAGTATAGGGCTGTACATCAAGAAAGTTGTCCAACAGTGGCGATTCTGTGGCTATTTTCAGTTGTTTAAAACTTGAAGCTGCCAATTCGGAATGGAAGTTTGCCACGCTGATGGCTCCTTCTGCCTTTTGGAAAACCTCTGTGTCACAGATGTCAAGTCACTCAAGCAAAATCCTTCATAAGGATGGATGTACTATGTCAAATGATGTCAAAATTAAACTGCTTGTGAAGCAACCAGGTCTTGCCGTATCTTATTAGTTCCGAGATTTGAGTTGCTCCTGTTTAAACACACGGATTCTCAAAATTTACATAAAAGCTGCCTTGTCCCCTAAGCTTCAAATTTTCTGTCCAGCATATTACCTACTAAAAGCTTAGAAAGCTTCTAATTCCATCTGGTAATTTGAGAGGTGAGAGAACTTCAAGATTAAGTCCAGTTTTGTGCTTCGGTATTTGGAAATATAGTTCAGAAGCTCCCAGAGAGGAGTGATTCTTCTCAGATCAAGCAGCTCCATGCTGTGTGTTATCAACTGTATTGTGCTAGGACATCAATGCCAACCAAGAACAGCATCCCGCTGTGCTGAGTGCTATTCAAGGTAATGGACTGACAGAAAACAGCTTATCATTTAAACACCACCAGGTAAGGTAAAAAAAAAACAGGAGTTCAGCAAGGGCTCAGGAAAGGTGTGGAAATGCTCAGAGGTTTTGATCATTAATACCTAGCTTTCAAAAAGAAGATGCACTAAAAAGTGCACAAATGTCAAGAGTCACTTCAACCATACAAAATATCATCGGTGAAACAAAACACAAAGCTGGTTTTGATCACTTCAAAACAGGTTGCTGCAGCTTCATCAGAAGGGAAAGAAGTAAAACTGATATGGACAGGATTTATGAAAGGCACTCGAGTTTAAGACATCCATTCTCATTCATAGGCAACACAAAAAACCATCAAGCCTGCGGTTTGGGAGGAAAACACAGCTAGAGCTATACTAAACCCTGCTCCACTCAGCCTCCTGAAAATGAGTGAGACCAGAAGGCCTGCAAAGAAGGTAGGATATCTGCAGAAGTTGATCTGATATTCTGGTAGAAGCAAAGCTGGAAATCCAATAAGCAGTAAAAGGTAAACTGCAGATCTCTTCCCTCTTACGGGTTTAAATACAGAACTTTTATAAAGGTGAAAAAGTTATGTTTCTACTTTGATTGCTTATGTAGAAATACAAGAGAAAGTGATTAGAAACAATAAATTCCCATTTGCAGATGTCCTTGTTTAAAATATTAATGCCCGTTTCTACCATTTTATAGAATACACCACTTTGGGATAAACTAAACTATTTTTAGGATCAAGTACTGTTGACATGGAACAGTCCACAAATTTCATGAAGCGCCACTGCTTAAGTAGAAGCGAGTCACAGGCACATGCTACATAATAAACCCTCCCAGCAATTTTTAGTATGCTCACAAGAGCAAGCAGCCACTGGTTTTAGTCCATCAGAGAGATGAATTGAGGGTAATCACCGCTGCAGATTCCAGTGACACATGGGTGCCTAGTGGGAAGGGCAGGGGGAACAGTACTTTGCACATGGCAAATTTGGGACTGACAGGAATTCCATGTTTTAAAGGAAAATGGTCCCTGTGATAAGAGACAGTAAGAACAAAAACAGCTAAAATGATAATCTTCAGAAAAATACAGCAAGAAATAGGCATCTCATACACTTATTCAGATTGTCAATTAATTAAATGTCTTACTTAATTGTGTTCTGAAAAAAAATACCAGAAGAAATTCAAACAAAAAGTCTTACAATTTGGAATGTTTCTTGTACTTCAGCCAATACACGATTACCAAACTAATTTTATTAATTACCGATCCTCTTCTTTTAATAGGACCTTTGTTACTAACACAAATGAAATTAGGCCTAAAAAAGGTGAACCAACAGTGGCAAACAACTTACAGTGGCTTTGTAATAAACCTTTCACAACACCAACATGACTAAACAGTCACTGAAACACACTTTTAACACCACCACAAAACACTAATTCACTGCCATTGATCTCTTCCGAGTTGCCCATGTTGCAGTGTGCCATTAGTGGCTCAAAGGCTGAAGATTAACAAGCTTCCCAACCAGATTCAGGGCCCTTTCTTGCACGCTTTCTTTTCGTGCTTCAGAGAGTTTTCATGCCTTTTAATTTAAAGATATTGTAATTCTCCAAGTTTCACAAGTCCGGGTGACTTCACTAACTAGCTCTTTCAGTGTTCAGCCTGCCTTTATTGAAGGGAAGAACTTTTTAATTAAAGTATTTACATTTAGCTGAATCATCACACAACTGCTCATCTAATCCAAAGGTATTTTCTAAATTTAAAGCTGCATCATTTCTTGTTAACTCGGTGGCCAAAGAAGAAAGTTGCCGCTCCTGAGGATGACTATGTTACTATTATTAGTAGCATTAGCTCCCCAATCGATGTCCCAAGACAGTCTCTCCTATGACTCGTCACGTATGTATTGCTTTCCTCAACACAAGCACACCGTGCTCTTCCAAACCGATTCTGGCCTTGGGTTCACATTCCTTGATGCTACTCCTCTTTATGCTCCAGCACAGCATTCCCATGCACACCAGCTTCTCCTTACTCCTGACAGCTCCAAGTAACACCTGCCCTTCAACTCCCATTGCAGGTCAGGATGCAATCCCACCGAGTTTTTTGTTACAGGGATAATAGTTTTTACATCCTACACCAGTAGTTCTTGTTCCTCTGGTTTGCTGGCTGCACTCCTTGCATTACTGTGCAAATATCTCCATTCTTTCACAAACACCACACCTGCTTTCTGGCTGTTTTACTGAGCACAGCCTTTTCACCAATTACTTAACTAATTACCCCTCTCGTCAAGTGGAATACTTTCCTTCTCTGTACTGTCCAGCATTTTCCCCTCTGGTATCCTTTACATACATTATTCTTCTCTTCCTGCATGGTGGTGAATCAAGTCTCTCCCACATTTCATTTCTTTAACCTTTGAGTTCTTCTCGTCATGTCAGGCTAGACAGTCCAGTGAGACCCACACCCCAAACACAACACCAGAACCTCTGTACTGAGAAATGTTGCTTCCGTAAAATCCTCCTCCTATCCGTATACCAAACACCCTTTGGAACTCCAGTCCTTAGTCAACGCCATCCTGGTGCATACTCCATGCAACAACTTAAGGTTGCTGACTAATACATCAGGAACAGGAGAAGATAAAAACAGTTTTCCGACTAATGTGGAAGTTCAAATGTTCCCACAAGCAAAGTCTTCAGAGCTCTTTGTGTAAATCCAAACATTAACACTACTGCCTTCCCCTAGCCACTGAATTCCATTATACTCCAGAATTTTATTAGGTCCGTAGCTTTTTCACATTTGGCCGAAGTTAGCTAAAAAGGAAGAATAACAGCACAGCTATAAAAACAATTTTCTTTAGGACATCCACATTGTAAAGAATATCCTTAAATAGACTATCAATGGCACAGCTTAATTTTCAATGTCAGAAGAAACTACTAACTGTTTTTCCCCTTTGCTGCACATTCACACACACACAAACTAACGAAAAGTTTTCTTAAAAGAGCATTGACGTTCTTTTAATTATTTGTCCATAGCACACACTGGGGAGATGGCTAACTATAGCACAGTTTCAAAGTTTGAGTGTTAGATTTACTTCTTTAATTCCTTTAGACTATATGAATATTTGAAAGAGTTTGTTGCTGTAAAACATCAATGTTACTATTTTGTAGCACTTCTCTAAAATAGCTGAGAACTCAGAATGATGACAGGCTGAATGCTGTTATGACAATGCCACAGAGTTCACATGATTTCCTGCCAAGAAAATTTAAGTAGTGCACTGGCAAAGAACTTCTTAAAACAGTTTTTGAATGTAATTTAGTCACACTGTAAAGATAAAAAGTTTTGAATTATGCCACAGTTGAATTCATGCTTTCAGATACCTGTCTCATTGTTCTTAACAGACAAAAAATTACAAGTCACTGCACTTTGAAGATACACAGAAAGAGCTGTACTGGCTTGTTTTTCAAGAACAACTGAAAACGTTCAAAATTGTGATTACCTGGTCACAATTTTTCTTTGCTTGTTTTTAAGCACAGCTCAGTATCCAGTAGCTTTAGCAGAGATCCACTGCTGGTGACAGGCTCCTCAAAGCATAAGGTCATAGGAGCTTATGAAGTGCAAATACACCAGCTTGTCTGGCAGAACAAAGTTCTCCACTTAAGCACAAGAAGCATAATCATAACAGGCAGTAATAAAACAAGCTCTCTACCCAAGTCCAACAATGTCACCCAGCACCGTCTGAGTGATACACAACCAAATCAGTAACTCCACAGTTAACCACAGGCTTATGTGCCATTTCAGTTTAATTGCAACGTGATTTTTTCCTTGTCAGGAAAGTCTCTTTTTAGACCACAAACTCTCCTCATCTTCAGGATACCTGCTCAGACCGGAAGAATGGAAGGATAATTCAGACAAGCAAAAAACTGTTTGTGGCATTAGCTGCTCGAAATGAAGAGAAGCCAACTCAACCTTTGTTAATAATGGGTACAGTTCTACCAAGCAATCCTCAATTTCAAATAAAAATAAGCAAGCAGTCTGAAAGAGTCAAAGTACTCCTGCAAAGTAAGCTGGCCCAGGGCTGAGCACTCTTTCTTAGATTTACTTACCTGGACAGTCGACTTCATCGCTCTCGTCCTCGCAGGTGGGCCATCCATCACACTGCCAATTTGAAGGGATGCACTGGATGGTACCACTCCGACACGCAAACTGCCCTGGGGTGCAGCGGAGCTCTGGGAAAGAAGAAAAAAAAATTGTGCTTTGTTTGAAGTGTTATTTATTCTTGCAAATTTATACATATATTAATCATCTGTCACGTAGATCACTGAAGCGTTACGGACAAAATCTCTGGTTAACTCAGCCTGTTAAAAACTTCAGTTCAGATCACTTCATGTTCTAAACTGCATGTTTGTGGTTTTGACAGGAAGGTATGGGAAATAATTCTCTCCAGACATCCACGGTGAAACCTTCCTGATAAAGATAGCCTGTGAGCAGCTATTACCGTAGCATTACCCATTTACTTCTTGTGCGGCACTGAGCAGCACTTGTTCAATTTTCACAGAACCAAAGTTCAACAAAAAAACGTTTCGGTAGTTAAGTGCTACATTATGCAACAACCTCAGAATCCTATTTCCATTCTAATCACTGTGTATGCCAGGACTCACTAGACCTGCACAAATGTCCACCGTGATTTAGAGACATTTCACAGAACTACTTGTAAAACAGTATCTATATCCGTGAACCTGTTTTCACTTTCTAGCTTCAGCTCTTTTGTAGAATTTCTCCATGTGAACATATCCTTTACTAGAAACTGTCACTATCTGCAAACATGTAGCTCCTGCTTCTGTGAGTTCACTGCCTACTTGCCATCACTACACTGTCACACCTAATTAGCATTATAAAAAGTACAACTTTTTAAAAACCTTTTTTTTTTTCAATTCCATCTATCAAACGCCAGAACCTAATAACTCAGCTTCATTTCATGTCCGTCAAAACATTTTGCAGGGAAGAAAAAGGTCTGTCTACGAAAGTGAACAATTCTAAGCTTGTTCACAGCCAGCATGCCAGTGTCATCACCATCCACAGGCTCACTTTTGCACCTGACCATCACTGTCCATTTTTCTTCTAGACAGTGGTTGCCAATTTTCCAACCATTGTTTTTGAACAATTTAGCATATTTTCCTCTCAGTGAGCTGCACTAATCCCAGGTAATTTATGTCTAGAGAATGAGAACCTTTTTAAACAGAAAAAAAGAAGTTTATAAGTAAAACATACTGATTTTGAAGGATCCAGTAGGCAACTGTGTTGCAGAAGGAAATCTCTAAAAGAGAATTTAACATACAGGTATGCATTCTCTCATCCAGAGTTTACAACGTAAGAGCAGACCGTAATTGCAGTTGTTTCTTCTTGAAACACATGTCTAAGCTAAATCAAGACAGAGGTCACATTTAAGTGTTCAAACAACATGACTGGGCGTAATAAAGCCGGTCATCGTGGACTCTCAATAAAAGCTGCACACATACACCTAGTAATTGGTATAACGTATTGATAACAGGCTTCTAATTCGATGTTAGGCTAAAATCCAGTCCTACTACTGGTTCCTCTATAAAGCACAGACCTGCTCTTCTAGAAAAATAAAAGCAGGCACATCCTCTTAGCAACCACCTACTCAGAGCAAACATTCAGGTCACAAGATGCTAAGAACTCACACGGACCTGCCAGACTACTGACGGCAACAACAGACCTGACAGCATGACGAGTGTTCTCACCCATTTAGAGCTTTACTCAGCCCAAACAGCTAACAGAGAATGAGCACAGGGGAAACGGAAAAAAGAAATTAAATTACCAGTCATAATGACTTCCCTCTCAGAACAAAATATGAAATAATCTATTTAGCCTGAAGAGGGAAAGGGGAATAAAACAAGGGG
>VZTA01001303.1:55854-74566 GCA_013398855.1 Mohoua ochrocephala
GAGGGATAAAAAATGGGGAAAAAGCTTCACTTGCCCAATGTACCAAAAGAGAAAATTTAAAATCTATCTTTAAGCTAACTAATTTCAAATCCAATCTCTATGAGTTAATTAAATCTCTTTCTAACTTAGAGGGAAAAAAATCAACAACACACAAACCACCAAACCAAACAAATACAAAACCTCAAGCTGAAATTTTAAGTCCACGGAAAAGCGCCAACTCTTTGGTAAATCATTGCAGCTTCTTTCACCCCTTTTGCACAAGGTCAGGATGCAGTGGGAGGCTCCTTAGAAAGTTCTGCTACTACAGTTTCAAGCACAGAATCTACACTGGGGCCTGCGGTAGATCTTTTAACACATCAAAGACTATCCTCAGCCCAGCTCCAGGTTTTCAGTGCATCACCTGTAGTTATGGTAAAATTCAGTACTTTAAAATAAACTTGATTTTTTCTGTTACTGCTTGATTTCAATGGAATTCACGCATACGCCCGGTGAACAGAGTTACTCTGCAGCCTTCTGGCTTCACAGGCAGCATCCACCAGGAATGCCAACCTGCACATGGGAAAAACAGTCAAAAATTGTTTGTCTGCAATTTCATACATGCTATTACTATTTTATGTACAATTACATATGACTGGTTCAGATAAAAGGAGACTCCATCTCAATATTATGGGCATTAAAAAAATGCCAGCTACATGCTGTAATGTCATTACTTCCTGTGTTAGAGACACTCCTCTCTGAAGAATGTGGATACATGGAAGAGTACAAAACATTTCTATTAAAACACCTTTCAGACCAGCTGTACCACTGTTCCCAACGGAGATCATGCTGTCAGATGCACTAATTATTTCAGACCAAGGAACATGAACTGCTATGCAATTCTACTGCGGAGGGGGGAAACATGACACAAAGAAATACTGTGAAATTAAAGTCTCTGTCAATAAGCCCTCCTGAGCCATCCCAACCCAGAGCCATCAGCGGTAAGATACAGACATAAAAATAGATGGAAGTCTATAACAAAGCTGTAAGATACTTTAGCCAAGGAACAAAGATATTTGGGAGAGGCAAGGATGCACAGGGTATGTGCTGGTCTCCAGAATCCTGTCAAGCATTTCACATCAGTAGCCCATTTTAAAGTTAAAACAGCAGATAAATGAAAACATCTCAAGCCCATCTCTACCACGGAAAAGACAAGTCACACTGCCAGCAGCAGGACAGGAGTGAGGAAGATGTATGAGCAGTACTGAACAGTACAACATTATGTGACCATCCATCTTTCCTGGAATGCAAGTAATCACTTAACACATGGTCAGACTTCATACTTTCCAGGAGTGTGGTAAATAAAAACTGTTTCTTCACCCACACAGTATTTCTAGTTATTTTGAAGAATAGCAAAAATTTCAAAAATACCAGTGCCATTTCTGTCCTTACAGCCAGACATCCCTCACAGTTCACAGCTGTTGATGGTAACTCACAGCAAGAAAGGATGAAGAAAGTATCTTAAATTATCACCTCCTCACAGAACTAAAACCATACTTTCCACCAGCTGTTAAATGCAGAAACATTTTGTATTTTCAAAATCATTGGTAAATATGTAATGGCACAAGTTCAGCTAAGAGCAAGCAGCTGTTGGAGCAGAAGCACAAGACAACATTAAGCCAAGGGCATCAACAACTGCCTCCAAGTGAAAATGTGGAGATGCAACCTCCCCCAGCGTTCACGTATGATGTGATGAGTGACATCAGCAGTATTATGATCCACATGTGCAATTCTAACATAAAAGGCTTCTCTTTCTTTTAAGGATCAGATGCAGTCTTTGCTATGCTACAGTATGAAATCTAGTACACTGAAATCTTATTGTAGCGCAATTAAATTCACCTGGCATTTGCTGGGAAGAAGGGAGCCAAGTAAAACACTGAAAATAGCACCAATTGTCGTTTTTGCACTGTACACAGTATAAACTTACAGAACATCACAAAGTTCAGGCACTGTGAGAACATGAAAACACTTTAAGCAGTGAGGTGTCGTGATAGTCTCTTCCTTCATTTCACTACCTCGAAGCACTTCTACAACATTAACCCTCAACAATCTTACCAACCACTGCATCTTTCTGCCACGGTTACAACGAAATACTGAAAAATTTAAAATTTGCCAAAGGCTGCAGACAAGATGAACCTGTGGGGAGCCAGCTGTCCTGACTGCTGGTTCCATGCTTTCATGATGACTCTGTGTTCATTCCCTAAACCCCAAGCAACCTGCTGGTTCACCAGCACACCTGAACCTGAACAAATGTCTGTCAGAAATATTAATAAGTAACAACAGCGTGTTCTCTGGTAACACTTCACCCGTTTCTCTACTATAAATTGGATCCAGAAAGCAAGAAACTCCTTAACTTGATATAAAAAGAGCAGAAAAATTGAAACCGGATTCAGACCATCAGTTCTACAAGCTTAATACATAACACATGATAAAACTTACTGTCAAGTGAAGGCCAAAAAAAATCCAATACCAACTTGCTGGGACACGTTATTAGATAATATAACCTGTCCACAAGTCCCTCACCTGAAAGAAGTCTTGCCAAGGCTAGTCCTGGACTTGTAATTCAAAATTTAAAAGAAAACTTACAAAACAGTTGGAAATTTACTTCATCAAACCAGAAATGACAAGATTATAAATCAGTTTAAACAGTGCCATACAAACAAGAGGTCTTCATCTGCTTTAGCTGTCGCATATTTTTCTAAGCTAGCCAGCAGCAAAACCAACAAGATTTCTGACTAACCGAAAAACTGAGGTTTCATACAGGAAAAACCTAATCTTTCAAGGTGGTTACTTACACACTCACAGAGAGCTTTTGTTCTGAAGATCTTGCCCACTGCATGTTGAATGCCAGGTGTTTCACAGAACTCATCATGTATTTCAACACAGGGGTCAACTAGCTTTTTGAATTTTCTTTACAGCAGGCTAATTTCCTGATTTTCTGCTAAGTACTCAAAAAAACCCCATTTACAAGAAGCATTATCCACAGGAAGGACTTCAAGACAGATGAATAAAACACACACAACACACATGCTCGCTCTAATTTCCAGCCAGCTTCATGTGTTTCACAAAACTAACAGATTTTGGCCACTATAAAATGATCCGGGAAGCCCCTTCAGGTTTAACAACTTCATGTACTCCTTGTGTGTAATTGAGAACATTTTCCTTCTGGAGCCTCAGCACTGGGAAGCTGCAGTGCATCCTTCCTGCAGCAGATGCACACTGGTCAATGTGCTGCCCTGAGCGTTACTCTACTTGAAACTTCTATTTTCTGCATCATTTTTTAAGACTTTTGAGGTTCATTTGGACTAAGACACCTCCTGCTCACACCTAAACTGCAACTAATTTTTTATAAATCTTCCCCCTTTTTATGCAAAACATAAGAGATAAATGGTTATTCAAAACAATTGTTTTATTTCAAAGACAGGTAGGGAGGATCCATATCCAGTACGTGAAACTACTTCTCCAACACAGTAAATCTCATTTTAGAGCTTCCAGTACCAAAGCAAGGCTGTAACAGACACATGAGACAAAGTGTTGAGTCAAAACAAGTTCACCTTGCTGGTTCAGTTTCCTAAATGAATGTGATCGGTTGGCTTTGAAACAGCAAGCTTTAGATCAAATTAGCTACTGTCTGTCCACATTAAGTCAGATCAGCTCTGGTTTGTCCCCTTGCAACCAGAAAGATTGCATGCTCCAGCTAATTCAGCAGAAATACAGCCGTACAAATCCAGTACCCGTTAATGTGGAACCGGGGCATCCTCATAGTTGTCTGCCACCAAAGACATCTACTAATGCGTTTATCTTTTAAAATATTTGTTCTAACAGAAAACATTTAAACAGTTGGGACCTTCACCTCCACAGCATCAGAAAAGCCTCGAGTGAAGAGCAGGGTCACAGCTCTGAGGCACGAGAAGGCTGGTACCGGGTCACACACCACTGGGGTGAGAGAAGGAGCACGGGTGGAAACAGCTCGTGGCAACGGGCAAGAGCCAGCAGATGTAAACATTTCCTGCAAAGATAAAGCTGCTGGGTAAATGAGAAAACTTTGATACTGTTTTAGCAGGGTCATTTATCCTCTTTCAGTTGAAGACAGAGATATAAAAGAACTTCAGCCGGAAGAAATGCTACATCCAATAAAAATGATGGAGGCCCTATCTCAGGCACACGTAACAAACGTCTACTCTAAAGCATTAGGTGAACACATCAAAGTTCTCAAAATCTAAATTTCTACCTTATATTTTCAAGACACCAACGATTAACATTACAGAAACCTGTGGAAAAAGGAGCACTAGATCCCAAAGCAGAAATGTATCCCTGCCAGGCAGAACATTCCCCTCACTTATGTTCCCAGCTCTAACACATAAACCTCTAGCAGTACAAAAACCTGGATGTCACAGCAATTCACAAATCCAGAGGTACAGATGAGGAACCAGAGGCTGGAACTAAAGCCTCCAAAACACAACCCTCAATTCAGCAAAGTGCTTTGATACAGAAATTAAACTCGGTGACTGCAGCCACTCATTATGAAAGTTTGGGTTCTTCTGGCTGCAATTACTGAACTTCTCTTTATTAAAGGACTCACATAAAGTCTGATACATTAAGATAGTCTTTTAGTAGCTAAGACTACAGATGCACTAGATTTTAGTGTTTACACAGCAAGTATAGATCTAAATCTATTTCAGTTTTTAACACAAAAAAAAGTCATTTTTTATTTGCTACACCAATTGTTCTTGTCTGCTGAGCTTCATTACTATGGAAATTGAAATTTGATTAAATGTACACCCAGCATTTAATGTTATTTCAATTATAAGCTATTACAATGCATGTATTGGAAGAGATAAGCATGAAGTATATGGTTTGGTTTTGTATGTAAGCTTTTAATGAACAATGGCAGGTTTGTGTGCACCTCAAATTTACTTTGCTTATTTTGATCACATTTCTCAAGGTTGCACCTGGTAGATCCTCTGGCATCATTTTTATTTACAGACCAAAGGAAAACAAAAGACAAAAATACTTCCTCCTTTCTCAGTGTAAGTCACTCATTGACCCAAACCAGGTGAACCAACCCGTAAGAGAATATTGTGTTCAGATTTGAAGAGGCAATTACAGCCATCAAAAGCTGATTAAGTATTAACAAAAACCCTAACTACAAGTGCTTCGACCAGTAACTCTTCTTATTCAGATTTTAACTTGTCCAACAGGTCTTTCTTATGTTTTATAATACTCAACCTACATACTTAAGACCTGTATCTACATGTTGCACTGTCCTTTCATATTTTAACACATTTAGGAATAAGTTTACTAAAATTGAAAATTTTTTTTTTCTTAAATCACTGTTTCTATATAACCTGAGCCATGCTACACTGCACGAGTATGATCAGATCCCAGCCCCTGCCAACAAGAAGCCCAACTCCCTAAGTCCTTCACTCCTGGAGATTCTGCTGAACACCAGAGCTCACCAAATGCCTGCAAACAAGCACCAGAAACAAACAACAGAAGGAACACCACACCCACCGCCATCAAACACACACACACAGCTCCATATCTAATCTTTATGCTCAAGAGGAAGCATAACACAATCAGTATTTCTCTAGACTGGTATTTACTGCAGTAACATAAACTTTAACATAACTCTTAATACTTCCAACACAACAATGCCACGATGGTTATCATAACGTAGTCCTCAGCAAATACGTGAAAAAACTGTTCTTAAGGTAATCCTCTCTACTTGGAAAGCGGTTTTCCTAACTTGAATGTCTCCTAAGTGCACAGGTGAAGTTCACTAGAGCAGGCATGGTGTACCTCTCACAGAACTCCTGAAAACCTGCCAGCCTGTAAGGAGCAGGGCCGTCCTGCCCCGCCTCTGCTCGCGGGGGCCAGCGCCAGCTGCTGAACAGTTTTCAGGGACAGAGAAGCTCGCTGTGAACTGCACCCGAGGATGTTCTGACACGGCCTTCGAAAATCTTCATGTTTTTAACTTGTCTTTAAGGTACCCCCAATCCCAAGCAAAGGCTCTGCTCTAAGGGAGGAGAAGCCACACCTAAATGGTATTTCCCTCAGCTCCAGATCTCAGAGCGCTTTTCACTAACCATTCATTTCCCAGCAGGTCTTTGTGTCACTTGGTGAATCTGACGTCCACTACATATTTCTGAGTTTATCATTATACTGCCCACTGCTACATTCAGTGTAGCAGAATAAATACATACAGTACTTTATAACAAAGTCACAGGGGGAGGAAAGCAGACTATAACACCAACTTATTTACGGAGAAGAAAACTATTTGTGACGCTTATGTGTCACCGTCAGTTATCCATTTCATAGATAGTTTATTAAAGTTTCTTAATCAAATTGCTTCTATTTACTGTTCTTCAAATTAAAAGCCTATAGAATAATTAAAATTAAAAACCTTCAGAAGAATTAAAAAGCTAGAGAAAAACAGAGCACTCCATTTTCTTGTTCAATTCCACAGAAGATTAAATGCTTGGGCATTCACCTATGATACTGAAAACATGTCTAAGGGAGTACCCTCAGATCACGCAGCTTTGGTTCATCATGGCCTGAGTATGTGCAGGAGAGTATGAAAGCACAAGAGCACCTAATAGCACAGAGCCTGGGGGGAAAAAAAGGCCACATGATATGCTCATAGCCAAAACACAGCCCACACCTATTCTCAAATTTAATTCCAGCTCCTGAAAATTAGAGATTCTGAAGTTATAATCCCATTTAATAGGAATGCATCAGTTCCAAAAATAAATAAATAATACATGTTAGAGGCATTGGCATTTTCTGCATGACCTCAGCATGCTGTTTCATGAAGTAATTAAAATTGTGACAGCATTCCAGCTGAAAACTGTAAATCCTTAATGAATAACACTCATCAACATTCAGCATTACTCAGTGTTCTGTCACAGTAAGTTATGCTAGATCACCCCAACATCCATCAAAAGATTTTACAGCACAGTAAGGAAGGAATGGTAGCAGTCTCCTTTCCCTCACTCCCTCTATCTGTTCTCCAGGTACCCACCCCCCAGAGCTGGAAGACAGGGACAGGGAGCAGAATGAAGCCCCCCATAATCCAAGGGGAGATGTTAAGTGACCTGCTCTGGCCACTTAGACACACACAGGTCTATGGGGCTGGACGGGATCCACCCACAGATACTGAGGGAGCTGGTGGAAGTGCTCCCTGAGCCATTTTCTGTCATTTACCAGCAGTTCTGGCTAACTCAGTTGGTCCCAGCTGACTGGGAATCAGCAAGTATGACAGCCAGCTGTAAGAAGGGTCATAAGGGGGATCTGGGGAGCTTCAGGCTTGTCAGTCTGACCTCAGTGCCAGGGAAGGCTATGGAGCAGATCATTCTTCATGAATGGCACGCACAGGACAAGCAGGTGATTGGGCCTGGCCAGCATGGGTTTATGAAAGGCAGGTCCTGCTTGACTAACCTGATCTCCTCCTAGGACAAAGTGACCCACTTAGAGGTCCAGGGAAAGGCTGTGGATGCCATCTACCCTGGTAGATTTTAGTAAATCTTTGACACCACTTGCCACAGCATTCTCCTGGAGAAACTGGCTGCTCATGGTTCAGAGGGTGTAGTCTTCATTCAGAAAAAAAACTTTCCAGACAGCGGGGCCCAGGGGAGACCTCATCACCCTCTACATCTGGAAGCAGGCTGTAGGAAGGTGGGGGTCGGCCTCTTCTCCCAAGTAACAAGCAACAGGAGAAGAGGAATTGGCCTTAAATTGCACCAGAGGACGTTTAGATTGGACATTAGGAAAAATTTCTTCACCAAGAGGGTTGTCAAGTATTTTAACAGGCTGCCCAGAGAAATGGTGGAGTCACCATCCCTAGAGGTATGTAAAAGAGGTGTAGATGTGGCACTTCGGGACATGTTTTACTGGTGGACTTGGCAGTGCTGGGTTAATGGTTGGACTAGATAGTCTCAAAGGTCTTTCCCAACTGAAATGATCCTGTGATTCTGTATTTATTATACCTACACCCTGCACGAGCTTGGAACTGACCCAGTTTTTCCTTGCTCACAAGTGTCATTCACTGCAATACATTGTCTGCTCTTTGTCTGGAGGGCAAACTCAAGGCCAGGAAGGATGGGAAAGAGAAAGAGAAATCAAAATAACTATTAAAAAAAAAAAAAAAAAAAAGCAAAGGAAGGCAAGAGACACAACATTCAGCTAAAGCAACAACATCAGAGCTTCTTGAACGGGACTCCTGACTATAATTTTTTAAGACTTAGAAAATACGGACTTTGAGCTTTATGAAAGCGGACACTTATTCCTAAGATTGAAACAGAAAAAATGTATTTCCCAATTCTCCAGCACTGCTAAAACCAAAGAGAAAACAAAATTTGCTACTTGAACTAAGCTGAAAGAATACTGTGAATTAGGCAATGCAGCGTTCCAGACTGAAAAGCAGTTTATTTTCATAGCAGTGAGAATACCAGGCTAAGCAACAGTCTTGCGCTTCTTCCCCAAGAAACTGTTATATTATGATAATAAGTGAAGAGGCAGAAGGGAAAAGCGAAATACAGCACAGGCACAAAGAGCAGTCAGTACAAACAAAACCAAAGCCATTGGTACTCAAGAAACCTCTAATATGGCTCAGAATTAAAGCCTACTGTTCCTCCATACTAACAACGTTGTTCAGGAGCTCAGATATTTTGTACAGCTTTAGGTGGGACTTCAGCGTTCCAGTACAACAGTGACAAGTGACTCAAACCTGTGCAGCACCAAATTTTTAACCCTTTCCCTAAAGAAAGCTGATCAGTGAAGGTGTCAATCGCACCTCACAAATTTACTAAACAATTTCAAGCAAGCTTGAGAAAAGTCAAGACCAGGAAAAGACAGCGTATGGTGTGGTTCTGAGCTTTCCAAAGCTTGTACAAGAGAAGGAAATGATGACCTTCTTGAGCTTCAGAGGGCAGGAAACCCCCACACGGCTTGCACTGTTCAGGAGGTGCCAGCCCGCCTGCACACCTGTGTGTCACACTGTCACCACCGTGGGGTGGTTTCCCAGCTGGCAGCAGAGGGCAGTGGTGAGCTGGGGTGACTGAACCTTTGCAAGACACCGTGCAGGATTCCCAGCTTCTTCACGCCAGAGGACGTCTTGTGGACAGGCAGAGGGGACACAGGCAAGATACGGCCTTATCAAATCAGTGTCAGGCAAGAGCACCACAGCAGAGGAAGTACAGGGACCCAGACAAGCCCACTGGAGTCCAGGTTTCATTAAGCCCCACTGCTTATGAAACATGCTCACAGGAAACAGTGCTAAGGAAATAGCTCTATTCCTCACACAGAATTCAAATACAGCTACACACACAACGTACTAACTCTCCCAAGAAATGAAGCAACAGAGAAAAAGTCCATTAAGAACAACATCAGCAGTGATATACTCAGCAAGTCGTCAATTGTGTCCAGAAAAGGGCACCGTCAACAACAGCGCTTTCTCCCTGCAATCCAGATACCAGGTCAGGGCAGATGGATTATCCCCCACACACACACCACAAATCCTTCAGCTAGGCTGGGTACCACAGCTCAAAGTACTTCTGGATCTAAAACTGTTACCTGGTAGCTGCCTACCCAGAACTATTCCCAAAAAAATCTAGGCATACGGAGATGGTTCCTCTCCTCTTCCTGTAGTCTCAGGATTAATACACATTCTACCAAGTCAGTTTGGATCAGTATTTGTTCACACACAAAACAGTTTCACTAAGAACCAGCAGTGGAAGAGGCTGTATTCCCTTTGACCAAATAAACTACACGTGTACAAACCAACTCCAAACAAACAAAAAAAAGCCCAACAAAAAACCCAAGACCACAAAAAAACCCAACCAAACAACTAAAAGCTAGCAAATACTCTACAGAGACTTGTTTTCCTCAGAGGAAAAATGCAAATCCAAAATTTTACATGAACTGAATTAGTATTTTCTTTAGATCAGGTTTCAACAAGAAGAATACCCAGATGAAACACGATAACAGCAATTCAAGAACTGTCAGAACAATCAAGGCTAATTTGTAGCCACCATTAAACTGAAAGTAGGAATTGCCAGATTTCAGCACTATTACTTAGCAAGCCCATTTGCTTTCAGCAAGACAACACATGTTCCTTCTTTGCAGGAAAACAAAAAAAGTTCCTATCTCATCTTTTTTTTTTTTTGTACACAATTCAGCAGTATTTAAGCATATTCCTTAAACTTCCAGCACATGAGCAATCCTAACAAATCTAATGAAAATACACAATTTAAAGCTAAGTATGTACTTTAAAATCTTTGCTGAATTAAAACATGAGAAATTGCAATAGTCTTTAAAGCAAAGAGGTGACAAAGATCTACCTATGAAATCAGGTATCTTTTAACTACTCCACTCTCCAAAAACTAACATTATTTTTTAATTTTAAAACCAAATGAACACGGAAGACATTCTCTCCAGGACCCTAAGAAAGTTCAAGGTCTTAAACAAGAATCTAACAATTCAGTGAGACAAGAAAGCTGTGCCTGAGCACTATTCAAATGCAGGTCACACTAAAAAAAGCTTTTGCTCCTGTTTCACTTTTGTTCTTTACATCTTGTACAAGACTCGATGAGCAAGCACCTAGAACACTTAAGAGGCAAAAATTCAACATACAGAAATATTATGACCTCAAATACGGAAATCCAGTTTTATCCTTTACACAGGAGCTGGTGCAGTGGCTGTCGTGTCCTGGAGCAAATGGCTCATGCTTTGAATAGCATTCCCCTGCTCCGCTGAAGCCGAACACGGCAGGAATGCGGCCAGTGTCAGCCACAGCTACGTCTGTCCACGCTGGATGAGGTCCTGTGCTTCCCTCCTCCTCCTCAGCAAAACAAATAGCTGAGGAGAAATTCCACATATCAAACTCTCAAGTTTAACAGTTCTGCCAGAAGTCAGCAAATACAGATCCAACCCACTTGTAAAAAGCCCAGTAACCCTTTCAGAGTAGTTTTCTCGTTCCCTGCACCTTCTAACAACTCAAGGACTGCCAGCACTCTTCAACATCTATTATGCCCATGTGTCAGGTACTATGCCACAAAACTTGATCTTTGCCATTTTTTAGCTGCCACATCAACAGAAAAACTACATTCAATTCATCAATAGAAAAAATACATTCAATTCCATTATTGCTCAGAAAGACAAAGATGGACACTATGGCATTCTTGAATCACTTCTCTCCAACCTGCTTACTGCCAGAATTGAGGGGGCATTATGCTTCTACTTAAGTCTTTGATCTCACTCCTGCAATATTCCCAACATCCCATGAAGATTTTCCCAATATCATTAATAGAGTACTCTTATGTCACTGATTTTAATCAGTGAGAAGAGTCATTTAAGTGTATCAAATGATTCCACAAATTCAACAGAGAGAAAACACAAATGCAGTTTTGACCACCCCTAGATTAAAACAAGCTGTAATAAGTTTTAGAAGTTCATTACATACGAGGCAAAATGCTGCTTGGGTACAAACTCAAACCTGGTAGGTGTTCTGCAAGGTTATTTGTTATTTGTTTAAAGTGTATAAAAGATGACAAGTTACTTTTAAGTCAGAAGAAATCTTGTTATTTATATTGCTAAAGAAGTATTAGCACAGACCAAACATAGAAATACTAAGGGACAACACTAACTCAGTTTTGCAGCCAGCCCAGAACACTCAGCATCGTTCTACTAGAAATAGCACTTAATCCCCTTTTTCTACTAGCTTTGACACTCAAATAATTCCACTAGGCACCCCAAGCAACTGGTCCCATAGTGGGAAAGGTATGAGGAAGCACAACAGAGGCGGCGTATGAACGAGAAGACAACACAGGAAAAAGGAGTTACACAAATGAAACTATGACAAAGAAAAATCAGTTAAAGATTTAAAAATCAGTTAAAGTTAAAAGAGCAGGGAATATCCCAAGAGCAGCCACCAAAAGCTACTTCCACATTTCCACTCCCTGAGCTGACTGACAATTCTCAAGCACAATAATCAATAAACAGAACAGAAGCTAAATATAACGTTAGACCAACCAATTTGAATTAAGTAGGAAGTTGAATGTTATTTTGTTTAGCTATAGATAATGAAGTAACTATCAACTGCCATTAAACTTAAAACCGTATTACTAAATTATCTGAATGGCAGGCAAACACCACTAATAACTTCCTTAGGAGTTCCATATAGCAAATACCATCAAAACGCTGTTCATGAAACCCAGAATTAGCAGGCTGACCCTTTAAAACAAAGAAAAATTTACCGTTTCACAGGAAACCACAAGATGCCAGAGGATTTCACAGTTCGGGGAATACGGATTAAAGGTTAATCCCAAACTCATGTTTTTAAGCAACTAAATTGCTTGAGTTCTGCTACAGCAAATCAATTACTTGACCAACCGATCCATGATTCCTCCTGGACTCGGGATCCTCTACAAAACCACCACTGAAGTGCAGCGCAGACATGTGGGCCTGCCATGCAAGGATCCAGCAGGAAACAGAAACCCTTCAGAAAGAACCCTGGAAAGCCAGGAAGGATTGGGCACTGGCAGGCACCCACCACACTTACAGCTACAGAAAAACTGGCACCTGAACTGTGAACCTGTTCTTTAAAGCTGCAGCTTAAGAGGGACCCATGCATTAGACTGCATTTATACAAATAATAAGCTGTAACTGCAGAACAAACAGACTGGCAACTAGACTTACCAAAAGAATCTGGTCTTTGGAGCCTGTCACAGGATATCCTTAACAATGTGCTTGACAAACACCTTTGGGAGTTGCCCGGGTTTGCCAGATTTTCTTTTGGGACAGAAAGATGGACAGCCCCATCTCTTATACTCCTTCTAGCCGTAACTTTCTATCGGCCTACACAGAATAAAAGATCAGCAAGGCTCTTACCATCGCAGGTTAACCCTTGAGATCACAGAGGCAAATCTCTGCAGAGCTTCTCATTGAGCCTGCCACTAGCTGTGCTCTGTTCCCTTTTTACCCAAGCACTTCCTTGGCCAGGCTAGCAGCACAGGAACCCAATGCACATGTCCACTTCAAAATACAAAACAACCCTGAGCACCCACATTAAGCCCTGAAGGGCAGGAGCTGTGATTCCACTCAGATCCTTCTAGGTTCTGCTCCAGCCAGAACTTTCAGGTATCAGAAGCTCCACTCGGGGTACACAGGTCTGCACTGCACCATGGGAGTAACTCACAAAAGAAGTTATTCATATGCACCTCATAGCATCAAACAAGAAGTTAAAAAAGTTGCAAGAAATCACCACATAAAAAACCAGAGACCCAGGCATTACTCAAAGATGGACCATAGAGGTAGCTACTACTCGTGCATTACAATTCAGCAGCCCTAACAAAGGTAATTCCAGGGGACAGAATGATTCCTTGAAGTCTTGACTGGTTTTCTGACATTCACCAGGGGATTTTATATCTTTCATACTTAGTATCTAAAATTCCTCTCTCTTCAGTCTAGCTGTGCCTTTCCTCTCAAATACCAAGAAAGAAGCACAGCTGCTTCCTCCCGCTGCAGAGAGAGGCTGCGGCAATGCTCTGTTCTCCATCACTTCTGCTGTTCTGGACCAAACTTCCCCTGCCCCCAAACCTACTGCAGGGACACAGAAGTCATGTGTTTGCAAACCCCCAAGGTGCCCCTCTGGTTTATTACTTCTCAGAGCCAAAGCAATGCAAACAGCCCTGCCTACTGACTCCTTTCTTCTCCTTTACTTTGTAGCCACAGCTAGCAGCAAATCCACTCGCACCTCAAAAATTTTGCTTTATAATTAACATCAGGAATTACCAGTCTTAAAGTATCAGACCTCCTAATAAGGTCTGATACCTTCTGCTTTGTCTCTCTGCTACGCTGAGAACAGCCACAAAAAAGCTTTTCTGCATCCATCAGCCTCACTCTGCAGCTGTAAAAACAGCAAACAGCAGAGAAAGGAACATCAGGACAAGAGCTCAATAATAGGTAACAGTAGGAAGAAAAATAAAACCTAAAACCAGTAGATTAAGAAGCAAAGGGATGAGGGGGGAAAACACCAGACTGGAAGACAGGCCAAGCCCTACTTTCAGCCAAATTAACAGAGGAAGTGTGATAAAAACCATTCTATCCCTCACTCCTGGAACCTTCCACTTGGGAATTCACCTAAATACACAGACAGAAACTGCAGCTAGCAACGACATGAACCTGAATAAATATCATTCGCCACATCTCTCACTAAGGTGGAGACAGTGAACAAAGAGCAAAATAAGGGTTTGTATTTGCCTACCAACAAAGTCTCTGCAGAGCAGAGGAATACTGGCCAGAACAAATTTTATGACCGAGATATTTGGGTCTCCATTTGAATTAATCAATACACTTCTGCTGGACAAAACCAGACCCATCCAGTCACGGCACACCAGTGGATCACCTTGAAACTATGCTGATCGTGGGTTTGCTTAGACCTCTACTCCGATGAGTTCTGCCTTCCACCAACAACTCTTGACGAGAAGACAAGGAAGAGTCAGCAATTTGAACACACTTGTCAGTTGTATCGTGTCAAAACACCAACACCCCACCTGTACGAGCATAACTGCAGCTGCCAGCAAGCTCCAAAGCATATGGGAAGTTCCAACTGTGAGCTGGAGTGTGGGGTTTTAACCAGACCACTTGCACTGGCAAGTCTTTCTAAGCATTGCAGATTAAGTACGTTGTGCAATATTTTTTTGAAACAGAACTTGGGTAATAAAATTACTTCCTCTAGCTGGCTTTGAAGTGGAGAAAAAACGCTGCAAGAACAAGAACTCAATTGGCTTTTAGCTGCCTGGCAAATGCTCTAATAAGAAAGCCCGATGACCTACATTCACAAGGCTCTGTACTAAACCACTATTACAAAATCCAATATAAAGCCTGACCATGTTTAAGTGTTTTCCATTAGCAAGCAGCAGTATCTTGTTAGAGAAATATGAAAACATGTTATTGTCTTTAGTGATGATGATCTTAATTAATCCTCTAAATACTGTTCTGAAACATGTCAGCTTGGTCATTCCAGACTGCTTAAGCTCCCGACGCTACACAAAGACACCGAAACCTCCGCTCCTCAGTGGGATGCACTGGGATGTTAACAGAAAGAGAAACTTCTTAAATATTCTCAAACTGGGAAAAACTGAATTCATAATCATTTACATTTCTGACGCTCTTCCAACAAGCGACAGAAATGTACCGGTTCAGAAACTCGGGCAAAATTTAAGCTAGCACCAGAACAGCTTATTGCAACTCAGTTAACACACCAGTGAAAGATTTCCTCACATAAAGACATCGGCTCTCTCAGCCAGCTAGTCAGATAACCTGAAGCAGATGGGTTTGAGTTGTCCTGGAAAAGATATTATTAAATGAAACCCTACTGTGGTAAATATCTCCAAAAAGCGACAGATAGAGTAAAATCAGCAAGTGTTTAAAGGAAATATTAAGTTAGTCCTTCACTCTACACCCATATAGTTGGAAGAGTTTGATACATTCAGCTTCAATTCACAGGAGCAGATTCCAAAAACAATGCATAACACAACTGAAGGAGAAATGCCCTACTTTGAAAAAAAAGAACACTTTCAAAAATGCACTATAAAGCAGGCAACTAGTCAAAACAAGCAGGTTATGGTCAAAACAGAACAGGAAAGACAGAAACACTGGGACAAAAAAGAAAAATCCAAGTGGCGATTCTCAAAGGCACAAAATTACCGTTAGAAGTCGACAGGCTCAGAAAAATCTAACTGCCCACAGTGCCTTCAGGAGCCCAAGACTGCACAGCTGGGGCCAGTGTCGTGGTATGTTGAAAGTACCTTGTGCTGTTAGGGATGGCAGTAGCACAAAACACGCTCGTGTAACCAAGACAGAAAAAAATGGGGAAAAAAAATTTAATTAACTTCTCCCTAATTTACTAAAACCCACCTTACCCTAAATGCAGAAAAAAATAGGTCCATGTAAAATCACTGCCTTTCAGATTGCATGAAAAGATACTACAGTCGAGGAGGCTTAAAAGAAGGTTTTATTTGTCTGAAGAGCACAGCAAGAACATGGATACAAAGCTAGTGTCAAATTAACATGGAAATACAAAGAGATGCCTGATCCGCCGGGACTGAATTGTGAAGGGACTACACATTCATCTCTGAGTACATAAAACCTCCCAGCGCTCTGCAGCACTCATCTGATAGCTCCAAGTACAGATTTAAGCTAAGCAAGCTGCAGGCGTCCTTCCTAAACCAGAAAGGCAGTTGCTACAACACACAGGTTTAAAGCAGCAAAAAGTAAAGCAAACACCACCTGGGAAATACATTTTAAGTCCAAGTACTCTTCTCTTTCTGCTGTCTCTCCACAAAGAAGACTAGGGAGACCTCTTCACCACTGATTAAAGTGGTAAATTTGGTTCTGTATGTCCTCTGTACTTGCACGAGCCAGGTTTTCCCTACTTGCACCTCTTGTTTCAGGATGAAACCATATGCTATTAATCTATCAAATGGGTGATTTGTTTGAGACAGCAGATTTAAGATACTGAATGAAGCAAACCAAAAAAACCAAATGACATCGGCAAAGAGCTGTGAGGCCACCCAGAAACAATGGGCTCTCCTCTGAGGAGGAGGGAGAGGCATCACCATGGACAGCTCAGCCACCGCGCTCATCCGGAGCCACCACGTAAACAGGATGGATGAGTATATTCCAAATGGAACTCAGAAACTCCTCACACGGCAAGGAATTCCAGCTGCAACACTATATCCAGTTGCACTACTTCACTTTAGGTTCGGGAATACACATGGCTTGAGCAAAATTCATGGAATGCTTATGGAGTTGCCACAGGGGAATTCTAACACTACAAGTTTCAAAGCCAGTGGCGTAGAACCTGAGCAGATGAGTTACGGTTTGCTCACAAGGACACTTCTGCCAGCAAGGCTACAGCACCACAAATCTCTAAAGCAGGTGCATTAGAGCACCAGTGGAAAAATATCATTCGTCTTAACGAAGCAAATCGAAGTGAAAAACTCGTGTTCATCCATCAAGCATCAGCTGCTGACAGAGGTTCAATATCAAACTGGAGCGACAAATGTGGCACAATATGAAAAATGCCATTTTTGAACTTCTAGGAGGCTACGACGCTCAACCCCAACAGAGTTCAGGGTCGAGTCTGCCCACCTGTAAAAGCACAGAGACAGCTCTGAATAAGCTGAACCTTTTCACCCAGCAATCCAGCAGCCTGTAGCACTTAGTGCCAGCTACAAAGGAGCTGCTTGAAATCAGTTTTACATGGTACCTTCTCAGCCATAAAAGCCTCTAGCTGTAATAATACTAGGCTACCAACACAATGGGGGGTTTTGGCTACTTAAGTGCATATCATAAGCCCTGTATATACAGTGCACTGCCAAAAAAACAAGCTAAAACAAAACAAGGCAGACACAGAGACGTTTCGACACCCAAGTTAGTTATTTCAATAACTCTGCCTACACTGACCCAATTGTGTTTCAGCTCTGCTGGGAACTCGCTTAGACGCAGTTCATTAATACTGTTATGTTTTATTAGTCTGGGTCATAAAAGTTATTCCGAAGAGAAAGAACGAGGGGGTATAAAGTACACACCACGGTTCTTAGTTTCCTATTCACGAGGAGCACGTATCACCCAGGAACAGTCGCTTGGTGCGATGGGAGGACAACTTCCAAACCTGCAAAGCCACCCCAGGCAGCCTCATGCTTTGGCTACTGATGGTCTTTGGCAAGAGCTGCCCACGACACCCGAGGGCTTTGCCAAGCTCCAAGAGAGTTCAACACCCGAAAAGAAACCTCAGCTGAGCGATACACCTAGAAAAGCTGTAGTTTTCTACCCGCAAACACCAATCACTTCTCCAAAGTTAATCATCTTAAGATTTTAAGCACCATGCCTAGCAGCTAGCACATAAACTCCATCGCTGAATTGTTTCCCTAAAAGAAGCACAAACAGAACCAGAAAGACGAACCAGGTGCAGCAGGTTTTTTCCTCTTTCTGGCAGGATTAAATGGCACTTTGAAAGCAAGCATTTTGTCTGGCCGTATTGGCACCCAAGGCCCGCAACATAAAAGCAGGTAAGTAAGAAGCACCTGAAAACTTAGTCACCGCATTTCCTGCGCTCATTACCCGTAGGGTTATGTAGATTTCTACCCAAGCTTTCACATTTTGACACGAACGTTTTACCCTGACTCCCAGGGTAAATCCAGGCTCTCTCGGATCCAGGCAGCCGGCACAGGGGACCGATGCTCGGCCGCGTCCCGGCTCTGTTCAAACGCACAAAGCAGCAGCAAAGCCCAAACCTCCCCGGAGGGGCCGGCTCCAGACCACTCCGCCCCTCGATCCGGGCTGTCCCCGGCAACCCCGGGGGCTCATCCTGCCGGCCGCCCGGGCCCGGCGCCCCCGGCCCCGCCGCCGCCCCTACCTGGCCGCAGCGGCTCGGTGATGCTCAGCACCAGGAGGAAGAGGAGGAGGAAGGTGCCGCTGTCCGCCTTGGGCACCATTTATCCTCCGTTCATCCTCCCCCGGCACAGTGCCACAAACCCGCGGGGAGGGACGCGCGGAGCGGCGGGAGGAGGGGCCGCCGCCGGGCCCGCGGGGGGCCCCGGTCCGCACCGAGCTTTTTCCTTGCCCTCCCTCAGCCGTTCGCCGCCGCCCCGGGCGGAGCCGGCGGCCCTGG
>VZTA01001303.1:74895-86582 GCA_013398855.1 Mohoua ochrocephala
ACAGCGGCCCCTCGGTCCCCCGCAGGATGGCCATTGATGGCCACCACAAATCCCCCCAGGATGGCCTCTATCAGTCCCCTCAGTCCTCCCCAGAATGGAAACCCCATTCCCTCCATCGCCCCAGACTAGAGTTGCTCAGTTCCCTTCACCTCCCCAGGACAGCCTCCATCAGTCCCCTCCGTCTCACAACAGCATTTCCCTGTCCCCAGCCAGAGTGTCCTTTCCTGCTCGCATCCATCACTGCCTGACCGCCTTTCCCATTCCCGCTGGAACAGCCCCAACCAGTTTCCTCTGTCCCCCGGGAGAGCCTTTCCGGGTCCCCTCCATCTCTGCTGCGATGGCCTTTCCCTGCCTCTGCAGGGACTTCCCAGTGCCACCACCTTGCCTGTCCCGCCGCAGAGGCGCAAAGCTCTGGACTTTCCCAGCCCCAGCAGGCTCCCAGGTTGACCATCTTTTGCTTCTCCATTTCTGCGCTGCCCACGGCGGCGGGGTGAGACAGTCCCCGTTCTCGTGTCTGCAGGGTGGCACCGACAGGCAGCACCCGGCGCTCGGACACTCCCACAGCCGGCAGTGCCAGAGCCAGCCGGTGTTTCCATACCTCCTGGAAACACTGTGTTCCCAGTTCCCAGGCCCAGACAGAGAGGAAATACATAAAGAAAACTAATTGTGCGGCTCAGGTCATTGTTTGTGGCCCTGCAAGTGACAGGTGCCTGTAGGAATTTGACCCTGGGTGTTGCTGCATGTCAGCCGGGCAGGGTGGTGGCTGTCCCAGCCTGGAGTCAGCGGCCTGGTGCCACAACGCTCCTGGTGCTGGATGGAGGGCAGCCCAGGTGGTGTTTGGGACTAAAAGGCAGTTTTAGCATCAAGACCCCCTTCCCAAATTCATCTGGAATTCCCACTGACAAGGGGAAGTGTTTGGGCAGCGCCAAGACATGGGCTCAGCCAGGGGCCGGACACAATGCCTGACCCATGGTCAGCAGAGAGCTGTCACTTGCCTCTGCTGGGAATTCCAGCTTTTTAATATAACTTATTCAAAGTCAAAACCTGCGAAGCTGTCTGGGAAATGTTTTTTGGTTTTTTTTTTAATATTTACACTGAGGTGTTTTCTACTCTTTTGCTACAACCTGTAGTTCTCAAATAAAACATTGAAATTCCAATAAGGACCATTTTGACCCAATTTTACCCACTCCCTGTTTCCCAGTTAAATACCAATTACTCACTACACCCAGCAGCAAATTTTTCTCAAGGGTTTTCCTGATGGATGTACACCTACTTCTGCTCTCTCATGGCTCCTGCTCCCCCTCAGTCACTGACTGCCCCACGTGTCAGCTGCGAACCTGCAGGCAGGGAACAGGGGCTTCTGTGGGGTTTCTTGAGCGCTCACTGCCTCTGTCCCCCCAGGAGCTGTTGCTGTGCTCAGGTCAGCAGCACCGGGGAGGTGCTTCTTCCAAACCTAAATGTGCAGTTTAACATGGGAGGGGAAACTGGTGCCTGCCAAGACCTCCCTGGAGCTGGGGTAGCAGCAAGTGTGAGCTTGGAGCTGTGAGCCCTGGGGGCCTCGGGAGCTGCCTCGGGAGCACTGCCTGGCCAGGAACGTGCTTGGGGACCCGCTGGAGTGCGTCACAACCAGCGGGGCACTGCCTGAAGATTTAGGCCAAAACCCACTTTCCCAGCTCTCATGTGCTGCCAAATACTGTCACGATCCAAGAGCCCGTGGGGACCTGAAATATGACAACATCCTCCAGCACAAAGCAGGAGCATCAAACTCCCCAGCTTTGCTCTTCCCATGGGATGCTGTGGGGACAGGCTGTTCTGAGCCTGGCTTCCTGCAGCACAGCCTCACAGGCCAACTCCAGACTGATCCAGGGTATCCTTATCCACCCCAGGGCCTGGGCATTACACCATACAGGGTGATGCATAAACAAACATCCTATGATGCCTCCACCATGAGAGCAGGGCACAGGCTGCTTATCCCCTTGGCTTTTGTCCCAAGGCAAGGCAGGCCTCGTTTCCCCCACACCACATCCTGCAGCAACCCCAGCTCTGAAGAGAGGCAGGTCTGGAGCACACACGTGTGCCCGGCAACCCCTCAGCACCCCTGAGCAAACAGGCAATGAACGGCCCAGCAGCACCAAAGTGAAGGGTGAGAGGTGCCCACTGCCCCAGGCTGTGCCAGGTCAGCTGCTGGGGCCAGGAGAGGTGGGGGGAAGGGGCTCATGGTGAGGCTGGTTGAACTCTGGCCTGACCCTGAGCTGGGGCTTGTAACCAGCTGCTTTTGGGCCAGCAGCTGTGAGCTGGGATTAAGGCAACAAGTGCAAATATGAGGAAGTGAGAATTGCTCCATTTCCCTCTCCCCTGAGCGAGTGGACCCATTTCTGTTATTTTTGCAGAGAAATAGCCCAATCCTCCAAAACAACAAAGTGTCTCCAACCACAGCTTCCCTTTTGACCTAAATAATCAGCCGCAGCCCTTACTGGAACCTGCTTTTGGATGGGTGAAAAGCTGCAGCCCCTACACCACGCAGAGATGGTTACCCCTGGGCCAGGGAGAGGCTCCTGCCCCTGAAGGTGCAGGGCTCAGAGAACCAGCCTGGGGCTCAGTGATTACACTTACAAGAACAAGAATCTCTTGTGGTCTCCCATTTTCTTTCCTGCATGGGGCAAGGAGCCAAGGCCCAGGCTGCACATGGCAAGCACCCACAGCCTCTGGATGCGATGGTTTTCACGCCATGTGGACATAGGTCCAGTATGACTTCCAAGCATCCAGGGACACACCACAGCCAGCCTGGCCACCCAGAAGAGGCCTGGGGCCACCGCTGCTCGCTGCCAGCCACCTCTGCAGCATCAGGAGAGCTCTAGGTGCTGTTATGGCTGAGGGAGCAAGTGTGCTTGGGCCTTGCACATAGGGAAATGCAGATACACTGCAACGGCAAAAGAAAAATAACCTGCTAAAAATGGGAGGACAAAAAAATCACAAGTCATCGAGAACCAAGATGTTTTTTTCACACTGGATTTGGCCCTGTAAGGCACATTATCTGCCACTGCTACAGCAGCAAAAATATCTGGCAACGAAGAATTTACTGATTCCCTAATTACAGATAGCAGGGGCTGAACTGCAGCAGGAAGCAAAGAACAGACATTACAGCAGCATTACAGGAACAGCCAATCTGAAGAGCACTACAGCCCTTTCAACAGAACTGAAAATAAGTTAAATTCATGTAACTGAAAATAAGTTACATTTCCAACAAACATGTGAAGGCCCATCAGTGTGGCAGAATCAAGACTGATTTTAGTCTGGCTGTCTAGGTTAATGCACTGGAGGGCGAACACAAAACCAACAGCATCCACAGGGTATTTAATGCAATCTGCTTTTAAGCATGAATTGCACAACGTGGAACTAACCACCCTCAGATATCCCATTCCCCTATTATTCCAGCTACACCTTGGTATGAGCACAGCCAGTTGGAAATGCTGTGGCAGAGAGATGCCACATCCCACTCCTGATCCATGTGTACACCCCATCCACAGTCCCTCAAATGCTGCTCCGTCTTTCCGGGCATCCCAGACTCAGAGGAGCTTTTGCACCCACAAATGGGCAGGAATCCCACATCTGCTCCTTGCTCCTGGTCTCCTCAGGGACCCAAACTGCAGGCCAGGGTCTGACCATCTGCCGGTGCACCTAACAGAGAGGTCCTGTGCCTAATGGGGACAAGCATTTCACTATGAAATAAATAATTAGCATTTGGAATTACCTAAGAACTTGGTTCATATTTAGCCAGTTCAGTCCTTAAAGAACAATTCTGAAAGCATGGAACTTTAGTAAATGCACTCCTTTTACATTAATTCGTGAGTACCTGAGAACAATTTTTTTGCTTAAAGAAAAAAATATAGCCTTCAAGTATTTCTGGACTAAAAAGGCAAAAATTACTATTTTTTGAGTCATGATTCCTAGCAATGTCATGTTGATCAATTTATTTTTACAAGGTGCACTATAAAAACTGAGTCTCTCGGAAGGGTTTTTCACAGTCAGGAACACAAGTTTTGGAAGTGGCAGGGGAAACCACACAAGAGGAAGCTCCCCACCAACACAAACACAGCATCCAACGCCCCAGACCTTAGAGAAGGCTGCAGACACTCCTCAAGTTGCTGGGTAAGACTTTCCATGGATGTTCCCTCAGTAAAACATCACCTGACTACAGCAAACACCAACACTGCCAAGTGTTACACACACCGTCTTGTACTTGGGTGTGGTGCAAGAAGTGAACACATCTGGCTACGCCTGCTTCCTCCTAAAAGGTGCACGGTGCTTCTCCAGGCTGGATCACACCACACAAGGGCTCATCCCACACGCAAAGGTCAGCTCATATGCAGCAACCACAGCACTGAGTGCAGGCTATGTATGGTTAAAACTGCTTTTCTTTTTTTTTTTTTTGGCCAATTCTAAAAACTAAAGCCAAAAGTTTCAAAGAATAGGAGGAAAACACCAAACAAAAGCCCCAGTGTGGCTATCAGAAGTATCACTTCTGTCCTCCAGAACGGCACTGTCATCCTGGGGGATGACACAGGACTGTCCCTGGCTCCTGCATCGTGATCATCAACTCTGGAGCCACACACAGAGCAGCTATAAAAAGAAATGCGGTCCCTTCCCTCTGCCAGCTGCAGAACAGGGCAAGCCCAAAACCTGCAGAAGAAAAGCCTGAGCAAAAGCAGCGAGGCAAATCCCATTCTGCAAAGTGTAAGGAGTGAAGGAGGAAATTAGGTCCTCTTAAGGAACGCTGGTTTTAACAAGATCACAAAGTTAGTCAAACCTGTGAACTGCATCAGTGTAAATTCAAGGTAAAGAGAACCTCTCTAAAATTCTGTGTCACACCTCAGTATACACATGGTCGTGTCCTCTCTTCTGCAAACCACAAACTCAAACAAGTTTGACAAGCTGGAGCCAAGTCCAGTTCAGCCTTTTAGAAAGGCTTACCCTGCTTAAGAAACAGACGTAGCTGTACAGAAACGAATTTAAATGCATGGCTGTCTTAAAAACAGAAATAGATCTTCAAGAAATTCTCCATTTTCCCAGTTTCCAGTAACCAGTCTGCAGTTCACTGAGCACAGCCAGATCACTATCACCTTACTGGTGATTGGAACGTTCAGAAGAAATCAGATGCCTTTCTTCTTTTGGGAAGCTGCAGTAAATTGTCCGTGATGGATGTAGTATCCTGAGATACTGGAGTCTGAGATACTGTCCTAGACTGTGGCGTGCTCTGGGGGGTTTGAGGCCCACTGGCCGGGGTCTTGTAACCAGGAGTTCCTGTGTGGGCTGGGGAGGGAGTGTAGCTGGCTCGCAGGGCTTTGTCAGTGTATTTACTTGCAGTCCTGTTCACAAGTCTTTGCAAAGCTGGTGACATTGCTGGGCTTAGTCCTTTTGGAGTAAGGCTGAAACAGAATAAACAGTTTTAAGAGATTTTACAGTAAAAAATCTGCCTTTATCAGGAAAAGCATTATTACCTCCCTACATGAGTTCCCCCCACAGAGCAGACCCACTGCCTGCAGAAGTCATTCTGCCTGCAGGTAAATGCAGCCTGTCTCTCTGGAGAAACGAGTGACAGAAAAACCTCCTACATCCCTCCCAAACCTGAGTGGCACTGCCTGACTTCTCCTTTGAGCCCATTCTGTCCTTCCTGTGACCCCCCCAAGCAACTCTTATCATGTCACCTCTTTGCAATGAGGCAAGACACTGATCCAGAGGCATCGCTGGGTGGCTGCAGGGCAGAGCAGTAATGCTGACAAGGAGTGTCAGGGACAGCCACCAGCCACTTTCCCTCAGGAATTCAGTTTTCTAATTTCTAAATTTCTAATAACTTTCAGTCCGAATGTACCCCTTCCCGCTTCCCGTATCCTTCCTTACCATCATTCCTCCCTTTCTACATGTGCTGACTTAAATCTCATCAGATAATACCCACCCCCAGTTCTGCTGTCAAAACAGAAGTCTCACCTGGCCAAGTTTTCTGTCACTTTTCGAAGTGCCTCCTGCTTCTTTGCTCGGTTTTTAGCTGCCACTTCATTGGCCATCTTGAGTCCTAACCTCTCACGGCGCCCGGGCTCCAGGATCTATAAATGCATCACACAGTTCATTCACCAAAGCACTCGAGAGTGCTGAAAAAATTAGTCAAAGCACCTTCAAAGCTGGATTCCAGCGTACAAAGCAGGGAGAAGTGGGCTCAGCCCCCACCTCTCTGCTGCTGCAAAAAAGCCAGAGAGGACACAGAGACCTTCAGCCTGCCTTAGCAAGTAACAAAAATGGTAAAACCAGTCCAGTCAAGGAAGCAGCCACTACCGCTGGCATTTCCTCCTGCTGTTTCTCCTAGACAAACAATGTCACCTGTGTCTTGCCTGGCCTGTAGCCAGCCAGCTCTCAGGCATACACAGACATTGCTAAACAGCAGGAGAACCAGTCAAGGCCTTTGGAGTCTGACAAAATAGAGGCACATACAGCAAATTACACCTTTCTTAAACGAGGAGTCTCAGACAGCTCACATTCAATGACACCAGCAGGAGACAAGTGGCATGCAGGGTTAGGTGCCATTAGCAAAGCCAGAGTGTCTTTTCTACTCTCAACTGATACACCTGCCTCAGGTTGCAACAGCCAGAAGATGAAGACAGAGGGAAATGCTAAAATTTCCACCTACTCATACACTAAAATCAGAAAAATTGAGCGTGTCTTCAGCTTCCTCTGAAAGCCCCTCTATCTTGGCCCACCACTAAATGCAGAATCTCATTCTCCTGCCACCAGTGTGTATTCCAGCTCAGCTCCACCGAGTAGATTTCACATGGATCCATGCTCACCTCCACCCTCCAAGCACAAACTAGATTATTAGTCTCAAGGACTGAGAACACCACCCAGAGATGTGTCACAGTCTATGTTAATCTATTACTTACTCACTTGCCTTTCCCTTCTTAGTCCTTCTCCCCCCAGAAAAGAATGTCATGCTGACTTGCTGACATGAAATACCTTGAAAGCTGGTCCGGGTGTTCTGTCCACATAAGGTCTTTCTGACCCTTCCAGACGCAAAGGGGTGCTTTCAATTTCACCCCATGTCATAAAAGGTGACTCATTCACACCTGAAAACAAATTCAAAAAATCATGCCCATGCAAGATATTTGACTATTCATACACCACAAAAAAAAAAAAAGGCGGCAAATTAGGAAATGCAGCAAATTCATCAACAAAAGAAACCCCTCCACTGCAGAGGAAATCACAGCCAGCGTGAACAGTAACATGTGGCTCCCATTAAAAGGGAATCTTAAACTCACAGGATTGCCTGTAGCTGTGTCACCCTCTCAGTTACAACAACCAAGCACCACCCTTTCCTCTTTCTATGTCTTTATTTTTCCATTTGCTAAGCTTTTGATTAGTGACACTTTCATGTTTCCCTCTGTAGTACTAGTCCTCCCCTCTGCTGGGGTATGAAAACTCCTTCAACACGGGAAACTCTTTAAAAGTAAGAAAACAGGCAGAGGACTTAAGGAACATGTAATAGCCAAATGTACCCTCCAATCACCCTCAGGGACAGCCTGTACCAAACAGTGACTGCACCTTGCCAACAGGTGTGGAAAGGATTCTAAGAGCCCGATCAAGTCACTGGCTAGAAAATCCCGCTGTCCAGGGTTTGGAAAAGGCATTGACGATGGAGAGAGGAGGTGCTCCAAACGCCACCTACAGGTTTTCCAGACGGAAAGCCCCGGTATGTTCAGGTTTTGGCATAACCACAAGCAGCACAGGGAAACAGCATGGGTGGTGAAGAACAGCTACAAATTCAGATACCACGTTTCAACTTGAAGAAAAAGAATCAGTTTGTTCTAACTGAAAGGACCCCAAAGCTAGATGATTCCTGAGCAATACCACAGCAACTTGCTCAGAGTCTCTTGGTGCTGTGTGACTTTTCTACCAGTGTATTGGACTAGGATTTAAGCCCTGCATGCAGTTGGCATACGTGGCACAAGGTTTTACCTCCTCATCTAACCCAGTAATGACACCCTAGTGTTGAACACAGCATCAAAATAAGCGCAGTAATAGTCCTCTAAAAGCAGAAGAAATAAGAAAACCCTCTTACCTGGGGCAGGAGAGGGAGTAGCCACAAATCCATACCCGTTCACTTTTGGAGAATCTTGGGGTATCAGTTCTTTCCCATCGGGTCCCACTTTGCCCTGTTTGTACTGAAATAAAAAAGATAAGGCCATTCACGTGGAGGAAGGTGTGAGTCAGCTGTGTGTATCCAACACACACACACAGTTCTCCTGCGGGATGAACCACACCAGATGGCAAAGCCTAACTAGGTTTGAGTCAGAAGTAGTAAAATTATCCAACCTGAGCATTGAGGGCTGCAGCTTGTTGGAGCTGTGATTTGCTCACAGCTTGGCTGAAAGGGTCCTTCACAAAACGGGTGTTTCGATGCACAACTTCCCTGGGTTTCTTAAAGACATCACTCTCATCAGGTACACCTTGAAAAGCAAAATGCCTTTTTAAAAAGGGCTCTTTTCTCTACTTCACCGGTTCACAGAAATTATCTATTGTACATTTATAGCCAAAAAAGAAAACTACATTTACAAAAATATGTATTTTTCTACAGCAACAAACAGACTAACAAGTCCAAGGAGGATTCTTTGAGCAGAAGCAAAGAGTGAATGAAGATGACAACAAGGTGCTCATAAAGAAGACAGACCAGGAAAGAGCTTTGGCTGCTGAAAACAAGTACTTCTATAATACAGATAATGAGCTTTTCAATGGCAAATAGAACATAATCAAACTTTAGAATCAGAGACCAAGGATGAAGAAAGTAACAGAGAAAAGAAAAAAAAGGAAAAAACCCTTTTTAAAAACAACTTTACAGAAGAAAAAGCACAGCATTACCTGTGAGAGCTGCTCAGTCATGTACAGAAATGCTGTAAGCAGTGTTTGGAGCCAACACACCAACGCCTCACCTGTTGGGTAATACATGAGGGTGTTTCGAGCCGTGTATTCCCAGGTATCCAGCCCAGCTTTCACGTTCTCCAGAGCTTGCTGCTCAGCTGAAGGAAGTGCCAGGTTTTCATTTTGTCGCTGAAAGGGCAATGGAAAAAAAATTTAAAAGGTGAAAAAAAAGAATGGGTTCTGAAGCAGCCTCCTGCAATCCTTTATTCAGGCAGACACAACTCGGAGAGCTCAGTCACAAGCTCAGCCACCTGCCCTAGAACACTTTGCCTAAGGCATGTAACAGACTGTGGGGGACAGCTGGGATAAAAAAATAACACTCCTCAAAAACAACAGCAGCACACGCCCACATGTCAGTGCCAAAGTTCATCAAAAGGCACTGCATCCCCCATCCATCAATGACACATCTGTGCCAGCTGCTCACTGCTGATGGTTCAAGACTGACAAGGCAGGCCCAGAAGAGCTCCTGGACCTCCCCTGCAGGTAGCTGAGGAGGGCAGCACAGTGCCCATGCAGTTCTGTGCTTCAGCAGCTGAGTGTGTTATTACTGATAACAGAAAACTGACAAAAGACAGACAACCTAACTGCAAATAATAAAGGGCTGATGGACAAACAACAGGAACTGTGCTCAGCTGCCCTCCCTGGTGTTGCTGCTCATGGAAGAGGCTGCACTCTGTGCAGTGCTCTGCAGTCTCAAAGCTTTCAGGAGAGACAAATCCTCAGCAAATAAGTGAGCATTGCTCTTGTGTGACAGAAGGGGAAAAAAACCAGACTGCACAAGGAAGCAAAGAGCAGTCACAGGACCCAGGAAACTGAGCCTTAGCAGAAACACAGTGAAATGGTATTTCCCTGCTGTGTCCCTCTGGAAGAGCAGAGACAGAGCTGAGGCAATTCCCTACCCGGGTGTACTCCTCCTCTGCGCTGTACAGCCAGGCGTGCTTGACTTTCTCCTTCTCTTTGGCCACTTCCATGATCTGCTCAAACGAAGCATTGTCCTCACTCGTGTGCTTTGCCAAGAAGGTGTCCAGGCTGGGAAGAGCATCTTTATCATCTTTTTCTGCTTCTCCTAACGAGAGAAGGGAAGAAGCCTGAGGAAGGTTAATGTCTCCCTTTCTGTGAGAGCACTGTATCTACCTCTTAACCCACGGACACACCAATAACTAACATTGAGTTTGATCAAAGAAACAGATCCACACAGACTGGTGTAGGAATCTGTTTTGGAGCACATACAACCAACTTTCACATAACCCCCTTTACGGCATTTATAACAATTTATTTTAAAGGTAAAATGCACAAGTGGCCAGCTGCTGGCAGACATTTTTTTTTTCTGAAGAATTCAGCTAGAGAAACATAATTCTCTTACCTTCCTCTGCAGTCTTGATGCCAGCTTTAGATTTATTTCCCACTGGAAGGCCACCTGGATGCACTTCTGGGGTTTCAAATGTGGCTGGGGTAACATCTGCCACAAAAAAAAAAAAAATTTCACTTGGTTACTCTCACACACAACAGGACCTGCTGTAAGGATCACGTGCCAAAGGAGTCACAGAAGGCAGGTCAAGAGAACAGCAATTTAATTAAAAACTGGTGAAAAAACTCCAAAATGTTCTATTTAATCCTGTCTCAAGCTCCACACAATACTTTGGCCTCATCTAAGATGTTTTCCTCCTGCTGGGAGAAATTCCCAGCAGAGCCAGAGCCCAGTATATTTGTCACCCTAGGCCCTGCTTTTGCCAACAAAAGCAGCAGCAGATCAAACTTAGCCCGGGCCAGGGCCAGCAGCTGCAGTGGGGGAGGAAGGGAGGGACACTGCCTGGTGACACGTGCCCAAACCCCACTGCAAAAGCTCAGCCAGGGGTTGGGCTTTAAGAAACACCTGAACTGGAAGTTAAAGAAAACATAAAACAGAGCACTGGAGCCCTGCTTTGGGAGCCTCTGGTAACCACGAGCTTCCCACACTTTCCGTCCCCAACACATGAAAATCTCAAATGTCTGTAGATGCAACAAAAATCCCTAAAACTACAAACTAAAATAAGGATTCAAAACATAGCTCAGGATTTCTGATAGCAGATAGCATATAGCATTCCCTAGGGAGCAGGAACTTGGCAAAAGATGCCTCTAAAGAATGGTTATTAAAAGGCTGCTTTTTCCAAAACCCTTCCCTCAAGGAGTTATTAGACACCATCAAAGAGAAATTCAGCACCAGCCACTGGCTACTGCCCAAACTGATGCACTTAGTTCTCATGCAACATCAACCTTGAATCTTTGAGATAAGCATTGCTTGCACAAAGTTAGATAAAGCTGGCTAGCAATATCAGATACAAACCCCTCATGCCCCAGAGAGCCAGTTCTTACAGGGTGCAGGTGTGTCCCTCGACGATTTGCTCAAGGAAGAGCCAAACTTGATAGCAATTTGTCTCATCTTCTCCAAGTCGCCATTTTCTTCAGCCTCCAGATATTCCTTCTGTGCTCGCAACTTCTCCACGTCGGGAAAAAAGTCTCGCTGGATGATTTTCTCCAAGCTCTACAAAGAGAGAGACACCTGCAATGCCGCGCTGGGCCACCCGGAGTGGCGGCTCAGCTCGGAGCCAGCTGTGCACAGCCCCGGGCAGGCCGAGAAGCCCCCCGGGAAGCCCCCCGGGAAGCCCCCGGGCACAGGGCCGGTGGCAGAGCGCTGACAGCGGTACCGCAGGAGGGCCGGGAGCCCGAGGGACGGCTCCGGCGCCACT
>VZTA01001305.1:2254-17602 GCA_013398855.1 Mohoua ochrocephala
TGGGACAGTTGGCCTCCCCATCTGAGAATGCAGAGTCCCAAGCATGCCTGTCTCCTTGTTACAGTAACCTGGGGTATCTCACTTCCCACTTCCTGCTCCATCTGCACCTTCACCTGCACGGCTACCGGCACGGCTGCAGGGCTCAGAGTTCAGACCGCAGCACCCGATTCCACCAGCAGATTCACTAATGAGCGGAGCAGAACGTTGCACACCCGTGGTTCGTTACTCAGCGTGAGTCTCGTTACCCACCCCTGCGCTGCCTTCCCTGGAGCCTCACTCCAAGCAGGACTCCATGGTGCTGGGTCCCGTTTGATCAGCGCCAGTGTCCCAGGGCTCCACACTGGTAATGCTAGGCTTCCATAAAGCCAGAGTTTTCACTTGTTGAGTGCCGTGCCTCACCCCTGAGGAATCTGCACTGCCTTTCATGTGTAACATCATTTGAACATTTTAATTATTTTTGGATAATGAAGTAATTTTTGTAATACATGCAGTGATATATTGTAGTATATTTCCAAGCACAATATTGACATGTATGCAAACTTGACTCATCTGTTTTACATTATAATATTGCTTTAACACAAGCCACAGAATACTTAATTCTAGTGAAATGCTTTACTGATGCAAATTCTGTTAGCATACCAATACGCCAGTCTCAGGTAACTGAAAAACCCAACCACTCTGATACCTGCAGGCCATTGGATAAAGTTCAGACATTGTGTCCTGAACTCAGGCTTTAGAAAATAGTATATGGTTGGAGTTTTAATTTCAATTATACAAATTAACTTCACTCAGCTTTCAAACACTGCATCCTGACACCTGTAGGTGTACAGACTTTTTGCATCCCTTGTTTCCTTTTTCACAATCTCTTTCCATGCTTATTTTTCCTTCCTGACTCCCACTTACAGTTTCCTGCTGGGCCTTTCCTGCTACATACCTAACCCTTCCTCTTTCCTGTCCAGGAAATCGTTGCAAAAAACCAGTAATTCAAGTCTCTGTGGGTTTCAGGCCTGAAGTGGAGGCAGAGCTCAGGAAGAATTAGTTTCCCTGCTGTAATTACTGTCATGACATGGGAACTGCTCACTTTTACTTTGCATTAGGTGGAAGGCTTGGCAAAGGATGCTTGTGAGTTTCTGTGTCATGACTCTTCCCCCAGCTACACCCTTCCAAAGCAGGTGTGGGAAATAATGAAGAGACCAAAGTGCATAATTGAACAGCTCTGTCACTGAATAGCTTTTTGCCTTTGATGAAAACTTCTCATGTAAAAATGGATACCACTTTTACAATACAAGCTGATTTGTTTGAAATCACAAGAAACTGATGAATGTTTTCCTACGTTCACTGTTCTAAATAAAGTGGAAACAAATAAGTGCAACCAAACAACGAACAATTTTTTTTTTTAAATTCAAGTCTGGATATTTTTAATGCTTTCATCACCTTGTTTATGAGTATATAGGCACCTTCCAATTTTGACCCACAATGAACCCAAAGGATGTGAAAGTGTTTGATAATTTTTGAATCAAATGTCTAAGCAACCTTACCAGCTTACCAGGGTGGTAAATATTGAAAACCCGTCCCAATATTAGGTGGCCTTGCTAGAGTTTTTCACTTCTTCACCGATGGAGAAAACACTGATATCTGTGAACTCTGAGTTTCAGAGAATTGCTCTGTTCATCAGTAGAAACATCCAGGGAGTTGAATAGTGTCTCAAGACTATTAACTCAAGACTAGTAACTCTCAAGTTACTTCAAGAAAGTTTCTTTAACTACATCCTGACCTTACAAGTTGCTTCTCACCCCAGGCCACATTAAAAGTGACTTTGAAGGGTCTCTTCAATCTGCTGGTATTTTAATAATAATTTATAGTAAATCCCTGTATTTTTCTCGTTTACTCTAGTGCTTTCTTCCTTCTCCTACTCTCTTCCTCCCCCCATAAAAAATAGCCAGCCAAATAGAATTCCAATTACAACATCCGGGAGTGCTAGATAGGGGAATACTGCTGCAATCCAGCCCAGAGAGACTTTCAAAATTGTTTGTAGTCCATGCAAAAATCTTATCCACTATCTTTGTCTAACAATGTTAATAGTATTGCCACAGGTACGATTTATTCTATTTTGTACAAAGCTGCTCTGTTTGTCCTAATTCCAGAATGGTCCATGCAAATGATGGGCATTGTAGGAAGCTCCTATCGAGTCATGAAAAGCATGAAAAGAGTTTAGTATATAATTTTCATTTATACTAAGAAATTTTCAAGAATTATAAAAATTAAACTAATCTAAAAGATTAAGAAATTTAAATAATTTTAAAAAATTCTTTTGTAGTAATTATAATTTCCTCTGAAGTTCATTGAGTAGTTAAAACCTGTGTATAACTATCTCTCATCTTCTGAAATGATTGCATTCTGGTTACTTGATATTCCTCCAATACAAGTGAAAGAGAAGGAGGCCCCATCTTTTTCTCTTAAACTAGGTAGGCTTTTCCAAAAAGGGGTAGACACAAGAAACAAACCCAACTCAGACTGATCTTCAGATTCCAGATAGCACATAAAGTACTGTCAGCTGGTAAGAAAATCTAGATGGAAATCCAACTTGTGAGACACCAGGAAAATCTGAAAAAGTTCCCAAACTAAAAACCCAAAGCCATGTTGACTAACAGCAGGTTCAGTTGCTTTGCCTTCTGAATACAGGAAAATGTGAGCTCTGATGTTCATTTTCTACAAATGACTGCCATTTCCCAAGTTGGCATTTATTTCCTCTATCTACATGTTTTTTACCAAGAAAACTCACCTTTCCTCTTCAGTATTTCTTACATCCTTCTGTATCCATAGTATTCTGGAGGGGTGGATAGTTTTGTAAGGTGAAAACAAAGTTCTACACATGTGAGAACTGGGTTATGAATTTCTCTGGCTAAAAATGCCAGCACAAGTGCCAATGTGAGGTGAACTGAGAGAGAGATTTTGTTTGTGGGAAATCCACTTCTGGACAGGCGTTCACTAAATCAGTTACATGGCTGGCTGCTTCCCCATGGATCCCATTGGGCAGCGCAAGGTTCAGATGGATTAGGAAAGACAGCCTAAACACGAGACAGTTGCATGCGCCAGTACCAGCTCCCTGATTCAGATTCTCCTTCCTCCCCCAGCTATCAGTGGATAGTAATATAACTTTACTTAACTACATAATTGATATCAGTCTAATTTTTTTGAATTTATCCAGCTATTATTATTATTATTCCTTTCCTGAAATATATTAATTTTTCATTTCCCGACCTTTAAATACTTCATAAACTTGATTATCCTACTGCCTGCTTTCAGTTCTCCAGTTTAAGCCTTTATCTGAATCCCAAGAGTTGCTAACTGGGGTTTTCTAGGCCCAAGTCAAAACTCAATAGCCCAAGGTGGTTTCAGTCATTACCGATGTTTCACTTGGACTAATATTTTGACCAGTTGCACTCTTCCATTAAGTAGCTTGACTATTCCTTGATCTTTACATACTTCCAAAGACTGTTTCATGTAATTGCCAAAAATTCCTGAGTAGACAACATGGTATGTGTAACCTTCTGTCAGTGCCAGATCAGCTAAAAGGAATTAGCTGAATAGCTGGATATAGCTGTGGGAACAATATGGTCCAATAAACTGCAGTTGCACCTCTACTCATTTCCTGCTCAAAGACCTAGAGGAAGACCATTATGATTGCACTGTGATAGTAAAGTCTGTTTTTTCTACTCTCCCCTTCCCCAAGCCCATATGGAGCTGGGCTGTGGACTTAATGGATAGCTGGGACTGAAAGAGCACCAGGAGCTCCATTGCTCCAGGGTGTCTCCATTGCTAGCAGTGGTCCATGTGTTACTGTCTATGGTTCCTCCCCCAGCAAATTTTAGGCATATTCAGAGGTTCTTACTTCTCACACTCTCTTCTCTATCCGAGAATTTCTGAAGCTGGCCATTCTAGTTCTACATCTTTTTATATGAAGCACCTGCTTAATATGACAAGATTTTTAGATTTTTTTAGTGATCATATTGTGATGAACTGTCAGTCTCAGAGGAGCTACTTAGAGACTGGTTTTGCTGGTTTTGTTGACTTTACCCGAAAATTTGAACACAGAGCTAAAAGATTTACTCTCCTTCCCCCTTGCCTTTACAACTAATTCTTAGTCAGAATTTGTAGGTATGTAGTATTTATGGACATTACTGACAATAAACACCACCACTGAATAATGTATTCATAATCCCAGAAGTGAGGATATAATCTGTCCTCACTTTTGAGTTGAAGATGATATCACGCACCAACAGAACACTAACACATACTCCAGATAACATGTTTTCCATTAAAAAATGATATGAATACAGAAATTATGGGTAAAAAATGTAAATGTATATGACACGCACTGTTTTAGAGCAAGGCATTTAGCAACATGTTGAAATAAAAATCAGAGTAGACCCACTGGATGAATAGGCTGCCAGCTGATGAGATGGATCTAGACATTGTGTCTGGTCAGCCTTAATGGCATGCTTCACAAATAAAATAAAAATAATTAATTAAATAGATAAAAATAATTTTTCAAAAAAAAAAGTAAATTAGAAATGTTAGAGTAGCATACATTTTTATACATTTCTCAGATACTAGGATGATTTCCAGGAGAATGGCTCAAAACAACATGCCTTTCCATGATCAGCACTTTTGCTGAAACCCAAACTTGCTTATAATGCAGCAATATAAAGCACCAAAATATAAACAAAATCACAAAGCAACCCTTTTGTTTTGTTAAAAATATACTGATTAAAACAGAATGTGCTCTAAGCCGTAGAGTTAAATTGCAGTTTAGACGTAGCATAATAATTTTAGAACATGCTTATCTTATTTGAGAATGTACAAACACTGTAGCACTCTAACATTAGTACAGTGGCTGATTTAGCTTAGAACAACGTGGAAAATATAAATAACAGCAAATGTTTAAATAGTGAAAAAGTGTGAGTATACTAGTAAAACGTTCTGGGTGTCCATTGGGTCATTTTGATTGTATAACATCATCATCAACCATTGCTCATGCTCCCAGTCTTTTCCACAGGTAATATTTTTGAGACAACTGAGCGTCAGACAGACATGACATACTGTACACATTTTGTGCTGGAAGAGCGGCATATACTAATTCCCTGCATCATCTGCCTCTCAGGAAGGAGGAAGTAGGTGCTGCTTTTCATTTTGACATCATCACTTTTGCTGCAGCTCCGAGTTTCCTTGACACAGGTAGAAAAACAGTATGTCTATATTTAAAGCTGGAGTTGAAGCCACCAGGAATTTTGCTTTCCCTAAGCTTCAGAAGTAATTACTCTGAATCTTTTTGCATGGTTTAAATGTTGTGCATCTGAATAACACACAAGACTATTCTCAAAGCCTCATGCAAGGGTGTGCAGCCTGCCACCCCGTTTTCATACTTAAATATCATCCTTCATTCAAAGACCCTTCAGTTTCTTAAGTTTCCGGGTTCTAAACTGTAATCAGCCCTTCATTAAAAAAAGTAACAAGAACATTTTATTCAGCCAATTGCCACGTTTGTTGCACTATGGTAGTTACTTAGTACAATGTCAATAAATGGCCACTTGTAGAGGGACAGACAGCATTCTGCTTGTAGAAGGAAGTCATAGTTTAATGGTACAAACCTTTATCCCTCTAATATGCTTTCAGAGCAAGACAAAGTTTTATATCCCCGACTATTATGCCTTTGGAATTAATGAATTTTTAAAAATCAAAGAAAAGGGAAAAGGATAAAAATGAGGGAATCGGGTAAAAAGTGAAACATAGTGACAAATTTTGTGATTATAGGTGTTTGCTTACTTCCTTGCATGCCATGCTGCCTCTGAAAACCAAGTAGGGGAGTAAAGATAAAAAGGAGGTTTCATCCGTATCCACAATAATGATTCTGTGCTAGCCAGGAAGAAGAAATGAACATGAAACTGCTGAAATATCTGCCATGGGATATGTATACATCTGTCCATCTGCAACTGTATTCAGTTGGGGGCATTATTTGTCATATAGATACATTTACTACTTTTAACCAGCTCGGGAAAAATAAACATCTTTTTTTCATTCAAACCTCATCAATACTGAACAAGTAACAAATAAATTTTGAAAATACTGCCCTTTCCTAAGGTGGTACATAGAATAAAAAGAAATATCCTAACCAGAGCTTTAATGGAAGACACGCGCCACTGGAAAAGGTACTGACTTCCAAATGCTGCCAAGACTTACACGTAGTTAAGTAGGAATCATGGACATCAGTTGCATGGCAGTATTTGCAAAAGATAACGTTGTGATTCTTAGTTTGGTCATTTACTGCATCATTTCTCATGACCAGCTCTCTCATTTGGTGGTAAAGCAATGAGTGGCACCAAAAGATTTAATCTAAACAGAAAAGCAGCATTTTCCTGATCACCTACCCGATGAATCCTGAGGCGATAACATATTTAATACTGGCTCTTTTCCTGTTTGCATTGGTGTGAGCACAGTCTTGCCTTCTAATAATAAATTCAGCAATATTCTAATAATGGATCTAATTATTAGACCCAAAGAATTGCATCACAGGGTTTAGCTTAAAGGTGGCACTGAGAAGGTAACAGAGAAAAGAAAACTCATCCGATTAGATCCTCATGAAGGACAGGAGCTGAAAGGTCTAACCCTCAATTATTAGACATGGTGCTCAACATAAAGTTAGATAAAAAGTATTTAAGTCTAAAATTAAACCAAGGGCTGAGAAAAAAAGAAGTGACTTTTTGTGTCCCAGGTATACCCCCAAATTCATGCTGGATACCTGGAAGGAGATTCCGATCACCAAGCTGGTAAAAAGGACACATTTATAATCTTCTTTATATGCAAGAAAATTTAGCATTACAGACACCCAGTTAAACGATTGCAAAGGGATGTCAGAAGCATGTTCTGAAACTGAACAATATTAGTTGAAAAAATATTTTTGCAACCATTCTCTCTGTTGAAGAAGTTCCTCTATGTGGAGCCATTTATTGAGCAAACACACATGATCTAACAGGACATCATCTGATCAAAGTTGGATACCTGACTTTGGAGTATGAGAATCATAAACTTGCTTACGGTCTATCTGGTCTGCAAACACTTCCCCATAGATCATCCAGTAAGGCATGTAAAAAATGTTTTTCGCCAGCTTCCACGAAGGCTCCTCATTGGGGAAGAGAATCGCCTGTCTTGCCACACCAAAGCTCATCAGAACCACCAACATGATGATGACAAAGTACATCATGTCTATCATCTGAATGTAATGACAGGAAAAGGGAGAAAAAAGAGAGAGAGAAAAGACAAGAATTAGAGGAACTTGTTTGTTCATATTCTAACTATTATGTGTTCAAAAAAAAAAAAATCTTAGAAACAGAATTTTCAAAAACAAATTTTGAAAAGTCATTCTCATTTACACATAAAAAAAATATTTTTCAAAGAAGTGAAGTGGTATTATTGTGTTCTTGGTTTTACCCAGTGTCACTTTTAAGAACAATTCAAATGTTATGAATAGGCTTGAAAATACAAAGTACCATCTGTTCACACCAGTTGCCTCAACAAGAATATAGGTTCACTGGAATCAGCAGCCTGGTCTGGGCAAGGGTCGTGAGATGATGTATTGTTTATCGGCACCAAGTGGCAACTGTACCTAAGCAAAAGGACTGACATGGATAATTTTATTCACTGTTACTCATTGTCTTGGAGCAAAGGGAGCTGCAACTAACATATGGAGCAACGGGTGGCAGAACAGCCTGTTACTGCAACATAAGGGACACCATGGTGGTAACCAGTGAGAAAGGAAAGCTATGATACTGGCTGGGCTAAAAATCTGCTTGGTGGGGGAGTCTGACAAATGTCGTATTAAAAAAACCCAATCAGAAAACAGATAGTGAACTCTATTCTCCTCCACTGTTGAGGGCCTCATTAGCATATGCCCAAGATTAACTAGTGCTTGAAACAGTACCCACCCATTCAAAATGTTTCTGAAAAAAGTGGGACAGCAATCCTACAAGATGCTGAATAGAGTCTGAAGATTAGAAGAAGCCCTGTTCTAGAAAAGGCCCTCAAGGGAGCAGAACAATGGGCATCAGGCAGGTCCAGCAGAGATGCTTTATAACCCAAAGTGAATGTGAAAAAAATTGGGAGTCCTGTAAAGTCCCTGGTAAGATCCCTTTAAAACTCTTACTTACAGACTTGCCAAGTCTTTAGAATTGTTACAACTGAGCTGTTTTTCACAGCTCTGGACATAACTTTTGTCTCTAGCCAAAACTCAACTTAAAAATCCTCTAAACCTTATGAGTTTTATTCCCTCCAGTCTCTGCATTTTCTGGCTCAGCTGAATTCAGCCTTCCTTGCAAGAGAGGCATAAAACCAACCCGCACCTCAGCTGGTGGCCTTATGGCTCCATGGGAGACCTGCTGCAGCCCAAGGGCAGAGCTGCTCATGACAAGACCTGCTGGAAGAGGGACCTACTTGCAGCAGATGGATCTGGCACTGCTGCAGGGGTTCTTCAATTTTAAAGCAACCTGAGGTCAAAGTAACACTGGGAAAGTATGTAACAGAGAAAAGAGCATTACAGGTAACAAAGAGAAAAAGGTATGCTCATGTTTAGAGAGAGAGGCTGCAGGAGAAAGGCACCAGCAGAGCAGGGGTCAGATAAGAGAGAATCAGGAAGACGGAAAGAAGGAACCGAGGACAAGTGAAAAAAAAGCAGGAAAATACAAAAATCTTGAGGTCCATAAAAAATGCAGTAAAGAAAGAAAAAAACCTTGGCGACATGAGAGAGGAAAAGAAATGCTTTAAATAATTAAAACCCAGCAAAGTCAATCATCAACATTCCTATTTAATTCAGGGCATTAATTTCTCAAAAAAATATCCCTTCATGAAGAGGAATTCCAGATCGTTGTACTTCAGAAAGCATCCTGAAATGGAAAAACTGCGTAGTCATATTTAGTTCTTACTTCTTTCAGGGAACAAACCTGATTCCTCCTTTCTTGTCTGATCAAACTTTGTTTCAGATAGCAATATATAGCTTGATATGATGTAATGTAACAACTATTTTAAAACATCACACAAACAAGAAAACATAATGAGTATTTTGAGGCAATTTAAGGCAATTTCTTAAATGTTTCAAGTATTTTTGACCAGGTATCACACAGGTTTGACCTCATTTTGCAAGAAATAAAATTTTCAGTGCTGTTCTCTATTCAAGATGCATATTAGCTTTTCCCTCCTTCAGTTGGGTATCTTCTAAACTCTCAGTAACTTGTCTGAAATACAATGAAACATATGGGCAAGTTTCCACTGACTTTAATGAGCATTGTACCAGGTCCTTTGGCCTGTGGTGTCAAATTACAATCGCTATTTTAGCAAGGCAATGGCCATTTCAATCATTCTGAAGAACTCATCAGTCACCTGTTGAAAAAAGTGATAAAACACAATTTTTTTGGTACAATTTTATGAAGAAGTTGGCTGTATTTCAACTTCTGTATTTGCAGAAAGGCTAAAAAAATGTAGATATTTCCACACATTAAAGGAACTGATATACCTCTGACTCTCTTGACATTCCACAGTCATTTCATTTCATTCCTGAACAGAAGGAAATTAAATCTATCACTGTGCAGAAATCAGAAAAGCACAAGCATATTCTGTTACTGAAATCAGTAGACAATAATAAGCTTGGCCATTCAGTTTCCTCCCGGTATCTTCATCTTTGCTTTAACCTATTGCTTTTAAACCACTTAAGCCCGTTCCCGCTCCTTGCTTAATTTCACTTGCATATTTGTTCAGAGTGGCCAGAGGTAAAACTTATTACAGCTATTTTGTTGACTGCAGTGTGGAGGCAGGTGAAGAGAAAGTTCCTCAACACTGGAAAGACAGAAAAAGCCATCCTTTTCCTCTTGAGTCTAAACTTATGATAGAAGCTCAAGAAAAAGGTCTCAGGCATTAAATATGATCGGTTGAGGATCTCAGTAGTTGTGATGTGCTTACTTGAAATATGTATAACCAGCTGGATGTCCTGCATAGTGCTGAACTGACCTTGCAACACCACTTGGAGGCAGAGAGACGTGATTTAAACAAAAATACACACGAGAGCCCATGGAGCAGCCTGGAGTCAGCAGGTGCAGCTCCCAGGGAGTGCATGAGTTGGACACTGAACAAGAGAGTCAGTCGGTCAGAAAACAGATATGAGAGGCTGATCTGTGTAACTCAAAACGGTTGTGCACTGCATGTGTGGGCAAAGGGGATGTGTCAGAGTGGAGAGTGCATGGAGAGTTGGACAAACTATGAAAACCAAGTAACTGGAAGGCACAAAATAGAAGAATTTCCCTCCTTTAACAGTTGCCCAGAGCTTCAGAACAATTTGGCAGCTAAATTCAACACCTTTTAATGCAGGTGCTGAGCCTACAAAGGCTAGTGATTTTCCTGCATTTGTTTTCCACAGAAAGTGGAGGGAGGTTTGATTTGCTGAACACATGTGAAAGTGACAAAGGAATGAAAATGCTGTTAATTTCAACCACTTCCTCTCGGTGTTGACCCCAGAAGAAAAATAAACCGCTCTTTATACTACTGGTGGAGTTGGGCTCCTATCAGCCACCTGTAACATTGACTACTAGAAATTGGTTATTTGTGGCCACTCTATTATCGAACTGTTGCTCACACTGCCTGTGCTAGCACAGCAGTTCTGAAACTCTTAGTGCATGTAGCTGTGAAAAATAAAGCAGAGTAGAAGGGTAGTTGTTTTTCCAGAAGTTTTACACATAGTATATTGCGTAAGCCCCAGTGATGACCAGATCCACTGACAGAAAGACAGTCCAAATGCAGCAGGAAATAAACCTGCTAAGACAGTGTTTTTCCTTTGATCTGCATTCCTTTCTTTGGTCCTGCTGTTTTTTTGCAATAACCTCCAACAAGAACTGTTGAGTATTTTCACTCTGGAGCTCTGCAAAACCTCCTGTCAACATCCTACAGGCTTTCTTGAAGGAAGGACACTTCAAAATGCTTTTTTCAGGACATAACAACTCAACTATGTCATTCTTTCACGTTTTCCATCAATCTCTCTCTCCCTCTCTCTCTTTTTTCACTAAGCTATTCTTTCTTTTTCAAACCCACAACTGTGGGCTTGCAGTAGAAATCTGGTAAATTGAGGGGATAAGACAATGGTTCTCTTGTCACCTGTTGGGTAGGGAGTGTAACTGGATGTGTAGTCTGCATTTCAGTTTTATACCTGCTCACTGAGCCTGTTGTGACTAATGTAATAATCAAGGAGATATTGTGGTCCATGCACTCATATATGTCCCCTTTTCTTATGATGGTGAGGATGGATGAATCTTTTCTTTAAAGGCCATTGTAAGACAATTATAACAGTCAGCCTCTTTGGACTTGCTGATTATTGCCACATAGCAAACAGCAGTAGTATTCCATTTAGAAGAGTTAATATTCACTTTACTTTCTTTTACCTAAAGCCAGCTTCAGGGGGTTTTAATCTATTTGGAAAACCCCATGTCTTAAACCTAAAAATGCATGAAACAGACATGATTTACACAAGAAAAAACTGGATAACTGCATGTGAAACATGAGCATATGTATTAGCTGTGTGTACAGGTATCCAAATATCAGGGATGTGTGCATGCGCATCTGTAAATTCAGATTTTTTTTTTAACTCAAACAAGCAAAATGCTGCTTAATTGCAACATTTCTATTGAAACATAAAAATTAAAAATTGAAAAATCAAAAGTTATGCATGTGGAAGCAAATGACTCTTGATTCCTCCTGCATGTATTTACTATTACACAAGCTATTCATATTCCTGCTACAGAATGTACAATGATGTGGCCAGGGCACACTTTATGCAAATGGATTTCTCATCTCACAAGGACACACCTGAACTTAAAATATGGAAGAGTGCGTGGATATGCATCAAACCACAGAATGGTCAGTCTTAATCATAACCATTATAGTTTTGAACACACCATGACTATTAAAATATACTCAGAGTCTCAGGGTATTAAATACCTGAATGAATTTTTTTTTAACCTTAACAAACCACCTTCCTTTATAGTTACCAAACTTCCTTTGCACTTTCCACAAATGAGGCACAGAGGGGTGTAGGGTGGCTCTGCTGTTGAAGAGTGATCTCAGAGAAAGACAAACAATACATCATCTAATATAACAGGAAGAATACAATCCTTGGTTCTGGGGGCCTCAATTCTGGAGGTTTTGATTCAAGAAGGCACTGATTTCTAGCTTACATGAAAACACTAGCGTGTAAAAAGAATCCAGGTAAATCTGCAGCAATGTCATTGGTTAAGGACACTGAGCCAAGAACACGCTGTCAAACACAGAAGGGGTTTGCCAACTCCTCTCACCATCTTCCCGATCATCATGACGTAGGGCCCCAGGTACTTGTTCACGCCGAAGATGTCCAGCAGCCGGATGTACCAGTAGATGATGTTGACGCAGTAGATCACGCGCCCATCACTCCGGAGAGGCAGGTCTTGCAGGCGGAGAACCATCCCAACAGAGAACAGGAGGATAGCTATCAAGTCGGTAACATTCCAGTACTCCTGGAGCCAAACTTTGACTTTTTGCAGCAGTTTCCCAGGCTCTGACATGAGAATCTGAAGGACAGAGGAAATCGAGAAGGAGCTGAGCTGTTCTAATTTAAACTTGAAGAAATCTCAAGTAAACAGATAGATATAAACCACACAGGCTAAAAGCAAAGCTGATAGACTCCTGTCATCCAAATATCTCGGGTACTCTCTGGGGATTTTTCCAGAAATCTTCTATTTCAATCATTCTTAACATGTATCTACGTGCAAGATACTTTAAAGGACAAAACAATCACTCAGTGTAAAATCCTCATGAAATCAGAAGAAATGTATGTATGTATTTCTGTTTTTCAAATGTATTAACCCTACTTAGAGTCGGAACAGAGGGTAAAATATAGAAAGATTTTTTTAATCAGAAAGTTTACAATAAAGAAGCTTTCAAGAAAATTGTATTAAAATGTGTAACAAATGACCAAGTCTAGTCCTCCAGAGCATTGGCTTCAGAATGTACGAACGTAACTGGTAACAGATTCAGCCCAGGGGTACAAATGTGCTATTTCAGCTGAGGTCAATGAGACTCGCATTCACTCACATTAAGGCTGAATTGGGCCTCTGGTGTTGCTGTGGAATAAATGCACATTTGGCTCAGTGAAAGGGGACAGCATTAGCTGCAAGTGGGGGAGACCACAAAGGGCAGGGTAAATAGAGCCACTTTTCTCACTTTATAGACTGAGTGCTACCTTAAATGCTCTGTCTCTGCTCTATGTGTCTGCTGTTGCATCTTTAGGGAGATGCACACTATTGCTTGACAAATTAATAAAAATTTTCAAGAGCCACATTTCAAGGAATTTAGCTGTCCTTTAAGACTTGTCAGAAGATCACCCCGTACTTGTGAATGCTATTTAATGAGCATCACACTGAAATTTGGACACAGAAATTTTATGAGAGGAGAGGAGAAGAAGGAAAAAAGGAAAGAAGGAAAGAAAGAAGAAAAGAAGGAAAGAAGGAAAGAGAGAAAGAAGGAGAGAAAGAGAGAAAGAGAAAGAAAGAGAGAGAGAAAGAAAGAGAGGAAAGAGAAAGAAGGAGAAAGAAGAAGAAGAAGAAGAAGAAGAAGAAGAAGAGGAAGAGAAAGAAAGAAATTGTTCATTTTAAAATTAAAGAAGATAGATCTTTTTACTGCTTTTTTTAGAACAATTCATCCATCTGCCTTTCTGGAAAAAAAAAGCAATTTTATGATAAGCTCATCCATAAAAATTTAGCCTGAGAAAAATAATAAAAACAGATATTAAAATGAAAAAAAACCAGCCAAACTCCATGCTCATTCTTTTTTTATTCTGTCTTTTTTGGTTGGGGTGACTTTACCTCTCTCATCTTCTCTATTCCCAGAGTGAATATGTACGAGATGACAATCCACTCCTGAATAGATGGCCAGCGATCCATCTTCACCAACACGATGTAGTTGAACAGCATCAAGTAGCCTATATAGGCCAGCTGTAATGAAGAAAAAATAGTGTCAATAGTCACTTTCTATACAACTGAGCTAGTTTCTTGGTTATGATTTGATATTCCTGATTCTATTGTAACCAGAGTTTCACAGACAAAAGAACAATAAGACTGAAAAAGGGTTGTCTGAAAAAGCTCACATTTGATCACATACTGTATGGAATCTGCAAAATACATGCACATGTGTCCAGCTATATCTGTCTCCTCAAAAAAACTTTATTAATGCAGTTCCCTTGGATCATCCCACAGTGATGGCAATTCTAATACCACTGTGTCAACTACCCATTTAAGTAACCTATATGAAAATTTCTCCCTCATCTGCTTCTAAAAGTCTTTAGTCCTCTAACGCCCCTGCTTTGTGTTTTTCCCCTCTGTTCACCTAACCTGGGCTGAGTCTGGCTTTCCGAGTCCAGAAGATTTTAGGCATTATTAGAGATCTTCCTACCCAGTGTAGCACTGACCTGACCTATAGGATGTTTCCTCTCCAAGACACTGCTACTCCTACTCACACTGCTGCAGCAAGCAGCCAGGCATAGCCATGCATTCATTTGCCTTATATTTTTTGCAAATTTTTAAGTGTGAATGTTTTTCTTTTTCTTCCTAATATATTCAGCTTCCATCCTAATTTTTGATCCAGAAGAAAGTGCGAATTAAGTTTTTAGTTTCTTTTTCTTTTTTTTTTTCTGCATGCTGAATGTAATTAAATGGTCTGTCAGAAAAAGACAAGTCAGGCAAATAGCATCATCAAGTTCATAAAGCTCAGAGAAACCTGAGTGTCACTCTGGAGCATGGGCTGTAGCAGGGGTGTGGCTGGGGTTTGTGGAGGCCAGAATCTGCCTGCCTGTCTACTTGGCCTTTCAAACAGCTGCCCTACAAAAAAATGCATCTTAAGGCTAAATATAAGTTAGAGAAAAGATGACTCAGTTCTGTGCATGAACATTTAGTCATCGTGACAGAAAGCTGTATTACATACATCTATATTTGAATTCAGTTTTTTCTCTCAACTGTGTGTTACTCACAACTATTGTGTACATGGGATCACATGTAAGCTGAAACAACCACAGAGGGCCTTGAGACTTTCGGGTAGGATTATTTTAATGTCCTGCACATCACAGAATAGAGTTTATAGTCCTATTGTATTTGTTAGAGAATGTCACTTCTACTCTGTGTAAAAGCCGCAGGGTTCTGGCTTTTGTTCCAGTTGCCGGTTGAGGACGCTCAAGAGATTCTTTCTATTGGCCATAACTATCGGTACAGAGGAATCAGACAGCTGAAGCAC
>VZTA01001305.1:17629-43183 GCA_013398855.1 Mohoua ochrocephala
GGAAATGCTCTCATTTATCTTTCAGTTTGTGAGGGATGATGGATTGCAGTGCTCGGGTCTGGAGGCTGGTCTTCCCTTGCCAATCCTAAAGGAAATGGAGAGCAATGTTGATGTAGGTCAACACTTAGGGTGACACCAGAGTCAGCAGAACCTCTGTGTGCGCAGGCAGAACTGGATATACACCTCCCTAGTGGAAATAACACTTTCCAATACAGGGCAAAAAGCCGGGTGATACTGTTACTTAACACTCCTCCTTTTAGACCTTATTGATTACTAATTATCAGGAAATCCACTTTGATCTGCTTCAGAAGCCTTTGGTGAGCACTTGCAGTCAGTATGGCAAAAGAATAAGGACATTGAGATTACAAAGGTGACAGAAACTGCAAGAATCTAACTAGGGGAGATTGCTTCTTCCTGGCTTTCTTTTGAAATCTTGGCATTTTTTGGCTTTGGTTTTGGTGAGTTTCTTTATGTCAATTCAAACTCACTCTAAATTGCAAAACATTTTTGCTTGACAAAAGAGAAAAGAATCTTGATTTTTGAGTAAAATTAAACTGAGTAAAATTCCACTTTATCCCAAGAAACAAGTCCTTCAGATCGTGAATGACACCCTCTTTCTCCCTCCCCAGACTTCTAACTTGCTCTTTCCTTCCAGGAGGCTACACTGATCCAATACTCTGGTCAAACCTCAGGGTAGCTGTTCATGCTGGTACTCAAGATTCTTTAAAAGTGCTACTACAGAAGTAGCTGAACCCTGTTTTTTCTTGCTTTTACCTGGCTTGACAAAGAGCTAGGAGCTGCCATTGTCAGCGTTGAGGGCAGTACCTGAAGAAACTAAGGAAAGGAGTGCCCCCTAAAAAGTTTCAAGGGTGGATTGCACGTGGCCGATCCATGGATGCAGTCCCATTCTACAGAAAATATTGGAATACTCACTGTGGTAGAGGACAAACATGGATATTGCACCAACAGGTTAATGCTTCAACAAGGAGATCACCCTCCTCTTCTCTGACTGATCGTAATAATTAAATGATCATAAACTGAAGTGGTCTCAAAAGGCAAAACTTAGGGCAGAGTTCCTTTGATGTTTAGAAGATGACTCTTACTAGGGGCTCAATTCCTCTGCAGCTTTCCTCTTCAGAAGAGGTAGAAATGTGGCCTCTTACTTCTCAGTTAATGCTCAGTTAATCTCTCAGTTAATGCTAGTAGTAGTCATGCCTAAAGATTTTGCTTTTTATGTATTTTTCATATATTCATAGCTTTGTACAGAGTTATATAACTCCTAGTATTTTTGCTACCCTTTCTCTTAGATTTTAGAGTAATAAGTTAACCTTCTAACACATTCCTGAAATACTGTTTAGTCTTATTCTTAAGAAGAAGAAGCCTGACAAGGGCATTCTGTTTTCCAATCTGAGAATCTGAGGAGACACAATATCAAATGGGTCAAAGAAGCTCTAGACCAACTCCAATAGGGCAGTACCCAGGGAAAATCATCTAAACAACCACTCTTCAAATTGGACAGTATTTGTTAGTTATGCTAACTAGTCAAACTTATAAAAATTGTAGAAATCTGATGCCACTTGTGCACATGACCACCAGGACACCTGGAAGCTTCCAATAAAGGTCTGCTATTTATTTTACTATTTTAACACTGTTGCAAGAGATTCTGTCTTTTGATATTAGGCAACAGTAGGAGTAGTCAACAGTAGGGGAAGGTTATCCTCTTCTGCTCAAGCAATCTGTGAGATGAAATGTTTGCATCATGGTTTCCAATGCAACAGCCATGAAACAGAACAGAGTAGTTGACTTTTGAAACTGCTGCGTGTCTAGAGAGAAAGGCTAAAGTTGGTGGGGGGTTCTCTGTTGGTTTGTTTGCGTTGGTTTTTTGGGGTTTTTTGCTTGGTTTGTTTTGGGACTTTTTTTGAGAAAAAGTTATCTAGTGTCTGCTGAGCCAAATGTTACTTACTCAAACATCTCATCTAACTCACCCTTGTATATTTGAAGAATGAAGGTTAATACAGCTATATAGTAATAGAGATAGGTAAATTCAGAATAATCAAATTGTTTAAAGTGGTATACAATAGCCACAGGACCTTTCACATGCATTTTAGACTGTGGAATGTAAAATTTGAACAATTTCTTTTGAAATCCATGAATAATATTTGTGCCTGTGTATTTGTGAAATTGTGATAGGCTGTGCGATTTTAACCCTTCTCTGAAACTTGTTTTGCTTTTAGTTTCCAGGAGTTCTCAATATACACAACAGGTCAAGCACAGCAGCCAGAATCCACCTTAACTTGCTCTCCAAGTTCAGTGCATCCAAGATCGTTTTAATAAATGACCTTGATTGAGACCTGCCTGGGGACATAAAACTGTAGGAACAAGTCTAAATGGAAATGCAATATTGATTTCTCTCTCTCATTTCAAAATTGAACTAGCAGGGAAAGCTAGGATGCTTCTTTCCATTTGCAGTGTAAAGACTTTTCTGTTTGTGCATAATACACACAGCAATTGATAATGAGACTAGGCTGCTGATTAGTAGTTTCTGGACTTGATTCTTCTTCTTGTGGGCTTGATTATTGTTCAACAGCCACAGAGCTGAGCAACAAATTACTCCAGGTTGTTAAACTGTTTGTTAGTCTATGGTGTCCTCCGCAGCTAAGACTCAACTGATGTGAGTTGTTCCCAATGTCTGCAAGGCAATTTTTCTTATGAGAAGTCACTTGCAGAAGGATCCATTCTTTGTGATTTGCCATGCTTTCAGCAGAATGATGGAAAATGTAACTGGGAAAAACCACCTGAAACCATCTAGCCAATTCCATTGGGCTGAGGCAGGATTAATTCCAGTGTAACATAGTGGATATATGTCTTGATAAGATAGCTTAGAAATCACTAATAAGGGAGAATCTAGCATGTCCTCACACAGTTCATGACAGTACTTCTTGGAAATACTTCCTGGAAGGAAACTTTTTGTTTCCTAACTTCTTGCCTAGAACTGTCTGGGTGTTATTTTTTGTCCTATTCAGCAAGGATTTGGAGGTACTCACACATATTTGAAAACTGTTGCATTCNTTTTAACAGAGAAAACATTCGCACTTCCATAATGTCTCCCCTTAAGTCAAGCTTTACAAACCTCTTGAAATATTCTTCTTTTTTTGTGTCCTTCAAACCAGTCCACACTTGTCATATGATGCAGAAGCTGAACTGGGATGGAATATTCCAGCCAAGAATATTGAAAGGATTACTTTGTGATCTTTTTAGTCTTATCCTTCCACATTCTAGTGCAATTTGCAAAAACACTAATAATAACTAAATAATAACTAAAATAATAACTAATCTCTACTCCGCCATCTAAGTTTTGAATGAAAATATCAGATAGCACCTGATATAGAAGAGAATTTAATGGCATCCTTTCTAATCCCTGCTTCCAGCTTGCTAATGAATAATTAATATCTAATCTTGAGGACTAACTGTCAAAATGCTTTTTATCCACATAGTAACTTTAATATAGCAGTTATTAATTTAGCTGTGAGAAAACCCTGTGAAGTTTTTGGTACTGTTTTACTGTAGTCGAAATACATGACATAATTTTTTTTCTGCTCCTTCTGCAAGGTTCATTTCTTTCTAACACAAGGGGAATATACTGATTTAACCTAATTTGTCCCTGAAAAATGCACGCTGGCTGTCACTCATGTCTTTGATACCTTGTGGGTACTTGCATGCACATTTTCTCTGAGAGACACTCTGCAGACTGGTCAAAACAGAAAAAATCAAAAGGTTCCAAGGAAAGAAGTGCTCTATCTCTTTCTTTCATCAGTTATTGTATAATTCAAATTCTGATTCAGACCAGCCTCCCACTGGGCTCACTATTGGAAGCAATCCTATTTTGAATTCTCCTATAGGGAATTCTTTGGGAGCACTACAGCAAACTGCCACTTACCATTTTATTTAAAGAAAAACATACACAATCATTCAAATTTCAGCTGGTAACTTCCTGAATGAAATTATAACCTTTAAAAGTCTTAGAAAGGTTTGCAAGTGCTAGCAGACTTCCACCAAATATTTTTATTAAACTATTTATGGATAAGTCCTCCAATACATATAAATGTAGACTTCAATGAAACACCTTAAATGACCTTGGTCCAATTTCAGTATTTGTGCAAACATTAATAATATACCAGGAAAGATTTCTTACAGTGTAAAACCAAAACTTCACGATGGGAGCATTGTAGAACTCGTAAATCTTTCTTCCAATGGGGATCATTCTGTGCCTGCTCTGAACTTCCTCATCCTCTTTCTTTCTTGAGGACTCTCCATTCCCTCGTCCCAGCATTGCCTACAAGAAAGGATATATTTGTGTTTCTTTCTTTGTGAAAGAAAAATTACACTATTTTTTGAAATGTCAACAGGAAACTGTTCTTGATCTCTGGATAAAACCAGGTGACCACAGCTAGGTGTAAAATGCTTTGCTTTCAGATTATCTTTTTGTGCAGGAAGGCTTCAGTTTACCACTTTGAAAATGGAAAGATACAGCTTTAGCCTCAACCCTCAGCTTGAGAATGAAATTCCTGACTAGTGAACAAAAAATAAGATGTGGAGAATATTTCTCCTTTTTTGCTGTATGGACAGAAACACTTTAACCTGACAACAGCTTTTTGTGGTATACTTCTAGACAATAAACAGATGCAGACAGAGAACAGGTAAGTTTTGGTTTTAAACAAAGAGAAGTTCACAAGGCTGAGACTGAGAGGGAACAGCAGGGGAAAAGATGAGTTGGTAGTCGCTGAACTAGAAGCAAAGAAGACAGTGGTACTTTTTACGTTAGATCACTGGACCTGCCCCAGGCCATGATCCCACGGTGAAGCTTACATGGAGGTAAGAGGACTGACTAGTAGAGCTCACTGCAGCAGAAAGGCCTTGAATTGAAATACCCATGTACATGATTGTAGCTTTTTCCACAGTGAAGTTCCAGACTGCTCATGCACTGCCTTTGCTAGGCTTGATCTCACTGTTACCATTGCAATTCAGACCCGCTGAGGAGCTACACTGAACTCCAGAAACACACACACAAGAAGTCCTCATCTATGAGTGCAAACTTAACAGTCAAAAGAAGGTAGTATTTATTTGTTTGCTCTTAATTGTCATTATCGGTTGCAGAGAAGTGGAAGGACTAAACTACAATCACTGAAGTTAGTGCTTAAAAGAAGGTGTTCCTTTATATTTGAAGTGTAATGTGACCTATTAAGTGTTCATTCTGAACCAATTATTTAGTGAACAAAAGACTAAGGCTGGATTTTAGCTCACTGTGCCCTTTGCAAGTTCTTGCTATTTAGTTTGTGGATGCACCTCTGGAATGCAGCACCCTGTACATGAAATATTTGCAAGAATTGAGACATATCTAAGTATCCAGGGATTGCATGATGGTGCTTTTGTTTAAATGCTTCTATAGTGCTTTTCTTAAAGTAGGTGAAAGCACCCTTTTGCTTTTATGTTAACTGAAGCAAACTTCCACTATCCGTGGGGATAGCATTGTCCTCATCTACAACTTAAATAGTGGAAAACTAAGGGAACGATTAGATGCCAATCATATTGTCTTTCTGCAAAAAGGTCCTTCTTGCCTCTGTATCTGTGCTCTCTGATTCAACAGGATGTTCAGCACATACTTCAGTACTTGGCTTCAGGTGAGCTATCTGATCAGGTTCTAGAGCCCTGCAGCAACTGTTGATGCACTTCTCACATATTTAAAAGTAAGAATCACAATCTACCCTTTTCTTCCTTTTTCTAGCCTCATGTGAAGCTACTAATACATGTCTTTTTCCTGGGAAATAGTAATTTGTAATGATAAATTTTTTCAGTCAGTGTAGATATTTGTAACATTATTAGGACTGTGCTTGGTCCCATATGGCTCCTTCTCTTGAATTTCATTTATGCAGTTAGTTTTACCTCTAGTATTTTTACTTTCCATGTGGACATTTATATTCTTGAATCTGACAACACACAGATGTTGCCGTGCACATTTTTAATAAAATACAAAAAAGATTCAGGACAGAAGTATACTGCACTGAAACTAATCTGCAGGGACTGTCTCAAAAACTATAGCCTGCGTTGACGAAGTTAACCTATTTCCTTTAGCTTTAATGGCTGAAGATTTTTAATTTCCATAAATACAGATAAAACATTATGTATTAAAAATTTAAATGTACCTCCTGTTGGCTCTCACAGAGCATGTAAAACACCTTGAAAGTCCATCAAGACTTTAATAAAGAAGGAAAAAGACAAAGTGGCTGTTAAGCAGAGGAGAAGGGTTCTTATGGTTATGAGACTTACTGAATATAACTACAGTAGCAGAATTTACACAACCTCCACAGAAGAGATCATTACCCAAACCCCACAAAACCAAAGTGATCCTTTGATCTATATCATGGATTGGGTTTTTTTGGGGGAAAAAAAGTAGTTGAATATGATCTGAATGCTTTGGGAATACTATAGCCCAAGAAGATAAATTGTTTGCTTCTCTCTACCCACTGACTCTGTCCAGGGAAAGCTGCCATCTGGAGCTACAGAGTTTTCTGTAGCTTTTCCCAAGGCTTTGTCTTTGCTGTCCTCTGGTGCTCAGGAATTTTGCTGCAGAGTGAAAATGACTGCTGGCTGCTTTAACAAATGAGCAATGCAGCGCTTTAGTGAACGGGATTCTATTACAGAGTTCAAATCCTTCACAATTTTACAAATCTACAGATTCTGAGACAGACTTAATTCTCAATGGGATCACTGAGTTGTGGATGTTTTTATAATGCTCTTTCAATACCTGGACATATGCTTTAGCTTATGAATTCTGATTTCCTGTTTGCTACTGCTTTCTTCTTGATAATGATGTTGTAATTTTGTCTCGTTATAATTATTTTTGAATTAATTGTATCATATAATACTGTCTTCTCCCCTCCCCCATGCTACAGATGGGGAATTTCTCTGAGATGGCTAGGGATTAGGTTTGACCTGATGTACCTGACTGTTAATTATATCTCAGTATTAACAAACTGAAAAGCTTCCCGCTTAGAAACATTCAGAAATAACCTAAGTAACTGTGTTAACAGAATAATTGCAGTGCCAAATGTGAACAAATGTTTTCCTTGGAGTGGGATGCAGTAGGGTGGGAACAACTCAACACACTGCTCTGTGTGGGCGGCATCTCTTTCTCTAATACATGATTTTGTCCATGATTCACCATGAGTCATGGAAGGTAAGCTCGACAGCAGCTCAGCCTCATTGTGAAGTACAGTACAACTGCATCATTTTAGCCTGAAGGGATTGATGTTTGCATAGCTTTTACATGGAGATTTTTTTAATCCTTTTTTGTTGTTGTTGTTGGGCCAGACTTTGTTTTATGTAATTGAGGACTGTTTGCTGATAATGAACTATCAGGGGAGAGTTTTGGGTTGTACATTTTTGCATTAATATATGTTAATTACCCTATACTATGTTTATCTGTTTTATAATTAAATAACAGGAATTTCAGTCTTGCTGGAATGAATACAGGCTCTTCCAACTTCATCCTGAGTGAAATCTACATGCTATATAGAGACTTACCCCAGTTCACGGAGAACTGGTGTGGAAATGATACATAGCTGTGTAGACACACCTCCCCAGCACACCCTGCTGGATCCTACACTATGTGTGAAAGTGCTGCCTCCATGGTAGTTGTTCTAGGATTACTGTTCTCTGCCCTGAAACACTGGTAGAAAAAAATTTTAATGCCTTTGATTTGCAGATGTGTAAAATTAGATTTTGCATGTGCTTGGTGGTTACAGTGAGGACAGAGGAACAGGACTAAAGTGCCAGGAGCTCAGTCATCGTGGCTGCTGAGCAGGACAAAGAACAGAGATTGTGCCAGGGCACATGTGTGGTGGTGGTGGTGGTGTGGAGGGTTTCCAAACTCCTTGAAGAAAGAGAGAACCTCTCCTTATGGAGAAGATCAGCACTTCTGCCTAGAGATCACCAGCAGTGTCTCCTGATTCTGTTTTCCAGATGAGCTGAAGGGGTGCCTTGCTGCTGGCACGTGGGATGCTGTGAGAGTTGTCTTCCACTGGGAACAGTGAGTTGGGCTGGGGGCACTAGGACACTGTATTTTTAGTGATATAATTAATATTTGGTTATTTCTTGCTATTGAGAAAAGACTAAGCATACATACTACAGATGAACTAATGTGATCTCAGAGGCCAACAGAACCAGCTTTGCTGCTGCCGCAAAGCTCAGACTAACTCAGTGACGCCCATAGAAGTACAAACTTCCTATTTATTGTGGAAAATCAGAGCAAAATGAACAAAACAACAACTGAAACACCTTTTAAAGGACTTAGATGAGTTATTCTCTGGAATAAGACCATTTACTGGGGAGCTCTAATACCCAAATAATAAGGCACTGAATAGGGTTAAGGATGATCCTAATTATGGCTTCCAGAATCAGGGTTATTTTGGGAGGAAGGTAGACTTCTGGGGTTTCTGACTGACCTAAATTCCAGCAATTGAGGCCTTGATTAGGACACTGTACAAATAGAAAATGCCCCTGGCTTTTAGACTCTAGTGCCCTTCTACTCCTCTGTGTTTAATATTCAGATTAATGACTGGCAGCTTCATGCATAAATTGTGGTAAATTTCTTGGTGCTGAGGAGCACTGATGAGAGCAGTATTCAAATGTGTTTTTGTGAGTAGCTGCTATAAGCCTGTTTCTTGGCATCTAGGTGTTAAAGAAATGTGGGCTTATCACTCTCATGAATCTGTTATAAAGTGAAAAGCAGGTGTGAATAACAAGTAGTTTACAGTGAATAAACGCAACATCTTCATAGTATATCCATATGTTCAGTTACCCACCAGACCCTTTAAGAGAAGCATAAAGCAAATACATACTTGCACGCAGATGCACCCATGTGGAGACTTAACTTCACTGTTGCTGTAGTCTGCTGATCACATTATTCTGTGCAAATGAGGTGTAAAATAATGAAAAGATCACTGTGGTCCTGTACCTCACGCGCTCTGCACAAGTGCAGTGCAAAAGAAGAAACTGATTCCTGGGCCTGTCTTTAGTCACCTGGGCTTAGCGGTGCAAGACACATAGGACTTCACAAGAAATCAATGAACAGACCTTGTCCAGACGAGATCTCTTTATCTTCATTTTAGCAAAGAGAATATGGGTGTAACATGATAGGAATACAGAGACTTGAAAGTATTCTTTGGGAATGATTAGAAGGAGAATCAGGAAGATTATTTCAATTATATATTACTTGCCAGAAAAGGAACTTTATGATCAAAATGATTTTTTATTACACGACTTTTGTTTATTAATCTTTATGCAGAACAAAGCTCAGGTTAGGGTGGGTGACTGATCTATTGATTCAAAGTTCAGCAATGGATTAAACATTTATGATATTCCAGCACAATAAATTATTAATCTCATTGAATTATTTATAAGGTATCCTTAATATACTAAAGGATACCATGTCTAAGGGGAAACTTCACACAGACACTTCCCAAGCCATATTTCAGGCATCCTCTGATCATCGGAAAAGAAACCTGACCTACCTTGTGCAAGACCATTTGACTAAGGCTGGAACAATACGAAACTTCAGTCTGAAGTATTTTCTTATATTTAAAACATGTCAGGTGACTAAATGTAACTGCCTGTGGCATCTAACCATAGATATGCAAAGACCTCTTTGCTAACAATTAATCTCTCCTCCCCTCACTGAGGGGCACCTGAGCAAAACAGCTGTGTTAGAAGTTCTACAGTATGGTATAGATTATATGCAGAAATATTAAGTGAGCAGTGGTGTACCAAAGATATTTTTTCTAAACTTGCTGGACTCCACAGGAACAAATCGTATTTTATAGAAAAGGTTGTAAGTGTCTGAAACTTCACTAGAATGACACACTGAATTCAAAGGAATTAAAGGAAGAGTCAGTGACAGAAAAGAGCAATAGGATTGTCAGCACATGGAAGAGAGAAGAGGGGGAACATCTAAGGTTCATCTGGCAAAGCAGATCCACTGCACACATCACTTCCTAGCAGCAGGAGTCAGAAGGGAAAAAGGAAACAGTATTGTAGACAAGAAACCAGGAGCTGGGTAACTACAGTGAGATGGAAAACACATCTTCCCCAAATTTCTCCCCCTTGCCAGGTAAAAGGCAGCTTGCAAAGTGCTTATTTGATTTGAATAGGCACTTCATAAGTGGGTCAGAAGCCAAGGGTTAGTAAATTGCAATCAATAGCTAATGAGCAGAGAATGCCCCATTGCTGCTATTCTGGCTTCTGGTCCTTCCCAACAGCCAGGTTCTTGCCTGCAAACGGGTCCTGTAGGTGGGTCTTGTGGGCTGCTCCTTCGGCTTGCCTGCATATTGGGTCCTGTAGGCAGGTCCTTCTGCCTGCCTGCAGTCGGGCCCCTGTGGGCAGCTCCTGCTGTTTGCCTGTGGGAAACAGTCTGGGTTTTTTTGGTTTTGGGTTTTTTTTGGTTTTTTTTTTTTTGTTTTGTTTTTGTTTTTGTTTTTTAACTTAACCAGGCAAATCCCTTTTACTTCTATGCCTCTATCCTGACCATCTGGGGCTGAGTTTTAAGCCTTTCAAAGACACCACAATCAAGCCCAAACAAATGCAAACCAAACTAAACTAAGGCAGATGTGATAGACTGTATGATAATTGCCCAAACTAAAAAGTGTGAGAACAAGAGACTGGAGGTAGATGACTTGTGTAGTTTTCAGAGCTTTAGTTGTCTGATTCTTTGTGGTGTAAATTATTCTTCAAAGGCTATGTTACTAATACTGACAAGTCCCTCTTTACACAATTCTGTTGAGTTGTAGAAGTGGAGCTCTCTAGCTGCTTGCTAATGTCTTCAGTGGATTAAAAACTGGATGTGTGCTTGTGTGAAAGGCAATGACCACAAATTCAAAAAAATTTTAGAGTAAGTTTTCATAATTTCTCTGGCCTGTTTGCACACTTGCTTACTCTCCTAGTGAAGTCAACTAAAAGAAAAAGAAAATCTTTGGCTTCCATGAATCTTTGGGCATTTCCACCCAGAGATGAGCCCTGTTCCACCAGAGAGGTCACTTATTGTGACTGAGTGCTTCTGAAATCTCATTCACTTAGTTCAGGCAATATGGCATCAAACCGAGTCAAAGTATGAGGATACACAGCACAGCATCACCATGCACAGCTGCAACATGGAGACAAAATGATTAGAACTTGTGTGGTTTGAGTCCCATGGAGGAGAGGGGAGTGTGAAGAGTGCTATCCTATCATGTGCTACATTTAGCCATCAGATGGTCTGCAGTGCCTACAGAGGTAGGAATAACAAATTGACAGCACTGAGGCTGATGATTTATTGTGAGCACTTACAGTGAGTTCCATGTCTTCTTCATCTTTTTCTTTTACTGGCTTCTCTGGTTCCTCTGGATCCTTTTCTTGAAGGTGGATCTCATTGGCCTGGGTCATGTAGGGCATATCATCTTTGTTCTTGAACTCCAAGCTGAGGATTGAAGGAGGAAGTAGAATTCCTAGAATTACCTAAAGCAATAATAATGACAACAATAATAATCACAGAAAACAGATTATGGTCATAATGGTTACTTAGCATCAAATGGAACAACTCCCTCAGGATATTCAGGAACGAAAGATATGTGTGCATGTGAATTTCTATGACAATAAAGTATTTGTCATTTGGGGTAATGTTACCAGAGTACTGAAACAAAGCACGTAACTTCTACTTGTGTTGCTGTGAATGCTCTTGAATGTTTTAAGTGCTTGCACATCATCAGATGCATAGTGCTACATACTAGAATGTAGTTACAAAATATTATATGAGGTCAAGAGTAGGTGAGACCATGTGGGTGTTCAGACCTGCAATTTTCTGCATTTTACATAATACAAAATATCAGTATAAATGACACATAGAGAGTATTTACTTCTACAGAGAGGGTTAATAGGTCTCAAGCTCTCTGTATCCATGCTTAATGCACACTGGTAGTCAAAGTGTAACTGGGTGTGGATCTGAGGAGATAAGGCAAAGCCAACAAAAGCAAATGCTGATGTGACTAGATTTGCAGTCCCATTAGAATTTGTTTCAGTAACCAGGCAGCTGTGTAATGGTCACGTTCTTTCTTTTCTGCCTTCCCTCTCTTACAATGTGGGAGCGTAGAAACCACTAAAATTACCTTTTTTGGATATACAAGGAATGAACAATGCTTGGGGTTTAAACATTAGTACAACTGAATAGATATCACAATAATACAAAACAAAGTCTGTATTCACAAGCACAATAACTTTTCCTGGTTATGCTACGATTTCATGGAGTGAAATGACAGTGAAACCAGATAGTTAACTTCTTAGCAGGTTAGGGAGGGTGCTTGTGCCCATCATATCAGCAGACAGCCTGTGTGTTGTTGAAAACATTCAAAGTACTCAATGAGGAGCAGTTAGTGTATGGGAATGCTGTACCTAGCCTCGGAAAAGCTTCCTGCACTGCTCCTGCACTCACGAAAGGATGAGCCCAGGGAGAGAGGGTTCCAGGCAGACCTGGCTTCACAGAAAGGTTATTTTTAAGAGAAGGCAGGATTAACAGCTGCCCCTAGCCCTTCCCTTGGTGCTATACCTCCCTGGCAACAATTTAAAGGATTATATTCATTCTTCCTATCATTTGCCAGTTTCAAAGGGAGAAAACCATTCTTGGGAAATAAACCATGACTCATGCTTACAAATTTATTTCTTTCTCATGCCGCCTTTTGCTTATGTAGCCTGTCGCCTGCTTTAACTTTAAACAAGTTCTGCTAATGAGCTTCAGTGAAATAAAATACAGGCTAGAAACTGAGTATAGGATCCTTGTGAAGCCCTGGTGTTACAAGAAGCTGAAAGGAAACAGAGCCTGTTACCTTCAGTTATGCATTATGAAATAAAGGTCTATTTTAGGGCTTAAGAAATGTGTGCTGAAAAGTGGTATGCATGTAGTAGGAAAACAGTTGCTGCACTGTTCTCCATGTACCTAGGTTGAATATCTGCAAAGCCAAATAATGAACAAAGCAGCTGTCCCTCTGAAAGATAATAGGCCTGTGAGTTCAGGAAACAGGTAGTAGGAATGGCTCCAAATGTGAGAATGTTTTCTGTCTGTAGCAGAACAACATGTATGCACAGATCCTGCACAGGAATGCTATCAACCACTTGTTCTCATTCATCACGGGCACTGGATTAAGAGCCAGTATGAAAGAAATGCATGTACTCCTAAGCATTCTTGCCATTACTGAACATCTTTTCACAAGGCAAAACAGCTGAGCAATTGCCACTTTTCACACAAGAAATTAGTGCAGAAAAGAGAATCCCTTCCCTGAAAATATTTCTCAGTGATCTGAGAGGAAGAGGCAATTCTTGGGTGAGTTCTGACTGGTGAGTGATATGGTGAAGGTGAAACATGCCATGGACTCAAATTCATCTCTCAGAATTCACTTTGCACTGTTAGCAGTTTTGTCAACTGTGGAAGTAAAGCTTAAACAGCTTTGAAAACTGAATTATTCTTTAGACCCTCTAAAGTAGTCCCTTCTGATGCCATCAGGAAGATTTGCAAGGGTTTGCAAGGAAATTTGTGCTGCTTGCTTGGCCTGTTCTGGGGAAGGCTGTCAGATCAGCACTTTTTGCTAATGGTTAATTCACTCACACTTCCTTTTCCTTTATTTATCGCTAAAAATCTTGACTAATTCCTCAAGTATACAGGCAGGGTGACACACTAACCTCCTAGCTCAATTCTTATTCTGATAAATGATGTCAGAGGAGACTTTAAGAAAGGGAATGAAAAAACCTAAGTTGTGTACTTTGAACTCAGGCTTATGATAAGACCCTGCTCAAAAACTGAACACAGGAAGACTATACCCTGTTTAATGTCACTGCAAAAAACCATCTGAAATACAGTTAATTTAGACAGTTATTACTGATTTGTTGTGAACCCTGTCACCGTCTATTAGAATTCTCTGAATGTTAATTTTATTTTAAAACAGGAATGACCTTTAGGCCAGAATTTTTTCGCATCCGGAGACGACCCATCCACATGTCTGTGAGCAGCATTTGGCTGCAAGTGTGAGCAATGAAGTCCCTGTGCTTGGCTGCCACTGCAAGCTGCAGGCATGTGGCATTGCTCCAGTTCTTCAGCTCATAGGTCAGCAGTTTCATGGCCAGTTGCTCGTCCTGCTTGTATGACTGGTCCAACAGCTCGACCGCCAGCTGGCCGAAGTCCCTGCAACAGAGGGACATCCGTTCACCCCCATTAGCACACACAGCCTTATGCACAAAACACCTCTCTGCAACTGACAGCCTCTGCACGGGGCACATCACCTTCCATCATGCAAATCGTGATGTTGACTGTACACATGCAAACCCACGTTTTCAAATGTGAGTGGCTAATGTGAGGCATATAAATAAGTGCCCCAACTTAGCAGTGATGAGCACCCCCACCTACCAGCTGTCTGCTCCCACCTTCCTGCCCACCTCCCTGACATTTTCTAGCTGAAATCCTCTGGTTATCTGCAGCTTAAAGGATTGCTTCTCTGCTGTTTGCCCATGGCTTCATGGTTACGTCTCCTAGAAGAAGGAGTGTCCAATATCCTTTCTAAAATCCTAAATTTCTAAAATTTTAGTATCAGGAAGGATTCTTATGGAATCCAGTATCTTGCCTTGCTCACCTAAGCATGACCTCTTGGTTAATTAACACTTCTGCCTGAATAGTATGCTCATAAGGATTTCAATAGCTGTTCTGCTTGGTATGTACCGAATATCCTGAATAAGCACAGAGAAATGTTGCAGTCTGACACTTGAGGCCTCAGGAAGAACACATAAACAATATTGATATTTCACTGTCTTCTTGACATCTTCTCATTTCAGAAGTTATATTGGCAACAACTTTGCTACTCTGGCAGATAGATTGTTTAAAAGCCATTTAGATTTTCTCTAAAGGGACTGCACTTCCCCTACAAGTTAGAAATAAAAGCAAGGTACAGATAAGAAAATTTTAGGCAGGTTCAGAAGTCTCTCTTCCCTCTTCCTCCCCCACTCAGGAAAGTGTACATGAAAGGAAATTCACCTGGAATTGTGGTTCAGCTCTTGGGATATGTCATCCACCATGTCGTTTTCTGATGCTTCATGGGCCATGGCTTTGCAGAGTTTGCAGGCCACCAGTGCTTTCGCCATAGCCTCTTCCCCATGTTGCCAAAAGAAGAGGGCCATCTTCTGACGTTTCATCAGCACAGCCCACACCATCAGCTCATGGAATGGGAAGGGAAAGTGATTGATCTCAGGGTCATCCATATCAATATCAACTTCTTCTTCCTTTTTCTTTGTTGTTTTTCTGCCTCGACGCAAAGGGACATCATCCTGTGGGAATTGCAGAGAAATGTTTTTCATCAGTGAAGTAACTGAATCAATTCACACAATTCATTGAAATCAGTATCTAAGATGCCAAACACATTTTCTGCAGGCCAGCCCCTTAATAATTTTTTTTGACAAAATATTTAACATAGGTAAACAATAAAAAAGGTATTGGTGCATACACTGTAATTAAGAAGTCAGTAATCAGGGAAACAGAGTCTTGGACCGTCACGCTGAATTGCTCTTTCTCCCTAACAGCACAGAGTACAATCACACAATATCCAGACAGTTTGGAAAAGTCACCACTAAAATAAAGCTAAGAGTTCACTGCAAATGTAATTGTAAAAATCTGCTGTAATGCACCTGCCTCTTTCCACCTCCAGAAAGTACACATCCAGGGAATGTTCTGATCTGCTGAAGACTCCCTCTATGCTTGTTCTTGTGTTTTCTCTCTTTACTTCCTTACAAAGGTAGCAATCTTCCTTCTTTACTCCTATTCTGCGTGTTTATTCCTTCTTTCTCCATCCCTTTGTTGTTTCTATCGCCTTTAGTTTCTTTCCCATTTTAGCCTTTTGCTTTTATCAGATGAGCTGACCTATTCTGTCCCGTGTCTATGGATAGCAAAATGAAATACTACTGTCCCCTTGAAGCACTGGGGTAGCCGAAAGTGCCAATAAAACGGAGATAACTTTGGCCTACATAAAGATTTCTGCATCATTCTCTGCAAGTATTTAATTTCTCTGAACGCATTTTGAAGTTAGATGCTATCTGACTGAAATTCTGCTTGCCCTGCCAGACTGAAACATTTTGTTTAATCCTCACGAAAAAAAAAAAAGATCCATAGGTGGGCCAGAGCCCTCTTTTTCCTTATCTATCTCCTGGACTTTTATTAAGAAATATTTCTTAATCTGTCCCTTGCATAAACAAGTTATCTGGATGAAAAATACAATTAATGCTTTCATTACAGTGAATTTAAACATTATCTGGATATAGTTTATATTTGTCAAAGAAGGAAAAGACATCAAGATTTGTCACAGGTTGCCTACCTCCATTCCCAACAGCTTCAGGGCTTTTGGCTGTACCAAAAAAAGTTAGAAAAATGTTATTTCTCACAGAATAGTGATGAACAGCTACAACTATTTGTGTATACATATGCACATATGTACACATGCACATAGAGTGATATAGAATATACAATATAATATAGATAATATATATGTAATGTAATATAATGTAATTTTTTATATATATATATATATACACACATATATATATACACATATATATACACACACACACACACACACACACACACGCCTTCCCCCCCCTCAAATAATTACATATATGTAGTTATTCCAAACTTGAGTTTCACATTATTTCACCAAAACCACAACAGAAGACGTACGTTTGAACTCAGGTACAAATTACATCTGGTTAGGGGCTGTTCTAGCAAGAAAGTGATAGGGGCCACTGATAAGGCATGAATGGATTTCTCTGGAGTACATCAGTGTTTTGGCCACTGCCCTGGAACACTTTTATTGACTGTTGTGGTGCTGCTCTTTGTGTTGGTTCAGTATTGGTGAAATCACTATTCAAATGCTTTTCACAGTGGAGTGACTGTGGGAAGGAAGTCTCTCCCAGCAGCTACAATCACTTTCTTTCCTTTCAAATGTGAAGAATCAAAGCATAAGGAAACAAATAAACCCATTTCAGGTAGTTGTCTGCAACCATTTCACAGAGCTGTTGCAATTGATAGCCACTCATTACTACATTCGGTGCTGTGTATTGCTAAAATCTGAAATGTGAGGCAAAAATAGACAAAGAAGGAGCTACAAATCTTACTGGGAGGAGCTGAACAGACTTCTGTTCATGCTGGATTGGGTCAGTGGTAATATGGATGACAAAAACCAGCTTTTGTGTTTTAGAAAGGCCTTACTCTGTATTCACAGTGTTACAACTTATCAAACATGGAACCCATAAAAATACTTAACAGTGGTTTTGCCATGAGCCCAATGACTGCTGGAGCCACATCCAAAAAATAAAACAAGTTTCGAGTTATGGGTTTCTTTGCCCTGAAATCTTCATGTCGCATTCAGGAGATGAGCCATGAGATAGGAAATGCATCTAACAATGCTCAAGTTTTTCAAGTCTAACTCGGGAGTTAGAATTATGGTATCATTTGTGCAGGTCAAAAGACTTGTCTTTCAAAAGCTGTGAATACTTATAATTACAGGTTTTAGAGTCAGAGGAGATTGTTTTATGAGGAGACTGTTTTATGTGCTGGTTTCAGATGGGCAGAAGTATGCAACAATTTTTTCATTAAATTAATAAAACCATAGCTTGTATCAGGGTCTGGCTTGTGATGCATTATGGTGAGATAACTGCAATGTACATAATGGAAATGAATCTGTAGAATGAATAGTGTGTGCATTGGACCCCACCAGTCTGGAACCATGTAAGAAGCTAAGGTAATCCCTGCCAGTTGGTACAGTCATGAGGACAGCAAATAACTTGTTTCTTACCCTCTTGGGCCCGAACAAGTTGTGGTATAGTGTTCTGAACCGCTTTCGGGTGTAATTGCAGCGATATGCTCCTCCCATCAGGTACTCGATCACCAATCCAATATCAATTAGACTTATCCGATAATCAGGAGGTAAGTTTCCCTGCAAAGAAAATAGAGATGGGGGGACAAGAAATGCTTATTACTGGCATTGTTAAATGTACTTTAGAATGGCATTAGAATAAAACAAATTAAATAGGTAAAAGAAGGAATTTATTATTATGCTGGTTAATTAATTCACCTTAAAATAGATCCAACCGAAACCTGGATACTCTCGCTTGGAAAGAAGACATAAGTTAAATAAGAAGGTGAAGAACTTGTTGGAAGTAATAGAAGATAATGTCAGTACACAGTACTCATATTCTTCAGCTGGAGAAACAAGGAACATGACTGCAGAAACAAAAGCATGAGGATCGACACACTTGAAAAGTTGGGCATAGTTGCTGGACTCTAGTTCTCCAAGACAGCACCTTTTCTGCACCAGCTGTCACCCACAACTCGTCCTGGCATCTCACATCTTCGCTGGCATCTCTCTGGACTGCCTCATCTGAACTGTCAAGGCATGGTGAAGTGAAATCATGCAGAATCTTTTGTTCACATGGGACCAGCTCCTTCCCATCCTGCAGTGTTTCCTTCCCATGTTCCAGGAAAGGAAGGGCACGAGGCAAGAGTGGTGTTACAACTCTAGAGGACTTACACAGTACATGAGCTATTATTATTGCTAGTTGCTAGGGGCTAGGAGCGTCTATCAGCATTCAGTCTTGGAGTTGTGTTCAAAGAATACACACCTTTGCTTAAGTTTCACACCAAGAATGAGGAAAGCATCTGCATATACGGAAGCTGTAATAAACAAAATATCTGTGGCTAATTATTTTGGGGTTTGTCTATGAAGAAAACTACAGGCCTAGCAATTTTTCTAGATATTTCCTACTTGAGTTCCTGACATAAATTATTAAAAACCCCTTTAAACACATAATCTAATTGCGTAATTTCCAGCAGAGCCATGGAGATTGTCTCACAAGAAATGAACTGAGTTTGTGGCAAGTGTCATTGGCAGGATCCTGGAAAAGATGCCTACATACTTGTTCTTCCATTTCTTTTCCTTTCTTATCCTCTGTTAGATATTTTTGTATATGTATATGTATATGTATATGATGTCTTCAGCATGTACCTTTTAATCTGAAAGGAAAAAGAATGACAAACATATCCACATCGTACTGTCCTCTTAAAGTGAACTCCCTTGCACACATCCTCCTTCTCTTCACTGTCAAGTCTGAAAATGGCATCACTAAAGTTATGAGTTCTCCAGCACTTCTGGCTTGCAAAACTGTGAAAAAAGATTTCAGTAACAGATTGTCTCTCACTGCATATGAATTTGCTCTGAGTTAATGGGGCATTTCTGTTCTCCAGTTGCAGTAAACCCAATGGGACATCTCGTAGGCTAGAACAATTTCAGGCTGGGCTGCACTCACAGATGTGCCGGTCAAGTCTCTTGGGGTCTCTGGCAATGGAGGAACGAAGCCCCAGTGTGGACACACCTGCTCTTCTATTCCCTGAAGTGGAACTCCACAAGGAAAACTCTGATCCCTTTACAGGAGGAAAGGACTAATGGGAAGGGAATGAACCCAAATGAAAGTTGGCTTCCTTCTCTAACTCACTGCTTCTGAGTTGATTGGATGACAGTTCAGGTTTCAGTAAGCATTCCCTACCAGAAAAGAAGGCATGAGTCAGCAAACTGTGAATAGATCACCTGGCTCTAGAGACCTCAGTAAGAAACCCTTCAGATTTACAGAACCCTCTCAGTTCTGTACATCACTGTGCAAAATATATGACTACAAAATAAAGGTGGAAAAAGAGATAAATTATCCTTCCATGTACTGTGAATAGTAGCCTAGAAAAAAAAGGAATATTACTTTAATAAAAAATTATCTTATATCGTCAACATTGCAGAAGGACCAGAAAATTGTAACTCTTAGCTTCAAAATTTTTCAGTGCACTGTAATAAAATAATCTAATTTTCTATAATGATATACAGCACAGATTACAGTGAGCCTGTAGCTCTTTTTATGTGTTCATTAGAAGAAGGTCAGTAATTCACACAGAGCAATTTTATGACTGTTATGTCTTGCTGGAAATATCTGCATGTCTGGAGATATCTGTCTGGCTTCTCTGGAGATGTGCTTATTAGATTAGAGCAGAGAAACACTAATGGAGAGCAGATGGCAACTGGTTCTGCAGAAGAGAAAACATGGATGCAAAGATCCTCCTTCCTTTTTTACCTCAGCCATGAAGAACAAGGCTTGTTTCCTGCCCTGCTACCATGGTACAAGCAGCATGCTGAAAAGGCTGAGGAGGGAGAGAGGGAGGTAGTGCTCTAGTGTACCGTGCCCAGCAATCGGCTGGCATTCAAAGGGACAGAAAATCAAGCAAATTTAGTGGAAAAATTGAGCTGCCGACCATTATAAAATAATGTCCCCTAGCACATCCTTCTGCAATCTTCCTAATCCTGTCTGATTTGATGGATGAGGGAATTACTGTGGTTTGCAGGGATGTGTATTAGCTTAGATAATTCAGACATGGTAACACACTGAACAGTTTAAAGAAAAACAAGAGCTAAAAATTAAATGAANTTAGTTGGTTTTTCCACCAAAAATGTTCTTCTCTCTCCAGAACGTGTAAAATGATAATTCTACTAGAACAAAGATGAAAGCATTAACAGAAATGGGAGTCGCAGCTCCAAAGCAGGATTGTAGTTCAACAGACTCCTTCTATCTTAAGGTCTTCACTCAAACGGAATGCTTTAATATTATGAAGTGGCAAAAAATATTTGAGCAGTTAAGAAAGAACAACAGGCATTGGGGTGCTACATGTGTTACAAAGCATGAGCTCCTTGATATAGTTCTGATTTCTAATTTTTCATAAAAAATTTATATAAAAAATTTCCAGTAGAGTAACTTTGATAAAAGATGCATCTAAACCTCACAGATAATACTGAAACACTTCACTAAAGAAAATTCCCAAATTCACAGCAAAAATACACATTTCATAAAAATTACTTTTCCAAAGTGAGAAGCCCTAGTAAAGAAAACTGGACCATCCTTGTGAGAGGAGTTACACGCATGCCAAAGCATTTGCTCTATCAGCAGACAGCACCCTCACAGTGCTAGGAATGCTTGTAAATAAAGCACAGTGGTGCAAGTGGGACAGAACCGCCCCAAGAACAAGAATTGGGATGAACTAATTCTACTGCAGTCTAGGTGGTCAAGAATGACAGAGGAGAAACATTGATTTTCTGGTAGGATAGGTGTCTCGGTTAATAATCAACTGATCTTCTAATGTTGGGGCAAACTCTTCAGTGTTAATCCACTATTCTTCTCCTGAAGAAACTTCAGGTTTAAACTGTAGCTAGTCAGTTGTAATATTTTTTTCACTTCAAGTGCATTTTTGTGTCACCATGCATCAAGCCTCTGAGTTTGCATGCTGAGGAAAAAATAATACTGTCAAAATTCTGTATATTGCTAGTTTATTCTCCAGAAATGCAGACATACAGTAGCAGTCCAAAAAATCCCCAACTCTGGAAATGTAAAAAATCCTGAAGTGGAATTGAGATCTATTAATTATATACAATTTTTTGGATACAAGAAAAAAAAAATCAATCTGTTAATTTCTACTGATCTTCATCAGCTAGTTCAGGCAGGGAGGGATTTTTATTTTTTAAAAAAATTTTAAGAGGGCAACCTCCACTTGCAGACAGGGTGTCCACCACAGCCACTGCCTGATTCTTTCTGCTTAGCCTGGGTACATTGGTGTGTATGGTCTATGGAAGGAAGGCAAACTTACATGTTAAATTCTGGACCCTTGACAGGACATGTCAAAATGGCCATGAGGCAAAAAATGCAGGCAGGTTGGTCCCGCTATATACTTATGGAATTGAGAGGACTGAAAGGTGATGTGAGGCAGTCATTATGACATAATTTGTCTTGTTAATACATGCAAAATTTATGCACATTTTGATTACTGTAAATTCTTTAAGATTGTATCTCTAGGCCTTTACAATATGCTGCCTAGGCTATCAGTCTTCCTAGCAGTATTTAGAAATCCAAAGGGAAAATATATTTTTGTATTATATGTTTGTGTGCACGTATGTGCATGTGCACACGTGTCTATAGGATGCCCAAAAAGAATGTGATAATGTGACTTCTGTTGTTCTAATTGTTTGCTTTATTAAGCAGGCAAGATTGTCTTTCAAACAAAACAAAACAAAACAAAACAAAACAACATCCTACTGATTTATACAGCTATATAGTACAATAGTAGTAAATTACTGCTTCTATGATTTTTAAACATCCATTTTCTATCTGAGAATCTACATGATCCAGATGCAAATGATTTTTTTTAGTATACACCCTTTTAAATAGCGAAGGTTTTAAAATTGAGATGTACGTGTAAAAGCACAGTGTATTCATATTGATTAGGTGTTGTCTCAAGGTGATGTATGACATACTTCTGTATTTATATTCTGTGATGCTGTATTTAAATCCAAGAGGTTATGTATCTGGCATCAAAATATACATAAACTCAAAAAACCAGCATCAGCAACATGGTATGTCTTTTATGCATGTTGGGCCATCTAACTGTCAAATGGTGATGTGTCCATTAAGAAGTTATTTACAAGGAGGTGTTTTCATTTAAACTGTTGTCAGATCTGCTGACTGATTTATGGCTTGGTTGACTGGTAAGAGATCTGCTCAGTTGGCAGGGCTATGGTGAGCTGTCACTTCTCCCTGTGAACCATGGCTGCTCCTCATCAGTGACAAAATGAGAAACACAGCCCCAGAGGTGCAGATTTTTTCCAGAAGGTGCTAAAGAGCTGCACCAAGCTGTCTGTTTATTTAAAGTCCTCACCTATGTTCATAAGACTGATTCAATGTAGCTGGAATTACTGAAGATTTTAGATACGGGCAGAGGAAAGAAAGATAAATTTAAGGAAAGATAGCCATCACCTAATATTTAGAAGTCACTGTGGAACAAGTAATGTAATCAAATATAGTGTAAGTTTATTTAATGTCTATCAATATACATCTGCGAGTACAGATCATCTTTGACTACTTTGAAGCCCTTGTTTTCAAGAGTTTCTTTAAAAATACATATTTGGTTAGGGGCTAAGAAAAAAGAGATGGATACTATTTAGTTACTCAACATACAATTTGCTATGCTTTTGAAGAAGGACTTGGAAAGGTGATTCTGGGGGAGAGAAGGAGTTTGGAAAGGTATATACTTTAAATTAGAAGAAAGATGATGCTTCTTTCAAATTCTTATAGACACACAAATATCTGCATATTTAGTAAAAAAAATATTGTGGAAACTTGGGCGTCCAGAGCAGCATCCATTCTAAATACATTCTAGCTTTACTCTGCTCATTCCAAGAGGATTTATGCATAGTTTATTTTGTAGGTGTTTCACACTTTTCAATGGTCGCTTATTACACTGTATATAACTGGACAATGATAATTTAACACACTAACCAAAGAATACCAACAGAACCTTCCTAAACATGCTACTTACTATTCTGTAGAATTACTTAGTGAAAAGATGCTATATGACACGTTGCCACTCTCCTCCCTTAGCTGACTTCAGTTCTGTTCAGCTGCCACTGACAGAAGAAACCACTAAAACCTGTGTTCTTAGAAAAAATGTCCTCTCCTTTTTCAATTTTCTATCTAGTCCCATGTAGAGAAATATCCTTTCTCAAGTATGGTATCCTTGAGGTCTGACTTACATGATGTGCAAGGTTGTAATCTGCGCATGCTTTGGGAGAATATCCAAGCTGATGAGGTCATTTGCAGACTCAATCTCCTTACTTGATCCATATATTTAAAGGATAAGAGATTTTTATTCATTGCAGCTGCTGTAACATTTTTAATCCTGAGCACATTGGTAAAGGTATTTGGTATCTCCTTCCTGCCACTATACCTTTCAGTGTTTCTGTCCTGCTCTTCTAATGGATTTTTATAATTCAACGTTCTCGAAATTAACATGATAAGGGTCAGGGGAAAGTTGCACTATTTCTGCTGAGGGAGATGGCTACAATGTACCACACAATACAGAATGAGGAACTGTTTCAACAAGCCACGATCCAGCACACGGGTAACAGCTATTTTACAGGCTTGGAAGTAAACTAACAACACAGAAAGTAGCTTGATAACAGTATGGAAAAATACAAGTAACAGCATAAATCCACACAGTATGTAAGAGCCTACAATTATGGCAGCAGACACACTATTACTCAAACATCTAAAACCACAGAGAAAGCAAGCCAAATAACTTGCTAGTTGTGCTTAGTATGCAAAAAGTTCACATTTGGAGCACACAAACAGGACATTCTGTACTGGCAGGAAGGAGAAGGCTCTGACTGATAGCTCATGCAAAACAGAGATTGTATCTAGCTACCAAAAAGCAATGGCATTATTTTCAACCTACCGTCTATTGGACCCTTACCTTTTTGACGTCCCTGACTAGATGATGCAGAGTGTTGGATGGTCCATGTCTCTGCAAAGGACAAATGAAGAAGAGAAGAATAGTTTGCACAACATATAAATGTTAGGATAACTTTCTCACCTTAGTAGTTCAGAAATAGGACAGCTGAGAGCACTTCAATTGTACAGTGGTATCAATTAGAAAAATCAAAAAACAATTACAAGAGCATTATTTCACCTGAATCCTCTTTTGTAGAAAACTCTTCCATAAGAAAGCCCTGAGAACTGCCATATTGGATGAAAACTGAAGTCCTGTGTACCAGGTTAGGCTCCTGGCTTGGAAAAACTAGGAGCATAGCACAACATGCACAACCTCTGGGAAAGAGTGGATGCAAACCCATCTGCTTTAGTCTCATCCTTCCTGCACTCAGGACCTCCACTTCCACCGCTGATGGCTCAGAGAGACTCTGAGCCTGGCATTGCATCGAGGCTGTCTCATCTGAAAGCCACTGTCTGTGAATGCACATGCATGTGAATGCAGCATGCGCAGTCTGTGAATTTGTCCAATCTTCTTTTGACTCCACCTGGCATTGCAAAAATATTCTGCAGAGGAGTACCACAACTTCAATTTGTTATTATTATTATTATTGTTGTTGTTGTTGTTGTTGTTGTTGTATCTGAATTTATTTTCTGCTTTGTTTTTGACTGTTGCTGATATTTTAAGAGACTTTTATGAGAGGTCTTCTTGGTTGTAGCTGATGATGGATGAGACCACTGCACGTGTGTAGAGTCCATGTTTCCATACACGCATTGCTCTGCACTTCCCAACAGTTAATTTTACATAACCCTGTCTCTGAGCATGATGAGACTTACCTGTGATTCTTCATATGCTGCTGCAGATTTTCCTACTCCGAGTGATTCTAAATCATCTGCAAACATTATTGTCTCTTCTGTAGGTACCATTTTTCAGATCTTATATAAACAAGCTGAACAGCTGTAGTCCCAGCACAGGGTCTTCAATGACCCTGGTCCTAATGTCTTTATGGAGAAAACATACCATGTATTCCTTCTCTCTGTTTTCTAGTATTCAAGTAGTTTTTAAACCAAAAGTGTCCCTGATCTTCTATGCCCTGGCAA
>VZTA01001305.1:43258-57683 GCA_013398855.1 Mohoua ochrocephala
TGTCAAAAAATTTTAAAAAAAAAAAAAAAAAATAGGGGACCAAGTGCAACATCCTTATTCTCCTGCATGTTGATTGCAGAAATGGTAATAGATTTCTAAGGCTTAACATTTTCCTACAGAAGCTGGGTGAACTCTTTGTTGACATAAAATTGATTCCCTTGTCTATGAGTCCTATACTTTATCCCATTTTTACAAATTTGCCATGGCAGAGGTAAGATTCACTGGTTTGTAGCTGCACAGGTCACTCCTAGGTCTCATGCTGAAATATGGTATTTTTTAACTGGCCTTGTGATTTTTCTGGTGCTAAGGCTACTATGGATGCATTTGGTCATATATTATAATTGGTAGTTTAGGCATTTCACAGCCTGGGTCTTTTGGAATTTGTGCATGAAAAAATTTATGCTGATTTCTACAGCAATAAGTTTGTTCAATTTTGTAGCTGTACAACTAAAGACTTCCCTCAAACTTCTTCCCTGTAAAAACTGGCTTTAGTACAAGAACTACAATGCTTATCCCTGTTGCAGGAAAGCTCATAGGCATTCTGCTCTTAATACACAGGTGCCAGTCAATAGGCAAAGTATAAGCTGATCAAAGATCAGATGGGAATTTGTCTCTGGGGTGACGTGGATACCTGTTTCTCTATATTTTGCCCAAATTTAATGAATTCTTCTCATATTTGATATTTTTGCAAGACTGACTTCTGGTCACCATTAGTGTGCAACACCACTTGATAACAGCCCAGTGTGGCAGCTTACGATGTCAAGGGCTTTGAAAAACCTGGCAGAAGAAAAACTTTTTGAAAAGAGATATGCCCATATTACAGCCTTTCTCCAACACACAAAACTGGGAATTCTAAGAACTAGACAGTACTTTAAGATTTTTTTCACAACACATAAGAAGTTTGAACTTTCTGAACTACTACCTAAGTAGGGTGAATGCTGGAATGTGTTTTGCATTTGAGAATTCAGAAGCAAACTGAACTTGCGCAGTTTTATATTAATTTTAATGGCAAGGATTAAAAACTTGCAAACAGGTTTTTAAAAGTCGAAGGTATAATTTTTGGAATGCTCAGTGAGGGCATGGGGAAGTCCTTCACTATAACAGAGATTGATTAAGACTCGGAAGATTTTTCTGAAACCATATTTTCAGGAGTCATATAACACCATTGTATGGGTTCTAATTTGCCATTTACTGTCTTCCAGCCAGTACCACCTGCCTAACTCTTAGGTTTGTCATTGGAATTACAATGACAAGAAATTAGCTGGTACTGTGTGAGGCTTAGTTCATGTCTTACAAAATCCATATAGCAGATTATGTGGGCAAGACACAGCATGTCACATCATATGAGAGACAAGCAAGAGAGACAATATGGACTAATGAAAAATTTCTGCATCAGGTGTTGACTGCCTTGTGCATCATCATCATGTCATTACAATACAAGTGGGAGCTAGAACAGTGAATATAGAGACAGAAAATTTGCCTTAGGCTGGCCCTACCGTATTGTACAATTCCTCTAGCCGGGAGATGGTGAGAAAACGATGCATGCTTACTCCATTTTCTATGAGTAATTTCACAAAATCCACTCTGTCCAACACCAGTGCATCCAGCATTGCTTGCTCAAGGGAGCCCACCTGCAAAGCAAGTGATTAATTGAAGCTGTTCCTGGGCGTGGCAGGCTGTATCCAGCTGGTTCAGTCACTCTAGCACAAGCAGGGAATCCTGACAAAATTCTGAGGGTTGCTCTTCTATGCTTGAAATGGGATAATCATGGTTTTAATCTGTAACAGTTTTTCCGATTCAGGGCTGCATTTCAAAAATGAGTATCGGAGTGCTAGTTAAAACACTCTAGGAAAAACAGATTAGGACAAAGGAACTGGAACCCAGAAAACTGGTGACCACATCTCCACCCTATTCACCATGTCATTATGATCGTTATTTCTTTTCCTGTCAAACATTTTATTTGTACTGGATGTATTTGTTATGTGCACACAAAATCACTTTAGTTCTGTCTTTTCTAGAGTTTTCTTCTGTCTGTGGTGTGGAATCTCAGGGAAATTTGGACACCCAGGAAACACAAACAGCTTCACAATTTGCATTTCTTTGAAGGCCCAAATGCAAGAGGTCTTCTTACAGAAAACCTCTCCTTCTTATCTCTTGTAGGTCAGGCAGAGTTAGAATGATGAGAAATTATCTCACCCTTCCAGCTTTTAGCTTGCAAAATGATTGCAGTTTGCAGAATTTATGCAAATTTTTGCTATGATATGGTGATGAAGAGATAACAAGAAGGCCAGTTTAGTGCCATTAAAATCCCTCCTGTGTTTTGTTTGACAGGTACTTATGCACAATATCAAAGACAAAATAAATAGACCTGTTCACTCCATAACTGAAAAGGCAAGGATTTTTGTACTAGCTTTTAGGGGCAGCAAGCGGCAGAAAGCTACATTTAAAGCAAGGATACTTAAACAGAAGCTTTTCCCATATTGTTATAATTTTTCCATGGGGAATTGTAAAAGCTCATGTAATGACAGCTTGTGAAATTTTAATCACAGTGATGAAACAAGTGTCACAGTAGTGACTGTTGTGGTCCGATTGAAACTTCTGAGAGAAGGTAAGTTGGACTTTAAGGAGATGAAGGCAGAGATCGAGGTCTTCTGGTTTTGTTTTTTTTTTTTTTTCCTGGGTGGCTTCTGCCCCTGTAAAACTGCAGCACAATCTGGGAGTTGACGACTCCTCCTCTGCCTGGCACGGCGTTCAATAGCTCCTCCATTTGCAGCCCTACCACTCCTGAAGAGAATCTATGCCCCTGGTGCTCCCTGGGAATGGTGTTAGCCGGGAAGCAACTGGAGCACAGAATGGGGCAGATGTAGAGCAGGCAGATAGATGCAGAGCAGCAGTGGGCACAAACTTAACACCACCTGAGGTCTGGAGCCACAGCCCATCCGTGATGACACTGCTGGTCAGCTCCTGCGGTCTACCTGACCTCCAGCATCTGTGTGGAATATTTCTTATGCCAAATCATCACCTTAAATTCAGTATTTGCATACAAAAGCATGCTGCTTGAAGAGAAGAAAGAAGTTTTGACTTTCCTTGGATTTATAGCCTAGCACTAAAACACAGCTGTACACTTGCTTTTCTCAGCTTGCAGAATCATGCTTGGTAATAATCTGGTACTTCCCGTTTTTTCAGAGGTATGGTTTCCTACTCTTAAGGCATCGCTAGATGTCACCATTTCCTTGGACAACAGAACACGTTAACACCTCTGCAAATGTGCCCGCCTTCAGCAGCTATGACTGGGAACCGTGTGTTTGGCAGGACCCAGTGTGTTTTGGACCACACTAAAGCCACCTTTGCCAACAGAATGGATTTAATACTCTGTAGGGTTCAAAGTGTTTCCAATAGAAGATGCTGTGTATATATACATATATATAGAGAGAGAGAGAGAGAGAGATACTGTACCGGCCACTGTTGCCCATAAATAAAGATCTGACTGCGGGCGATGTCTACTCTGTTCCAGGCTAATGCTAGGCTCAGCTGGTCGGGAGCAGATGCGTTAGCTCCTGCGTATACAGACAGGGTTGCAGGGAGGAGAGCAGGAGAAAAAAGAGACAAGATATTAGGCTCATTATGCCACGGTATTTCCTCTTTGTGAAAAGTCTTACAGATGTCCATGTCATTTCTGCAACTGGTCTCATATTAAAACAAAACCAAACATTCCATTGCGCCTGTAAAAAAAACATTGCTTCTCAAATCTGGATCTAGAAGATTGTCTTCTAAACATTAATTATTTCCTCCTATTCCCCTTCAAAATACAGCAGATACAGATGATCTCAGAAGAGGCAATTTGTGGTGGACTAAAATGGTTTCCCTCCTATTGGATAGGAAGCAGGAGGACAATCCACAATACAGATGGAGCTGCAGGAATACACACACCCCCACACATATCACGTGAGCCTCACACACTCACACACACACATGCCTCTAGCAATTACAAGTAGATTCAACTCATACCGACACCCCTGACTTCAGTAGTTGCGCATTTTTTGGCATCTTATGCATTCCAACTTGATAAGAAGCATAGGAATTTCTCTCCTGTTTTACTGAGGGGTCTTGGTGAGACAAATTTCCCTTCACATATGAAATATGTAAGAAAGCATTCTATAAAGCTGGTGTTAAGGTATAATACATCCAAATTAAATGAGAAACTATGCAGATGATAAGACGGATTTGGAGCTGTTTGTTTTTGGAAGAGAGGGTATGTTTTTCCCTGCAGTTTTAATGGACACCGTGGGACATTCCTGTCCTGCTGTGCTTTTTTAATATTTCACAGTTCTCAGCTGATTTGCAATAATAAAATAGCATCTGTGCTTCAGTGTCACAGGGAGAACTGGCCTGAACGAACTGATCAACCAAATAAATAAAGGGCCCTTTGACTTTTAACTACATGTCTGCTTGCAGTGGTTAAGTGGTTGTATAAAGGCTTATTTTTTAAAGACCTCATACCTCTACTGTTATTGTGTCTTAATTAATTCTTATACTGATATCATAGAGTGAGGATAAATAACAGCTTTTCATTACTTCAAAGCATTTCTGTACTATTCAAACCCACACACAGTTACAGTTGAAAGTGGACTCTGAAATTGGAGGCAAGGAAAACATAAAGCTGGCTGCTGAAATTCTCTGTGAAGACCTTAATGAAAACCTTCATGAAGCTTAGCCTATAGTTTAATTTTATAACTCTCAACTTTGAAGTCAGTTCACTGCTGGCTTCAGTCATTGAACAGTATTGCCAAATACTGTTCAATACCTACAGTAATTGTTTGGGAGAGAGTGGATTGTGAATCATCCAAATCACATTCATACAGAAATGAGCTCTGATAAAAAGGTGCACAATGCAGGAACAGAACAGAATTGAAACAGATGAAGAAGGAAGAAAAAAGTGAAAATATTTCTGTGACTTCTGTGGCTAAGAAGTATCAGGAATGCTCCTTCGCATAAGACACAACTTCTCATTGCCATGTACTACAACACAGACAAAAGCTCCCCATGTTGGAGGGATGCCAACAACATCTGAAACTTTTGCAGTTTCTTACACAAGCAACACATGGCATTCAAGAACAGAAAATATTTACCTTTGGGAAAGGCAAAAATGTCTCTACATTTCAACATCCCAAGATTTATTTATAAAAACAGAAAAAAAAATACCTGCAGTGAGTATGATAGTGTAAGTTAAACACAGAGAGCAAATAATGTTCTCCCCCCCTTCTGAAGCAAACAAGATACCCTCTCATCAGATCTCCTCCTTCCCAACCATGTGCCTGTAGGAGAAGTGAGAGCTTTAGCAGGTGATCAGGTAAAGTTTTTGGTGAGCCATGGAGGAGGCACATGGGTGAACTCTAAAACCCAGGGGTAGTGATGGTGATCCCACAACCTGACAACATTTCGCATACGTGATGAGGGAGCTCCACTTCCTGATTTTCGTACTACAGCCTACAGTCTGGGTAGCCAGGGGTGCCATCTAGTTAGAAATCATTTTGGATCAAGAGCGGATCAGATGGACTTGGGGAGGGAAGTGGGCTACTTACACTGCCCCCACTTCAGACAAAGGTCAAGCTAAATCACTGAGGCTCCAGGTGAATAACTTCTGAGCCCTAGCAGGGTGTGTTCTCCAGTTTGTGTCAACTGACCCTAGCAATCCTGGGCCTTTTCATGCTTTAGGAAAGATTTAACTGGCAGATGAACAGAGGGGCTTCTGGTGCATTTGATCACAGGAAAGAGCAGCTGGCATTGGGGCATGAGGTGGCATCTGCTCACCTGTTCATCAAAATTGTTTTCTTTGAGCATGCTCATTGCTGCAAATACTGAGCAGAGGGGAAAGCAAGCCATAGTCCAGCCTGTGTCCTTCCCATCTCCCTTCGCTGTGCTTAAGGCTGCCAGCAGAGGCCAAGTTTTCCTGTGGGTGCACACGCAGTCCCAGAGTTGATGCTCTTCTCAGTGCTTGTTGCCATAATGTTTGATTTCATTGTCTCACAGAGCACTGCAGATATCTGGCAGTCGAAGGACATGTGTGGTTTCTCAAGGGGATGTTGTACTCCAGGTCTGAACCAGTCTATCAGCTAGAGTGTAGACCGGGAAGTACGGCTGTGCATGCTGGGGCTCTGGTGCATTTGGTGGGACGGGTGCTTCCAGAGTAAAGTTTCTTGCTGGAAAGCCCTTGCTTCCTTCTCTTTCCTGTCTTCCCTGAGGTGTTTTCAGGTGAATGTGGATAACACTGATGTTATTTAAGACGAGAAGGAAAACCAAAGCTATAAATGTTTGTATAGAGCAGCATATGGGCTGTGAATGCCTTTTACTTGATTTTATTCTAGGATAGAAATGATGGCCTTTGTCTCACATGAAAAAGGAAGTATTCAGGCTCTTTTAGGTGGAATTCTACTCAGTGTTAAGAAGTACGAATGATGCCACTCATGTAAGAAAAACTCCCCAGAAAAAACATGAGATGGCCTTCTTAAGATACTGCCTCCTTTCAATCATTTCCTTGACTGCATTCAGTGCCATAGAGCATGGATTTGAGTCAGTAAGAAGAATCCAAATAGTGATCTTTCTGGGGATGCATCTCACTCATGAGCATCACTGTAACGTGCCCAAATCAAAGCCAAAGGATATTTGTGAAATAAAGAAATAAGGTAGAGTAAATAACCTATTGCACTGTATTATTTTATTTACCATATCATACTTATTTTATGTCTTAGGTAATATGACCAATGTGTCTGCAATATTTACTCCGTATTCTGATGCCTGGCTGATTGCAGGATATGTTCCTCAAAAGAATGTTTTAAGACTGTGACAGCATCTGCATTGTGACCCTTCCTTTCATCTGCTCCTAGAAGAAAAGTTGCATTCGGGATGCAATTAATTGTTTTGGCAGTATTTTATCTTGGTATAGATATCGCTGGATATAGACAGACTGCTGGGACAGTGGTTAGTCCATGCAGATGTTAATTTTATGTTCTTAGGCTGCCACCCAGGACTGCTTGGATATCTTGCATGGACTCTTCTGGTAAAAAGTCACATTGTCTACTTAATATCTTGGACCAAAAATGCCATACTTCTTGATGATAAAGCCTGGGACCATAAACTCAACGCTGCACCCATGGTGAGCCCTCACCCTTGTGAGGGTACACATCAGACAATGAGTGTTGTGCACTTGCAGGATTACTGAAGAGCTTTTATATACTTATTACTACAGGCTTTTATATACTGGCTAAAGCTTACTGTGACCAACGTAAATCCCTAAAGGATTCTCCTGGAATAGCCTATGATCTAGGTGCTCAGGAATCTGGAAAGCTGAAATGACACAAAACTGATCTACCTAGACAGAAATTGTTGTGGGACACTCATTTCCACAGTGCACCTAAGCATGTCAGTGTGCTCTTTGTATCATCATCTAAAGAAAAAAACTAGATTTGGAAAATAGCAATCCTAATTAACTTTTTGCTCTGTGTCTCAGTAGGTCTGATGCTGTCTTCTGTTTCAGCAGCTCTTTGGTGCAAAGGCTTTGTTTCCACAGCATTTGTTACAAGAATCATCCTGGCATTTAAGAAACCACTTGACAATATCAAAGCAGACAGCAGACAGCTGTAGGTGCAGCAACCAGATATTTGACCTAACTCTGAAACCTTTTTGTGTCTGTGATTTCGTGGCTAGCAGACTATCCCAGACCATCTGATACTACATGACGGCTGTTCAGTGAGCATGAATCATGATTTACTCACAGGCTGGAAAGTATGCAGAGAAACCAGCTCTGCTTTAGCCTAACGTGGCTCATCTCAGAGGGTTAAACGGCAGTAATATCACTATGGCCACATACCACACAGCACCTCTTTCCCAGTGCTGACAATTGCACTGGGGAGGCTTCTGGAGCACCGTCTGAAACACGGCTGGTGCTAGTCTGCTCCAGACGCTGCAACAGCTTCGTGAACTAGGATCTTTGATGCCACTTCAAAACAAGTATTTTTTTACAACATCTCCATATGCTGTCTTTAACTACCCTGTCATATGCCTTCTGCTTCGCTAGCAGCTGCAAAAGGACAAAATCCATTACGGTGTGAGTTCCAACTGTTCAAGTTAAGAGAGCACAGTTAAACTGTATTGATAAACTTGCCTATTATAACTCATGCCTTTGGAAACTTACTTCCCACATTTGTGTCTCTCAACATGAAAAAAAAAAAAGAATTTGCAAACCATATGCTGTTGTGACATCCATGCAATGTAAATTGATAACCAGTTTGGATGCCATTCTGTAGTTTATTGAAGACCACTTCCAAGAAAGATAGATCTTGCTGACAAGATTAAACAAGTGACTTGTGAAACAAGGAAATAATATGTGGTGCCGAGTTTGGGGCTTGTGGAACATGCTGTCCAGGAGAGCTCCTGAATTGGCAGTGTATCTGGTGTGGGTTTAAAAATAGATTAGTTCATCACAACTTTTACACAGCAAATAGGAAATGATACTTTGTGTTTCCAAACCCTTGTCCCCCTCCACCTTGACCAAATCACTCACACCAGGGTGGGATGGGTCATTTAGCTGATATGCTCCTTTTGCACTATCAAGAGCTGCAAATTCCTCAACAGAAAGACTGAGAAAAAGTTATTGGTAATTACACACCAGTCTCATACATTGCTCTGCCCCTTTTTTCACATGGTACTGAAGAGTAGGAAGCAATTAATTCTAAAATTTAAATTTATGAATTTCAAGATAACTCGGACCCAGTCTTCAAATCCCCTTACTTATTTTACTTACTATAATTATTATTTTTCTTTAATTTTAGAGACAAGCAACTGTGGGAAGTAAGTTTCCAATGACATGAAAATTCCAATGCCGTGAAAATTCCAATAGCATAAAAAAATTATTTCAATTTATTTTACTTATTACAAATAAATNNNAAAAATCAATAGACAAGTGGTTCGGCATTGCTACCTTAGACTTTGCTGAAAAACCCAAGTATCCATCAGGCTAACGAGGCATATTTACAGAAAGTCAGTATTTCTTTCAAGGTGGGCCAGAACACTTGTACAAAGACATGGTGTGAATAAGGCCAACTGACTTGGCCGAGACAACAGATCTCATCTTTGCACATATTGATTAAATGCCTTGGGATCAGGACCAGAGGCACCTGATGAATCTGATCTTCACTGGATACCTTCATAATCAGAAAGTCCTGAGGAGCAGGGAAGATGAGGTATCAGTCTTAGTTCGTCTGGCTCTTTCTCGAGCAAGAAACAGGTGCTGCTGCCATCAGCAGATTTTCAAATCAAGATTCTCAGACAAGCATGAAAGGAGATGTCAAAAGTACTTACGCAGATCCAGGCACCTCCTGAGCTAACAAATGTTCCTTTTGATGACTTGCACCCTTAACATGAAGAGGAAAGGTAATTTTATTTTACTAAGGGGCCAACAGCACCAATTAGGCACTTGCAAAATGGGTATTCCAGATCAGGGAGGATTACTCATATACTGAGACTGCAGCCGCAAAACAATTGCTCATGTAAATACTGCAAAAGAACATTTCAAATAGGAAACAATCCCTTGCAGGCCTGTGATTTATTTTCTTCAGCTTCCAAGAGCTAGTTTTCAGAAGACTCCAGAGATCTATGTTGGGATACAGACCTTGAAAATACATCTAGAAAAAGTGGAATCACAACTCTAAGACATTCTTTGCCTTATCAATAGAAAACAAGAGCAGTACTCTCAGGGATTGTCTTAAGAACAAATGTGAAGAGAATAACTTCACACAGAGGACAATGAAGGATTCAGTTATATTTAACATAAAAATGAAACCTGCAATCATATTATTTCCAAGGGACAAAAAAGAGAAATTTGATTATGGATGTAATTCTTGATCCTTGTTTTGAATTAATTTATTTTTTCTTTCGTCACCTTGATTTATGTTTTTTCTGTGTGAACATGTTCAAAAAGCCTTGAGATTTAATTATGTAGGTCGTGAAAACTCACCTCAAGCTAGTAGCAGCAAAATAGTCATGTTACCTGCAGGACAAAAAACTGGTATCTTGATTGAAAAGATCTAAAGAAGTGGAGAAAAGCAATACTACAGAAACCTAAAGAAACAAAAACTATTGGAGCAAAGTAGCTCTAGCTCATTTCCTTTGTTGATAGCTATCAGCTTTCAATCATACTTTTGAAGTGGCCAGAGCTTGTTTACTTTTCTTCTTCACACTTTCATTTTAAATGTTTGAAGTGAAACTTTTAAAATGTGATTAAAAATCACACAGAAGGTAAAATGCTATTTCATATGGCTAGGTGAAAGTTACTCAGGCCTTCTCTCTTCACACAGCTTTTGTGAGCTTGAACAGGAAGAAATTGAGAAGAAAACATGGAACATGCAAGAGTAAGTCCCATTACCTTTTGAATATCCAGTAAATCTATTACATTTTCTGCTGTGACTCAAATTCAGGTCTGCCACACCTGTATTATCTTATCCAGGTGTGGGGGTGGCAATACCATGCTGACAGAGACCTATCAAAGAGCCTCATGAAGCATAACGTTTCCCAGTCACCTTTGGAAGTCCATTCCCTTATGTTTCTCAGGTTGCACTTTAAATTTGTTTGGTATGTCTTATTCTCTGTTTTTTAAATCAGCATGGTCTGTATTATATAGCACAAACCAGTCCAGACAGAAACCAGATGGCCATGGTGATTGATAAATGAAGTTTGTGAAAATCCCTTTTTGGGGAATACCATTCAAATGGAGGGCTAGAACCTCACAGTTCTTGTTTAGGTGAGTAATCCTTCATTTGGAAAGTTCAATGTGCTTCAGAGCCTTTAAAGTCTCACCTGTTTCTGTATTTGTAAGCAGATACTAAATTACTAGATAATACAATATTTTGAAGGAAGCTAAGCTAAGTGGCATGTCTGCAAGACCAGGGTCTATAACGAACTGTAGCAACAGCAAATTTATTTTAAGACAACCTTTTAAGAACATAGGGGCCACATGTAATGGCTTAGAAAGATGTAACAACCAGCCAAATTTAAGATTAAAAGCCAACCACCCCAATAGCTGAGTTCTTAACTCTGCCAATGGGGGCTGAAAGGAATCTCACTCTATTTCCAGACTTTCTTAGGAATGACTACAGATAACATTTTACTTTGACAATAGAGCCAGCTTTATCTAAACGGAAGTTCTAGCTGCCAAGGTAACCTAAGTCTGAGAAGTTCTTTGGCTGTCTTCTTGCGAATCTTCTCAAGTAACTGGTGTGGGGGTCACCACGGATGTTTCTTGTGACACATTTGTGATTGTGGGCGGAAAACAAAAATTCAGGAAGGAAAAACAGTAGCTGTTTACACATTAAAGAAAGAGCTGGGTTTGTATAAAGCAGTTAGAGCAAGATGCATACCTCAGTTTCACAGTATAGGTTTACCATCTTGATAGATTCTGTCAATAAATGCAGGTTTCAGTACATCAGAGACACAAACTGGATTGATATAGACTCACTGTGGAGTTTAACTCTGTTACCTTTTAGTAGTGCTGTCAGGATAGCTAAATCAATATCCTGGTGTCCTTCTGATCCCATGCGAAAAACGGTGATCTGCAATGTTAAAAGACAATACCATTGTTGAAACCAGGGTAATTAAAAAAAAACCAACAACTTAAATCAGGGCAGCATGACTTGAATCTTAAAATGTCCTGATGGCTATGAGATAATCTTACCTTATTCACTTTATGAGAACTTTATTAAATAGGATTAACATACTTTATTTTTTGTGACATAAAATTTGATAAGGCAGAAATTGTATTAATGATCATATGGAAAAAGGTGTTCAGTGACACTAACATGGTGAAATTAGAGATGAAGGAATGTTCTTGTATTAGAGTGACATTAGATTTAGTGTTCCCAATAGATTGTAAGGAAGATTTAGGTGTATTATGAGTGTGGACCTAACTGATGGCATATGGCATAGAATAAATATTTTCAAGGGATATTAGAAACCTATTCAGCCTTTTGACTCTATATAGGAGAGAGTTAGATAAATAATCTAAGAATTATTCTTCTAACAGGTCTAGGAATGTCTTCAGCCATGTATGGTCAATGACCTACCACTCTAAGTTAAAGGCTCTGAGGCAGTGAGGTGAGACACACAATACATAAATAATAAGAATGAATACAGTGCAGCTGTTCTTTCTAGCCAGATTCACTCTTGGTTAAGACTGCACTGAAACATACAGAAGTGAAAATCCCCTTGCTCCTTTTGTTGCCATAGCAATAGCTGTTTTTGAACCTCTGCTTCTTATGAAGCAACAGAGATTGCAGATTTTTACTAGTGCCTTTCCTTTACTCATGAAAAATGTGTCATCATTTTGATCTGAATATTTGTTATCTGTTTTTTCTTTTTCAGTATGGACTGCCTCAATTCCTTTTTTTTTTTTTTAGAATAAGTGATGCCTTTAATTAGGAATTGCATAAACATATTTTACACTCATATTAAGCAACATATATTGCTTCCATGTTCCTAGATTCCTACTCATACAGCACTGGACTGCAGCAGTATCTGACATGGAGCAAACATCAGGGTACAAAGAGCTGTCTACCATCACAGACGAAGGAGATCTACAGAATCTGAAGGACACAGCAGAACTTTGGTGATAAGCTTCAGTTTGGCAGCTGAAAAGTGCTGCAGAGCGTATCCCAGGAAATTCAGTGCAGCCCTCCTTTAGCATTTATTCTACCTTCATTTGATCCTAGAGCTCCAGGAGTTTCAGAGGCTTTCACATCAGTGAAAGTAGTACAGCATCTTAGAGGCTAAAAAGTAAACTGGATAAAGTCATAGGAAAGTGGCTTAGCTCAATTAGTCAATTGAGTTAGGTGATGTCTAAAATAATTAATGTAAGAAAATACTTATATTGGGCAACCTCCCCAGTTAAAGTACACTATTTCCAAGTTAGACGCAGTTTGACCCTTCAAAGTGTTCTTCACACAAAGCATAAATGATACTTTAATGAAGTGTTTTCTCTCTCTCTCTGAAATTTACAGATATTTCTGGCAAACTTCTTGATGTCTATCCCTATACCACAACTTTAGAATGGCATAGAATAGAATATAATTAGAATAGGAGTAGAATAGTAACAGAGTAGATTATTTCAGTTGGAAGAGACCCTCAACAATCATCTAGTCCAACTGCCTGACCATTTCAGGGCTGACCAAAAGTTAAAGCCCAGTATTAAGGGCATTGTCCAAATGCCTCTTAAACACTGACAAGCATGGAGCATCAACCACCTCTCTAGAAGCCTGTCCTAGGGTTTGATCGCTTTCTTGTAAAGAAATGTTACATGATAATTTTCCTAGTTTTTTTCTATTTCCTCAGTGACTGGCAATGAAGCTCTCCCCGCAGTCTGCCCACGGGTAATGTGAGTAGAAATACACATTTCTATGTATGCCTCATCCCAAAACACAATCAGTATGTGAGCTGATGAGTTCAGACCCTCTGCTTCACATGGTCATGATGAGTTTCCCATGCTACAGAAGACAAACTTGGAGGTAGCATGAAGTGGCAAAATGTCCTTCTCTGTCTTTAAGGCCTCAGGCGAGGCAGCCTGCACACTGGGGACTGAACACACTGGACAACGGAGTTTGGAGGTGGAACAAACAACATCTCAAACTAAACACATGATCAGTGAACTCCCAGCTTAATAAAAAGTAATCATATAAATTGCAAGCACTGAACAGCTTATCACCACAGGAAAATTAAAGAAAGTACTTTTCAGATATTGGACCACATATAACCTTAAACTTCCAATTTCTTTTTCAACCCTCTTCTCTGCATGCATAAGAAAAATAAAACCCACTTCAGCAGAACAAAGTGTTGCTGTATTAAAAATAAAATGGAACTATGTAAATTAGTTACATTAGAACAAGAAGGCTGTCTTTCCACATCAACTATTGCTTTATTATTATTTTTAAGAGGCCTAGCATAATTCAAGTAGTAAAATAAAGATGACAAATAATTGGGAAAAAAAAGATAGAAATTGAAGGACTGCTCAGACTCACACTAGAATTGTAATTTTGGGGTCACGCCTGAGATTGAACTAGAATTTCAGACAGAACCAAGGAAAAACATGATACTCCATACAATCACATAATCATAGAATTTTTTAGTTTGGAAAAGACCTCTAAGATCATCCAGTAGGACTATTAACACAGCACTGCCAAGTCCACCATTAAACTATGTGCCACGTCAACTCATCTTTTAAATACCTCCAGTAATGGCGACTCAACCACTTCCCTGGACAGCCTGTTCCAGCGCTTGACAAGCCTTTCAGCGAAGAATTGTTTCCTAATATCCAATCCAATCCTGCATCTGACACAACCTCAGGCTGCTTCCTCCTCCCCTGTCACCTCTTACCTGGGAGAAG
>VZTA01001308.1:0-13253 GCA_013398855.1 Mohoua ochrocephala
TCCAAGTTTTGGGGATTTTTATATCAAGTCTTAGGGATTCTTGCATCAAATTGTGGGGATTTTTACACCAAGTTTTGGGGATTTTTGCACCAAGTTTTGGGGATTTTTATACCAAATTGGGGGGGTTTTATTCCAAATTGGAGGGATTTTTATGCCAAGTTTTGGGGGTTTTTATACCAAGTTTAGGGGATTTTTGCACCAAGTTTTGGGGATTTTTGTACCAAATTGGAGGGATTTTTATGCCAAGTTTTGGGGATTTTTATACCAAGTTTTGGGGACTTTTACACCAAGTTTAGGGGATTTTTGCACCAAGTTTTGGGGATCTTTATACCAAATTGGGGAGGGTTTTATTCCAAATTGTGGGGATTTTTATACCAAGTTTTGAGGATTTTTATACCAAGTTTTGAGGATTTTTACACCAAGTTTTGAGGATCTTTGTACCAAGTTTTGGGGATTTTTATTCCAAGTTGTGGGGATTTTTAATGGCTCCTCCCGAGCAAGAAAAAGCTTCTGTTCAATGCCACAAAATCCCAAAATCTCTTTTCCTCCCGGTTACAACCCGCTCCCTAAACCCACAGACGGGTCCTGCCCGGTTCAAAGCTGATTTTTTGGGGGGAAAATCAAAGAGAAAGGGAAGGAAAAATGAGAACAAAGCAACAACAAAACCACCAGGAATCAGCCACGAGGTCATTCCATTGATTTATTGCACCACATCCCAAATTAAATTCGCAATTTTAAGCAGCCCCGCGATTTCTTTATTATTACTATTATTTCTATGATTATTATTTCAACTTAATTAATGGCATCTCATTAAGAGGTGATTCCCGGGAGCCAGCAGAGGTGGGAAAAGCAGAGTTTGGGATCCGGGATCAGCATCTTGGAGGGTTCTACTTCTGCTTGGAGCACTGCTGCTGCTGCTGCTGCTGCTGGGGGAGGCTCTTCACGGCCGCCTTGGCCTGGCCTTTGCAGGCCTGGCTTTGCTGAACCCCCTTGGAAAGGGCCCCGCATTTCTCCTGGCACTGGGGAGGGATCTGCTGCTGCTGCTTCTGCTGCTGGGACATCCTGGAAAAGCCTGGAATTGAAAAAATCGGGGAGAGATTGGAGTGGTTTCTAAGCCCGGCCTAAATTCGCCCTTTTGGGACATCCTGGAAAAGCCTGGAATTAAAAAACTGGAGAGAGATTTGAGTGATTTTTTAAGTCCGGCCTAAATTCGCCCTTTTGGGACATCCTGGAAAAGCCTGGAATTAAAAAATCAGGGAGAGATTGGAGTGATTTTTTAAGCCCGGCCTAAATTCGCCATTTTGGGACATCCTGGAAAAGCCTGGAATTAAAAAATCAGGGAGAGATTGGAGTGATTTTTTAAGCCCGGCCTAAATTCGCCATTTTGGGGTGTGGGGGTTTCGGGCGGTGCCTCAGTTTTGAGATGGACCCAAAGGCAGAGGATCGAGTTTAAACTTAATCCTGGCCCCAAGGCAGGCAGCTCCTGGGATTAAATCCCAGTTCAGCCCCGATTTTGGGGGATTTCAGTTTCCTGCCCTTTATTGGGGTTTTTTTGGATCAGGGAATAACTGGGCCTAAAATGAGGATCAGAGGCCTGTTAGGCCCGGCCTAACAAAGCCAGCAAAAGGCTGCAGAGCTGAGGAGAGGACAAAGGGCCTGAGGGGTTTTCCTTCCTTCCCTCCGCTCTCGTTTTCCCGGGAATTTCGGCTTTAAAAAGCTCGGAAAAAAAGTGGATTTGGAGGAAAACCGAGCTCGAGGAGAAGCTCGAAGAAAAGCAGCAGAAGAGGAGCAGAAAACTGGAAAAAACTCGGGGTTGGGAGTTTTGGCAGGGAAAAATCCTTTGATAACAATCCCGATGTTTGATAATAAAATCCTCAATATTTGATAATAAAATCCCCGATATTTGATAACAAAATTCCTAATATTTGATACCGAAATTCCCAATATTTGATATCAAAATTCACAATATTTGATAGCAATCCCAATATTTGATAATAAAATTCGCAGTATTTGATACCAAAATTCCCAATATTTGATACCAAAATTCCCGATATTTGATACCAAAATTCCCAACATTTGATACCAAAATTCCCAATATTTCCTAACAATTTTTGGAGCCACCACGTCTCTGCTCAGCTCCTTGAGACCCCCTCCCAGAGCAGGAGCCGCATCCTGGGCCGTGAAATTTGAGCGGATCGAGGATTTGATCCAAGGAAACCCAACTGGGATCCCTGGAAATCCAGGAGGCTGCGAAACCATGGATGCCAACCTTTGGTTATCCACGGGATTCTTATCAGCTGGGGAAAAATTATCGAGGGGTTCTTCTCCAAAGAGTCCCCAAACCAAGGACTGGAGCCTCAGAAACTCCCCAAAATTCCCGAATCCGGCTTTGAACCGGAATTTTCCGCGAGACCGCTGGAGATTGGGGAAAAAAACCAGGGAAAAATCCCGTTTTTCCCAACACTGTGGCACCCAAATCCCTCACCTGGGCAGGGAAGGACTCACCTGGCTCGTCCTGCTCGAGGAAGGAGGGAAGGAGAAGGCGCCGCGGGTGCGGAGCTTCCCGAAGGAGAGGCTTTTTATATCCCCCGATGACTCCGGATTAAACTCGGTGACCGGAATCTTTCACAACCGGAACCGGCTCCGCTCCCACCTCCTGGACCTCAGTCAAAAGGTTGGGAGAGCTCCCTCCTCTCCCGGCTGCGGGGGTTTGGGTGTTTTTTCACCCAAGGCACACCCAGGGCTGCTCATCAAGGGATAATTTATTAATAATTCCTCTCGTCCCTCGTCCCGGGCAGAGATCCCACAAAAAAAAAAACCCGGGGAGTTGGGACGACTCACATCCGCTCGGGAGGAGATTTTAGGGATGATTTTGGTTGGGAGCAGCTGGAGGGATCTTCGGGAAGCTGGGTGGGATTGGGAATCTCTCCCAGCTCCTGGGATCTGAGGTTGGAGCCCCGTGATTGTGGATTTTGCTGTTGTCCCTCTCTAATTCCCTTCCCCAAAAAAACGGGAATGAAACCTTTGATTTTCCCAAGAAATCAGGAAGATTTTCCCTGATTTTTCCTTGTGCTTCACCAAAGCTTTTCCCTGATTTTTCCTTCCCCTTTCCCGCAGCTTTTCACTGAACAATTTCATTTTTCATGGATTTCATCCCTTTTTTTCTCGCTCTGGGTTTAGTTTGCTGAAGCCGTGGCAGAATTCCTGGGTTTTTTTCCCCCGGGTCCATGCTGCAGGAAAATTTTGATCCCCTGGGAATTTTTCCAAGGAGGGAAAAGGCCCCGTGGGGTCACAGCTTTGGGAATGACAGCCCTGTCCCCTTTAGGGATGTGGGGAAATCCAGAATCCTGGAATTGTTGAGGTTGGAAAAGATCTCTGAGGTCATCGAGCCCAACCTTTGGCCAATCCCCACCTGAACATTGCGTCCCCTTCTCCGGCCACATCCTGCTCTTTCCACGGGGCGTTATTCCCAAAAATCCCTGCCTGTCCTTCCCAAAAATCCCTGCCTCTCCTTCCCAAAAATCCCTGCCTCTCCTTCCCAAAAATCCCTGCTGATTCTTCCCAAAAATCCCTGCCTGCTCTTCCCAAAAATCCCTGCCTGTCCTTCCCAAAAATCCCTGCCTGTCCTTCCCAAAAAACCTTGGCTGTTCTTCCCAAAAATCCCTGCTGGTTCTTCCCAAAAATTCCTGCCTGCTCTTCCCAAAAATCCTTGGCTTTCTTTCGCAAAAATCCCTGGCTCTCCTTCCCAAAAATCCCTGCCCACTCTTCCCCACAACCCTCGTGTGTCTCCATCATTCTCCAGCTGTTGGTGTCGGATTATCCACATCAACCCCCGATTTTCCAGGCTCCTCCACCTGGACCCTGATGAGATATCCCTAATTTATCCCAAATATCCCGGGAATTCCAGCCATTCCCGGCGCTGACCACAATTCCATAGGAGAGCCGTGCGTCAGGGCTTGGCCAACGCCTTTTCCTATCGGCACAGGAAGCAGCGGGAGCACAGCAGGTCCTTCCTGCTGCTCCCTCTGCGTTTTCCAGGTGCTACCAAGATCCCCGTTCCCGGGGAAATTCCAGTGGCTGACACCGGGGATGGATCGGGATGGAGGTGCTCCAAAATCGTGGATGGGAGGAGCTCCCTGTAGTTCCTGATTTAAACCTTTTCCAGGCCTTTTCCAGGCCTTTGAGAAGCAAGATCCCAGAGCTTGGATCCCCAAAAGTTTGGGTTCCTTGAGAGGAATTTGAGGTGCAAATTCCTCATTTCCTCCTCCATTTTCCTGGGAATATCCAGCCCAGGTGTAGGAGTTGTTTTTTTCCACGATTCCTGACTAAAACCCCTTTTTTCCTGCCCCATTTCCTTCCTGACACCTTTTCCATGCTTCTGAGAGGACACAAAAGTGGCATCTCCAAATCATTCCCGAGGCAGAGCTTGGATCTCCAAAAGTTTGGGTTCCTCGGGAGGAATTTGAGGTGCAAATTCCTCATTTCCTCCTCCATTTTCCCGGGAATTTTTGCTCCCGCTTTTCCCTCTCCTCAGGTGAGCTCAGGTGTTTTCCTTCCCCGTTTCTTTTTTTTGCCTCCCGCCGATCCCCGCCTGAGGGTGGCACCTCTTTGGTGTCACCTCCCGCCTGAGGGTGGCACCTCTTTGGTGTCACCTCCCGGTGTCGACAGCCAGGGACACAAAGAGGAACCTGCTCCTCGCCTCCCCACCTGCACATTAAAGAGGCGATTTGGAAACAGCCTTGGCACACACCCCAAAGAGAAATATCTCTCTTTTCTTCTCCAGATGAGACGTTCCCCACCCTTCCCGTAATGAGGGGGTAGGTGGGGAGCAGTTTCAGCATTCCCAGACGTGGCCGGCACGGAGCTGGAGATGAAGAAAGCCACAGGTGCAACTCAGGAAGCAGTTGGGAGTTTTTTCACCCAAATTTGGGGGTTTTTATGGGTTTCACTCCCTCTGGACAACGAGGTCAGCCTCAAATTTATCCCAAATAAAGATGTATTTATGTTTATTTAAAATGTTATTGTGCTTTTCAGATGTTCGATTCCTTCTTTATTAATTTAAGGCTTTCTTCCACTTAAATTCACCTTTTAACGGTTTCTAAGCTTTGCCTCCAAACTCCCAAGCTGTGAAGACCAAAATTCTGTCTGAAAATCAAATTTCCATCAATAATTTTCAAGGATCTCTCAGAAAAGAATTGACCAGATCGTCATTTCCTCCTAGAATTCCTCCGTATCAAAATCCTTTTTACTTCAGGCGCAAAACCTCCCCCGACCGCTTTGGGAAAACGGAATTTAAGGAAGATATTTTGGGGTCTGGAGATGTGGGAACGGGGAGAAGAAAGACAAAAGACACCCGGTGCCATCGATGGTCAATTTTTATTGCTGCACAGAGAATTTACAAGACTGGGAAGAGACAAGAGGAGAAGGGGAAGAGGAAAAAGCATCGACGTCTTCCACCGCCAGCTGCCGACGGCACTTCCCGAGATTCCCAAGGCTAAAACATCGGGAATGCGTGAGGAAAAGCGCTGGCACGGCAGGGGAAGAAGTGAAAACACAGGGAACACTCAGAGAGAAAACATTTTCCAAGATGAAGAAAACGTGGGACAATCAGAAGAGGTCTCGTTGCCGTGGTTTCCATCCCGGAACCCGCGGATTTGGCCCTTCAAGGATCACCGGAGCCGCTCCGCGGGGTCGGGCCCGGATTGGGGATCAGCAAGGGTGGGAGCAGGCGGGCTCCAGGCACACGGTCTCGCACGACTCCACGCACTTGGTGCTGCAAACCTCAGCCTGGCACTGCTCCACGCACTTGGTGACGCACTGAGGGGCGCAGGGCTCCGGGCACTGGGTGGCACAGACGTCCACGCACTGCGGGGCGCAGCTGGTGACGCACTGGGTGGCACAAGGCTTGGCACAGACGTCCACGCACTGCGGGGCGCAGCTGGTGACGCACTGGGTGGCACAAGGCTTGGCACAGACGTCCACGCACTGCGGGGCGCAGCTGGTGACGCACTGGGTGGCACAAGGCTTGGCACAGACGTCCACGCACTGCGGGGCGCAGCTGGTGACGCACTGGGTGGCACAAGGCTTGGCACAGACGTCCACGCACTGCGGGGCGCAGACCTCGACGCACTGGGTGGCGCAGGGCTCGACGCACTTGGAGCACTTCTGCAGGCAGATGGGAGGGGGCAGGCAGGGCTGCTTGCACTGCTCGTAGTAGTAGGACATCCTTGGGGAGGTGTCGGGAAAGAGGGGAAGAGCTGGAAAGAAGCTGGGAAAGAGACAAAAAAAAATCAAGATTTCGATTTTTTATCAAGGCGCGATTCGCGGGATGGGGTCTTGGTGTGTTTGAGATGAGGGTGGAGAAAGGAATGTCAGGGAAAGCTGCCGGTGGCCAGGATTTCTGGATTCTGGAGTTGGAAGGGACCCACAGGAGGAGTCGAGTCCAACTCTTCAGTGATTGGCCCCTACAGGGGTCAGATCCATGAGCTTGGTGTTGTGAGCACCACAGTCCGGGCTAATCCCAGGAGATTTATGGAATTAAGGCTGCCCGAGGGTCCCTTCCTTCATTGGGAGCCTGTTGGGAAGCCTTGAGCCATAAATCCTGAATTTTACGGGATTGCCCAGAGTTAAATTTTGTGGAAGACGTAACACGAAAATTCCTCATTTCCTTGTTCTCTCTGTTCCATCAGCAGACGTTCCGGGGCTTATCTCCTCCTTATCAGGTCCTCACACCCACCAGGACACGTCCCCCGTGCTGGGAATTCCCAACCACGACGCCCAGAGGCCACAAATCCCGCCATTATCTCATGGAATCATGGAGTGGGTTTGGGTTGGGAAGGATCTTAAAGATCATCTCATTCCAACCCACTCCCACTAGACCAGGCTGCTCCAAGACCTGTCCAACCTGGCCTTGGATATTCCCAGCGATGGGGAATCCATGGAATAACCTGAGCCAGGGCCTCACCATCCTCACAGTTTCTTCCCGACATCCAACCTAAATTTCCCATATTTTAGTACAAATTCTTTCCCCCATGTCCTGTCCCTGCAGTTCTTGAGGGAAAGTCCCTCTCCAGCTTCCCTGGAGCCCCTGCAGGTCCTGGAGCTGAGGCCTCCACAGGCTGAACATTCCCAGCTCTCCCATCCCGAAGATCCTTGGGATCCTGGGACATCACCGGAGTGGTACCAGAATTAATGGGGCTCGTCCTTCCATGAGGGAAGGGTTGGCCCAGAGGCTGCAGCTCCCATCTCCAACTCATTTTCCTCCTCTTGGCTTCTCCCAGAGGTCTCCCCCGGCTTTGCCCGCAGGAATCCTGCAGCTCCCTCCTGCTGGATGAAGCCTCTTCCCACCCATCCCGTTTGAAGTCCCAGGAGCTCCTCCGCAGCATCCATTCATTTATTTAATTCCCAGCCTTAACGAGGCAGGAACAAATTAACCAGGAGGGAACAGGAAGGGAGGAGGAGACGCAGCCACAGTTTTGGAGGAGGCGACTTTTCCAAGCTCCTCCAGGCAGAGCAGACTCCAAATCAAATCCCTGATCCCAGGACAAATCCCGGGAGCGAAGCTCTCCCACGACCAGGAACGAACTCTGTTTTCCACAAGACATCCTGATAAAGATTCCCTGATAAAGATTCCCGGATAAAGATTCCCTGATCAAGATCCCCTGATGATCAAGATCCCCTGATCAAGCCGAGGAGGACTTACCGGGTCACCGGTCCTGGCGAGCGACGGAGAAGCCAAAGGAACTGGCGGGAGCCTCCAAATCCAAACCTTTTTATACGGCCGGAGTGGCGTCAGCTCCGGAAACGCGGGAGCCCAGGGGGACGGACAGCTGACCACAAACTGCCCCAGCAGGCTCCACCTCCACATGCTTTGCATGTTTGTTTGCATCCTAATTTTTGGTGGGAGCCCTCTTCCAGGAAAGCAGGTGATCCTGAGGCAGCCCCCGCTCCCATCCCGCTCGTGCGGTTCCCAACGGAGTCATTCCATAAAAAACAAACCCAGCAGGTGCCGGATTAATTGGTTTTCAGAAAGGGATTTTAATGCGCCGGGATGTTTCCGCGGCCTTATTTCCATAAATGTCGGGGTGATACCTGGGGTTTTTTATGGCTGTTATTAGGGAAGATGGATAATTAATTGGATTTGCTATGAGAAACAGCCCGTCCTAATTCTCATGGGAAGACACCACCAATCCTCCGGCGCTCCTACAAAACCTTGAGGTCCCCGTTTTCCTGAGAAATTAAATTATTTCCCTCATCCAACCCGTTTCTCTCCAGGGATGAGCGCCATCCGTGCTTGGAAATTCCAATGGGGACATAACTCCAGTTCCTTTCAGGACATTTTCGAGCTGTTCCAGGCTCATTTTAAAGAGATTTTTCCCTCCCAGAAGAGTGCAAAAATCTCCTGTCTAAGTGGGATTTAGGCCCGGGATATGATTTTTATTAAAGTTTTGCCCATTATGGAAAATCCTTGTTTTTCCCAGATATTCCGATTGTGGAGGCGGGAACGTGACCATCACAAAAATGTTAAATAGGGAAAAAAAAACAAACCACCCCCAAAACCAACCGACCCAGCACGTCCTGTTTACATCCCAAACCCGGAGCATCCCGGAGAATTCCAGGCATCAGCACCGGGCTCCTTCCCGGCGCTTACACCGGACACCAGGAATTCCACGCGGAGCTGAGGGATCGCCACGGTTTTTGCCACCTCATGGGTGGCTCAGCTTTTCCACACACTCAGCTCCTCACGTGCGGCTTCTCCTCCTCCCTCCCCCTGCCCCGGAGGCTTTTCCAGGGATAATTTGGGACTTGCAGATTGTGGTTTGCTGGTCTCCAACACCTCCTTTGCCACGGGAGGAGAAACTGCACCCAGCGGAGCTCGGATTTTGGAGTTGAATTTTTAGGCGGATGAATCTCTCCTCATTTTCTCCTCCTCGAGCTGCTGGGAGTGGGAATTTTCCCCCCAGAGCAGCTTCCAACCCTTATCTTCCCGAGGAATATTCCATACTCTGGTTGGAACAGCTCCTCGTCATCTCCTCAAGCTCCAGGCTCACCTCAAAACCATCTCTGAGGACCGGTCCTGCACCTCCCTTTCTATACCCTGAGTTATTTTACACCCGGTCGTTACCTTTGATTAGCCAGAAATTGGGGCCTTCCAAAAGTGGGCATTTGGGGGAGACGTAAACGGATCCTCCTCTGCACCTCCACCAGGTGGGAACATCACGGGGTTGGATCATTATCCCTAATTGGCCCTCATTTGGGAATCTCCGTGACATTTAGGGGCGGTCGGAGTCATCGGAGTCGTCACTGGTGGTGCTGTGGGTGAGTCAGGAGGCCACAGCCACGTCCTTTGGTGGCTCCCGTGACTCGTCCCCGGCGTCACGGAGGGAATTCCAGGAGGGCAGATCCACCCCCCTGCTCCGAGAGTTTGGTCCCATCTTGTGCCGAAAGGCCGAAGATTTCTCCAGGATCCCAAAATCCCTGAGGTTGGGAAGGAGCTCCCAGAGCATCGAGTCCAAGCTGGGACCGGTCCCCACCTGGACACCGACTCCAATGTCCGGGAATTCCTCGGACACCTCCAGGGATGGGAATCCAAACCTCCCTGGACAGCCCCTTCCAAGGCCTGGCTGCCCTTTCCAGGAGGAATTTCCCCAAATATCCACACCGAGCCTCCCCTGGCACAGCTCGAGGCCGTTCCCTCCTGTCCTGGCCCCGTTCCCTGGGATCAGATCCCAAATCCCCCCGGGAAGAGCCCAAAATTCCCCCTGGATCCCCCTTTTCTCCAGGCTGAGCCCCACCAGCTCCCTCAGGATTCTCCATTCCCTTCTCCTGCTGCTCCAGTCCCTCTTTCCAGGTCTGGAACGGGGTCGAGCTCCAACCCCTCCAATCCCATGCAAGATTCCCATTTTCCCGAGCGAGAAAAGGAATTTTTCCCCGTGTGTTTCCAAACGATTCTCCCAGAAATCAGAGATCCTCCCCATTTTCCTGCCCAAACCCTCCACACTCGGGTACAATTAAACCTCCCGGGGCCTTCATCAGACCCAACTTTCCCCTCTCCTCCTTCCCACAAGATCCCGGAGAAGTGGGGAGAGGTTCTGATCCCAAACCCGGGGCAGCTTCCAGGTGGCTCCAGGAATCCTGGAATAGTTGGGATGCCAGGAGGATGAGAGGAGGGGAGGATTAAGCCTCACATGGACACGAGAGTGCCCGAGGGGGACAATTGGGATCCAGCCGTGACATCATCGCTCCCGGGGCCCCGGAGGAACCCAAATCCCACCAGTTCCCGACCTCTTTTCCTGTTTACTCCGGAAGGTGAGCACTCGGGGAGGAATGACAACGAGCATCCGAGGGATTCAATCTGGGAAGGAGGAAGCGGTTGTGGTTATGGGGGAAAAAAAATTAAAATCCCTCCTCTTCTTTTATCTCCTCTTTGCTTGGGTTGTCTCAACATTTTTAGGAAAAATCTCCCGATTTCCTCTGGATTTTTGGGTTTATTTTAATGGTTAAAACCCTTTTGATCTCCAAGGAAGTTTTTAGAGCTCGGAGAATTCGCCTGACACAGGAACCAGGGGGATTCTGCCACGTTTTCCTTCAGCGAGCAGCAATTTTTTCCGCCTGTTTTAATTTCACGGGTGTAGAAAAAACACCCAGGTGGTCAGCGAGGAAGAATTCCTTGGTTTGCATTTTTCCTACACCTGGAAATGATGTAGAAGGCAAAAATCTTACCCAAAAGCCATTTTTTTTCTCCTACCTTTTATTTATTTCCCAGAATATTGAGGGATTTGCGAGCGGGAGCGAAGGAAATCGTTGCTCGCACACAACTTTAACGACTTTTAAAGGAGTTTTGGAGTCAAATTAAACCCCACGGAGAGGATCTGTGCCCCAGCCTGCCGGGAGAGGAGGAAACAGAGCAGCTGCCAGGGTGGAACTCGCAGAGTTGTCACCGACCTCGGGCCTTGGGGCATCTTTAGAGGAGCCGGTGGCTGCTCCCAGACGGTCCCGCCCCGTCTGCGGCCGCCCCCGCTCCTCCCGCCCGCATTCCAAGCGGGATTTGCTCCACCAAACCCTCCCCGAGCCCGGCTCGGTGCTGGAAACCTGCAGAGCACAACTTTGGGAGTCCCAGGGGATCGTTCTGGCTCCCTGGGTGAAGGATTTGGGGGCTGAGGAGGGAGCGATGGGAGCTTTGGAGGAGCGCTTGGGAAATTCTCCCCCTTTTTTGGGGGTTTCCAGGTCTTTTTTCCAGCCCGTGGGAATGAGCTGGGATATCAGGCATTGATTTGGGATATCAGGCATTGATCTGGGATATCAGGCATTGATCTGGGGTATCGGACATTGATCTGGGGTATCAGAAACTGATCTGGGATATCAGGCATTGATCTGGGGTATCAGACAGTGATCTGGGGTATCGGACATTGATCTGGGGTATCAGACATTGATCTGGGGTATCAGACACTGATCTGGGATATTGGACATTGATCTGGGATCTCAGACATTGATCTGGGATCTCAGACATTGATCTGGGATATCAGGCCAAGGGCAGGATTGAGGGAATGGCTGGAGCTGTGCCAGGGGGGTGGGAATTGGGGTGGATTTTGGGATAAGATTCTTCCCCCGGAAGGTGGGAGCGCTGACCGGGCTCTCCAGGGAACGGTCACGATCCCAAACCCGCCAGAGCTCCGGGACAGAGCTCCCAAGGACAGGCTGGGATTTCAGGAAGGGCCAGGAGTTGGATTTGATGATCCCTGGGGGTCCCTTCCAGCTCAGGGTATTCCACAACCCCAATGGGACCTTCCCAAGCATCCTCGGGGCCACCACTGTGCAAAAATCGGGATTTTAGGGAAGAAATTGAAAGGAGAAAGGGCGAGAAGGGAAGGAAACGCACGAGGCCGATGCCAAGATCGTTTCTTTTATTGCTTCAGACACGGAAAGGAAAAGACCACGAGGAAGAACAAAGAGAGAAAATCCCTCCCTCCACGCTCTCAGCGAGAGGGGGAACTCTGGAGTCTTTCTCCCAGGGAAAATTCCCGGGGGCACGAAATCGCTCGGTTACATCCCGCAAGGAAAGGCGCTTTCTTGAGGTTAAAAACAGCAGGAACGGTGCAGAACGCGAGGAAAAATGAGGATTTACCCTTCCTTTGGAGGTTCCACAGGGAAAACCCCCACAGGGAGCAGGGGGCGTCCTTAGGATCCCACCCCGGAGCCCCTCAGGGAGCCCGGAATTTCGGGCCGGAGCAGGAGACGGAGCAGCGCTGGCCACACACGGGGCAGGTCTGGGTGACGCAGGTGGTGGGACAGGAGTCGGCACACCTGGTGACAGCCTGGACGCCCCCGCGGCACCGCGGGGCACAGGGGGTGGCACAGCAGGGGGCTTGGCACGCCGTGGTGCAGGTGGCCACTCCCTGGCAACAGGGGTCTTGGCATGTGGTGGCACAGGTGGTCACTCCTTGGCAACAGGGGTCTTGGCATGTGGTCACTCCTTGGCAACAAGGGGCTTGGCACGTGGTGGTGCAGGTGGTCACTCCCTGGCAGCAGGGGTCTTGGCACGTGGTCACTCCCCGGCAGCAGGGGTCTTGGCACGTGGTCACTCCCTGGCAGCAGGGGGCCTGGCACGTGGTGGTGCAGGTGGTCACTCCCTGGCAGCAGGGATCCACACACCTGGTGGCACATCTGGTGACACAACAAGGATCTTGGCACGTGGTGGCGCAGGTGGTCACTCCCTGGCAGCAGGGATCTTGGCANGTGCAGGTGGCCACTCCCTGGCAACAGGGGTCTTGGCATGTGGTGGCACAGGTGGTCACTCCTTGGCAACAGGGGTCTTGGCATGTGGTCACTCCTTGGCAACAAGGGGCTTGGCACGTGGTGGTGCAGGTGGTCACTCCCTGGCAGCAGGGGGCCTGGCACGTGGTGGTGCAGGTGGTCACTCCCTGGCAGCAGGGATCCACACACCTGGTGGCACATCTGGTGACACAACAAGGATCTTGGCACGTGGTGGCGCAGGTGGTCACTCCCTGGCAGCAGGGATCTTGGCATGTGGTCACTCCTTGGCAACAAGGGGCTTGGCACGTGGTGGCACAGGTGGTCACTCCCTGGCAGCAGGGGTCTTGGCACGTGGTCACTCCCCGGCAGCAGGGGTCTTGGCACGTGGTCACTCCCTGGCAGCAGGGGGCCTGGCACGTGGTGGTGCAGGTGGTCACTCCCTGGCAGCAGGGATCCACACANATGCACCTGGTCACCCCCTGGCAGCAGGGATCCACACA
>VZTA01001312.1:717-43777 GCA_013398855.1 Mohoua ochrocephala
GTCCGGCCGGGCCGGGCCGGGCCGGGCCGTGAGGTAACGCTGTGTCCTTGCGGCCCAGGGGACGCGGTACGACCAGGAGCGGCTGCTGAGGAAGAGCTGCACGCTGTACGTGGGGAACCTCTCCTTCTACACCACCGAGGAGCAGATCCACGAGCTCTTCGGCAAAAGTGGCGACATCAAGAAGGTCATCATGGGGCTGGACAAAGTGAAGAAAACCGCCTGCGGCTTCTGCTTCGTGGAGTATCCTTGCGCAAGGCGGCAGGAGCGGTCAGGGTGTGGGTGAACTGCTCTGCACTGCAGGCTCTGAGTCACGGGACAGTTCTCCGAGGATAATATTAATCGTTTGCTAAAGCGTCTGTGGGAGACCCTGGCGAAAGGGGGCAATGCTGGGCTCACGGTTGGGCTTGATGATCTTACAGGTCTTTTCCAACCGTGATTCTGTGATTCGAACATACACTGCATGTCGAGCGGGGTTAACAGGTTGCTTTCACTTTGATACTTTAACCTAGACATCTCTTAGGTGGTTGAGCTCGACGGTAAATTCATATTCTCCGTGCCGAGGTAAAAAGGTCTTTCTTTTTGTACAAACATACTTGTAAAGTTTCTGTTGTCATCTTACGTTCCTGTCCGCGTGACTTCATTATGTGCACGTTTCTGAGGATTCTGTTACTGGTTCCAGTGAACTCACCAGAATGGTGAAAGTTTGCTGCATGAATGGAGCATGCTTGGGGCTTCCCACTCTTTAGCAGCAGAGCTTTGTGCTGTTAAATGTCAGCGTGATTGACAAACTTAATCCAATATATGCATTTTTAGTGCTTGAATTCCTGCACGTTCCTCCCTTTCACTAGGAGTTTTCTCAGCTGGCATAGCTTCATAAAAGCAGTTGCTTTTTGAAGTAACTGAGCTGGAATCTGGTTCAAGCAAAGACTTGGTTTTGTAGCCCATTTGATATTGATCTTTTTTCCATGTGCTGAAAATAGAAGTCCGTTTTTTTCATTAACCTATTCTAAGGTATTATGCCAGAGGAGATGCTGAAAATGCAATGCGATACATCAACGGGACCAGACTTGATGACAGGATCATAAGGACAGACTGGGATGCAGGATTTAAAGAGGGTAGGCAGTATGGCCGTGGAAGATCAGGGGGACAGGTAGGTTGTTGTACAGCCTGGGGTTTTAAGGGAATGGTGACTTTGTCAAACTTCTTGGTTTTGAATGAACACAGAACAACTTCAGAAATAGCAACTATGGGGTCGTTAAGATAACATCTGATCAATGGCAGTGTAATCCACTAGGAATAAATAACCCTTTCATATATTTCACTAAAAGTACTTGCAGAACCAACTCTTGTCTGCTTGAGGAGATAATGCTTATAAGTAAGCCCAGAAAATGTAAGGGGCTGTCAGGAACACACAGGACAGCAGTTGGCTTATCCAAGTGGAGCAGGTGGCAGTGGCTTGTACTGCTGAAGCCCAAGGCCGGCCATCTTTGCTTGGACTGTGTTGATCAGAGTGTCCCCAGATGCGATTAAAGAGGAATTTGGTTTATGCTGTTCTGGGCTTCTGCATGATGCACTTCTGTTTTGTCAGTCAGCTCTGTGTAGCCACTTACACGTCGTGATGTCATTATGACTGTATTCTAATGGTGTAACAATTTTTGAGAAAATGTTTTTCCTTGTCTTTACTGGACTTCCCTTTCTCCCTTCTTCGTAAGGTCCGAGATGAGTATCGGCAAGACTATGATGCTGGAAGAGGTGGCTATGGCAAAACTGTTCAGTGCCAGTGACTCCTCAGCCTCACAAGAGAACCAAATCTGCATTGTAAATGTCCCCCAGGTCTGTTGCACACACATTCACAGAAACTCCTATCCATGTTCCTGGGAGCACATCCTATGTTCAGTACCTCTTCTGTTTTAATACCAGGATCCAAAGCGTTGCAGAGGACCTGGGAGCAAGGCTTTAAGCATTAAATGCCTGGGGCTTTGGTCTCGACATGCTGCTATAACTTACTGAAAGGAACAAAGATGTAACGTTATGGTGCTTTTTTTTTCCTCTGGCAAAACTTGATTATTCTACCACTGGGTTTTGTTTACATTGGTATCACAGGGTGGAGAGCAGTGATAAAGGATGATTGGTTGATGTTTCACAGATGAAAGAAAAGGCAAAGAGCCTGAAAAGGAAGTGGAATTTCTAGGGAAATTTGTCAGTTTCTAGGGAAGACTTTTAAGTTGCAGGTTTTCTGGGGTTACTGGATTAGCATCCTTTTTCACTGGTGCTGTTCCTAGAACATTTACACAAACAGCCATAAAAAAACAAATCACATTGAGTTCAGGGCTCATGAGGTGAGAAGAGTCTAGCAGAGAGCAGGAAACAGACCTCTGCAGTCTTCTCCAAAGTATAACTGTGATTGCATGACAGAAAGCAGCAAATATAAGAATTACAGTAGCTGTTATTTCACAGTTTGAGTATTGGCATTTTGCCCTATCTGGTAGCTCTCTACAGCCTTAATATTTGAGGGTAATATCTTCCCCATGCCTGTAGGAGTTGCATGAAGCCAAGTTACCCCCAAAATGGGATGTTCGAGGAACTGGGTGTATAATGAGAAAGTTTCTTCCCAAAATAGGTTTTCTATTTGAGAAACTTGATTTCAGACTAATTAAAAATAGAAACAAAAGAGTTTTGGGAGGAGCCCAAAACTTTCTACTGAGCATGTGATAAGAATGGCAAAAGAGTTTCAGGACTGTGTAGGTTGTTGTGTTTTGGTTTTTTTCTTTCCCCACTGGATCCTATTCATACTGCTTATTGATACGTTGGACTTTTGGTGTACTGCAGACATCAGTTTCAGAAATGTGATCCCAAGATCAATGAAATTGACCTGCTGAAATGGTTTAAAAGGAACTGTTACAGGGCTTTGGAATTTCTTCAGGGACTTCTGAGTTCCATGTAAGTGGCCATTCATAAAGGTTTGTCCAAATACCTTATTGTCCATGACTCCTTAGAAACCTTTAAAGGTATGTGAAAGTTGATCTTTTTTCACTGAAGGGATTTGGGAAATCTTGATGTGTTTCTTGTGTACAGTTAGGCACAGCTGTTACTGTAGATTGCAAAACCAGTGAGACCGAACAACTGCTTACTTAGGAAGTGTGGTTTTGGGTGGACTTGGAGGTTTTTTGGCATGTAGAGTAAAACTAGATTTTTGGGATCACTTGGTGCTAGTCTGCAAACAAGCCTTGGAACAAAGTTACCTTTTCCAGTACAGTACATTTGATTTTGAGTTTACAGCCTGTAATCTGCTCTAGAACACTGCTGAAGTTTATTTTTCATTGTATCAATTTTGTATGAAAAATGTGTTACCAAAAACTCTAAAGTCACTTTCTTTTAAATAAAGCTGCAACATTAAAATGGTTTGTTACTCTTTTTTTTTTTTTTGGACAGAATCAGCTGTATTCAGAAAGGAGCTGTATTCAGACTCTTGGCCACATCCTTTGTTTTAGTCTCTTTTAAGATGGAGAGAATGAATATTCTTTCCCTTTGACTGGATTTTCAGTCTTGTTCAGTTCTTACCTGGATTCTGAAAAGTGGTTAGTTAATGATCTTCATTCTAGTTTGGATTTCTTTGGATTACAGGACAGAAATTGTTTACTGATAGTGAAGTAAATGTGAAAGTCTTTGGTGTGGAACAAGTAATTTTCTAGGTGATCTTCCTTATAAAAATGAGGTTTAAAATTGTTTTTTTATTGTAAGTACTGCCAGACAGTCGTTCTTGAATGAAATGGAGGTGGTAATAAGATTGCCATAACAATCACTGTTCTTTGCTGCTTATGTGCAATGGGTCTGGAAAGAATCTCTTTTAAAGTGAGATTTTCTGTTTTGAGAGAGATACCAATCAAAATGAGAGTTAAAACCTCATGATGTGTCATGTGAACTCTTAGAATCTCAAAAGCTCATATAGAGGAAATTGAACATGGTTTGATTGTTGCCTTCCCTAATTGAAATCAGATCTGTGTCTGCTGAACCTGGTGCTTAATGAGAGGAACGGAATCAAGTCTTTGAAACTTCCTCTGGAGACTTCTTCAGCTTTCTGACATGCTGGTGCATTGTGATCAGGTTGTCTTGGAAGGACAGAATCTCCCATGCTTCTTGGACATGCTACTTCATTATGATTACACTTTCATGGAAGTTCAAGCTCTGCGTTAGTGTTTCTGAGTACTTGTTCATCATAATTAGCTACTTTTATGGAATTGTATCCATAAAGAAAAACAGCAGCTAAGAATATGAGTGTAAGCTTAGATATGCCTTGATGGAAGGGAGGCTGTTAGAAATTAAAGCAGTGACAGCTTCAGTCTCTCCCTCAGACTGAATAGGATGCAGGCTCATAGGGTGATTTACATGCCTCTCTTAGGCAGCAATGGCTGCAAATAAGATTTGTATTCACAGCATTTGAGTCTTGGTATTACAGGGTAAAATGAGTGGAGTGTAAAAGCATTAGAGACATTTGTTTTCAGTGACAAATGACAAACTAATCCCCTTAGCAGTGTCTCACTGCAGGCTCATTCCAAGGTGGTCTGTGTGTTAGGGTACTTCACTGCCCGGTGCAGCAGACATGTTCCTGCTCAGGTTGGTGCAGGCACAACAACTGTTGGTGTTAATGGTCCTTTCTACACAGACAGTTCTGAAAAAAATACTGAAACTATTTAAGCTAATATCCAGCACCTCATCTTCCACATCTTGTCAGATTAGGCTTCTTGTGAAGGTAAAAACGGATGAAAACTACTAAAATTGACATGGTTTGTACATGGTTTCATGTCTAGATGAAAGACAATCCTGGTCAAAGGAATGCAGTCCACAGGGACTGACCTGCTCAAAAACTGTTGTTTATTTGAGTTTTTAAAGCACAAGTTGTACCATATGCCAGAGCACATAAAAGAAGACAAATTAAGGTGTGCATTTTTCCTTGCAGTCACAGGTTTCTGCTCCTAGCTGAGAGTATTTGGTACTTTCAGGTGAGTATAGGACCTTACCACTGCAGGTGGTGTACCAAAACATTCACGGAGATGGTGGAGAGAAGTGTTCTGGGCTTCAAAACATTGTGTTTTTGAATCCATAAAATGATAGTATTTGTACATTAAGAGTGTCTGACTGCACAAAGGTAGAAAGTATATTGCACCCCTGCCAGTAGAGGACAAAGTTGCATGAGAAGAAAGTTTGCTGACCTTGAGAAACTCCTTTCTGAAAGCAGGAGAGATCAGTTCTTGGGTCAGGGTTCCACAGTTTTTGAGGATCACCTTCCTGCCACTCTGCTTCCTGGCCTGCTTTCTGAGACAAAGATGTGCTTTACTTCACTGAGGTAACATTCTCCAAGATTGTTTTAGCTTCTACCTGAAGGCCATTTGAGTGTCTATTTGGGTTCTTTACAGAAAAAAAAAAAAAAAAAAAAGTAGGAAGCCGAAGTCGTCTTTGCAGCTCGGAGTAGCTGGTGAGTTCAGATGTGACGCGAATGTTTCCTTCAGCCGGAAGATGAAGTTTGAGTGTGGAGCCCCCGAGGGGCAGCGCCGGTGAGGTGTCGGTGGCCCCCTCTGGTGGCTGCTGGGAGCGGTGCGGGGCCGGGATTGTGGTTGTGCTGTCGAGATTTTACTTTGATTTGGTTGTAGAAATGACCAAAAACCTGATTTTCATCAAAGCGATAGTTTTGGTCTGTAGACTATTTCTCAGAGCGGAGGCAAACAGAGGTCAGGATTTGCGGGTTTGTAGCCCATTGCTGTTATCTCTGTTTAGCTGAATTACCTTTTCCGCTGGGTTGCGATATGCAGTGGTGTGTGGTGACTTCTCTCCCTGCTCCCGGCAGCCTCTTTGGATCTTGCCAAAGCACACCCATGATGTTGGAGGAGGGCCTGACTCCAAGATGCCCAATCCATGCTTCACAATCTCACATTAATTGTAGTTTGTGTAACTGTGCCAGCAAATCTTTTGCCAGCATTCTCTTTTTCGGTCTCTAGCAGGTTATAAATTGAAGTTCATTATTGCACACAAAGTAAATGTCTGCAGCTTGACAAGAAGTTAGGCAGGGTTTTAAATGTCTGGTTTGTTTCTGCAGAGTCACAGTAGTCCTTCAGGGACTTTGCAGGCTTAAATGTCTGTTGCTTCTGAGTATCCCTGTGGGAAAGTGCCCTTTTATTTAATCTTAGAAATTTTTTGTCTGATTCAAAGGGGGCTGATGCTGTGTGTGACAAGTCTGTGGTGGATGAGGTGCTTGGTGTCCTCAAGTCCTAGTACTGACAGGGCTGTCTTTGCTAACTCTGATGTGTTTCACGGCACAGTAACAGGTAAGAGTAAAGAATACACACAAGTAGGTGCAGTAATTTCAGTGTGCGTGACCTGAGTGAAATGTAGATTATTTTTTTTTTCACATTTGAAGGACAAATATGAGTTATTCCTGGTGTAGGGTTTTATTGCTTTGAGAGTGCTGCAGCAAATGCTTTTGAAACCCTTTCATGACTGTTCAGTCAGAGTTGCAGTTCTGCTTGAATATTCCTCCCAGAATCTTTCTCTTTGTCCTCCGGTGCTCATCTCTGACAACATAAAACCTGCTTGTATTTTGTTCTGTTATCCTCCAGCCAAGTCTAGTCAAAACCAGTTGTTTCTGCCCTGACAGGAAAAACCGCCACTGTTCCAGAAGCTGTATGAGGGGCTGAGTCAGGGTTTCAGACACCAAGTTGCATAGAGAAAAAGTGAAATACCTTCCATCAAAAAACAGTGTGAATTAAGGTTTATTCAGTTAATGACTGGGAAGACATCTTTCTTTTGTGCCTTGATGAGTATGTTTGTGAAAATAAGACTATGTATTAAATAATTTTGTTGGGTTTAATTTATTTAATTGGAGCTAGCTCTGATTTCCTTTTCAAGGTGGGCCATCTGTTAATTTTTCTGGGACTGATGTGTTCCAAGTAGAAGTAGTAGTATTGAACCACAATTTTTGTTTTTTCAGGTAAAATTAAAAGACATCTTTTCTCAAAACATAATTTGAAGACAAATGGGAAATAAGATTTGCTATTTTGCTGTTTATCCAGTTACATGCAACATAAATATCAGAATAAATTAACCTAATTGTGTCACCTTGTCATTACATTTCTGAACAATGAAGCTTTTCCCTTCTGTACCAATCTCTCCCTGGAAGCAACAAAGTGCAAAGAAAATTCTGATTTTCTAATTAGAATAGGTAAGAATATGTTACGTGCTAGTAAGACATACTTGTGTTATTATAGTTGTACATCTGTACCTCACGTGCACTTTGAATTGCATTAGATTGTTTTCGTTTCAGGTTTCTGACTTTATTACTTTAAAATAATGCTCCTATTATTTTATGCTTTGTGTCTTTATTTTATGGGGAACTTTCTTGTTTTGGGAAGGTGTTGCTACTCTGTTCAAATTAACTGATTATAAGTTGGTCCTTTTTGTTGTGTGTTTGATTTTCTGTAATATCATTGTTTCACATCTTAAATTACATTTTTGAAAACAAAAGCCCTGTCAGCTGCTCCTGCTGCCACAAGATGTCGTGAGAAGCCGTGTCTGGCTCCAGGGTGAGTGGGGGCTGCCAGGATTCTCAGTCACCTGAGGAGCTGTTGTGGAAGGAACGATGTGGTCTGAAAACATCTCATCTCACTGTGCAGCTAAAGCAGCATCTGCATTTCTTGAAGAAGCTCTTGCATATTAGAATTCTCCTTGAAACAAAAGTGACTGGTGACTGATTAAACTGTCTTCTACATGCCCTGAAGCAGGAGAGATAGGAGTGCCTTACAGTTGCTGGCATGGGGGATGTCTCACAACACCAAGCACCATAGAACTGAAAGGTTGTGCAGGCTGGCAAAGGACTGGCTTGTGGTTTGGGTTTTGTAGGGTTTTCCTCCCCTCTGAATTTACTTCAGTAAGAGGAGGAATATGTTTCCATGAACTGGAAAGAACTTCTTCCCATTAAATCTGTGCTTCTGCTTTAAATTCCCAGCTGAATTTGCTCTTTGGAATCTATATATTAATGTGAAAAAGCCTTCAAGCAGCAATCTTAAAAAGTTCCATCCTGCACAGATGCCAGTGGCAGCTGTGTGCTGGTGTCTGAACTTGCCAGGGGGACATTCAGCAGAGATTTTTTTAAGTTACTCAGATCTCTCACACTCGCTCCCTGAGTCGTGGTGGATGTTTTGATGAATTGTTTTATAGGGTGCAGTCCTGTCAGGAACTTGTATCTCCCATGGAGTTCAGTGAGATCTGTGCATAGTGCTAAAGTACTGAATGTGTTTTAATGAACTTTGTCTACTTATTTCTTCATAAACTAAACATGTAACATGCTGACACACCAGGAGAATTCTTGAAAGGCCCTTGGGAGCAGCATTGACTCCTGAGTTGTATCTCAAAGTGAGTTAGGGAAGCTGAGTGAAACAGTGTCACAAAAAGTAACGAGAGCATTTTGAAAGGGATTCTAAAAATTCCTCAGGGTAATTGTCTAAAATCATGTTCAGGACAGAATTTTTCTCTGAATCCAAGGCCATGATAGCCAGCAAATATTACTTGGCTTATAGAGTTTGACAGGAAAGACATTGCTTCGGAAGAGCACAGAAACCTGGAAGGATATGAAAAGTGAGGGAAGATTCCAGCTGATTTGTCAGTAATTCGGATTCTAGACACCAAATGGTCATCAAGGCAAAATTAATTAAACATTAAAAGAGGCCCAGAAGCCTGAATAAATATGTGGTCTCCATCAACAGTCCCTGGATACCGTGTTGATTCTGTGTTTAATCATAAATTTTCTCCTAAAGATGTTTAATTGAACTAAAACAGGCATGAGACTGACTCATTCCCTGTTAGAAAACAAAATCACTTTGATGTACGTGAAGGAGTGGTGCTGTTCCTCGTGCTCTGTGAATTGTCCTCCTGGCTGGGCCGAGTGCTGGGCAGGTTGGAGCTGTCCCTAAGCAGTGCACACCTGGGCAGGCACAGCACCCTCCTTGGTGACAATACGGAACTGAGAATGAAAGAATGAGCCGGGGCTCCGACTTCAGACAAATTTGAAGGTAGTTAACTGTTCCCAGACACAGAGTTGTCCTGAGAGAGGAGAAAACATGCCATGCAAAGGTGAATGCTGCAAGTGCCAAAGCTTTCAAGGTCTCAGGGTTGAGGTGGGCTCTGACAGCGGAGCTGGATGGGCAGCCCTGCACAGAGCCGGTTTTCACTGGCGGTTTGCGGCGGAATGGGTCTGACTGACCCATGTGAAGGATGATCAGTGTTCAGCTGGTGGAGGCTGCAGAGCCTGTGCTGTGGCTGCCTTCTGTGGGGAACTTCGGGGTGCTTTCCCCTGCATGCATGGCACTACTGCAAAGCTGATTTCCCTTTCTTAATGGTTGTGTCAGGTGCCTGCTCTGTTCAGGAAGGGAGCTTCGGTGCAACTCTTAAGTCTAGGAGAATTTGATGTATTTTGTGGGTATGCAGATACATCCACATGAAGTTTAGTCTGGATTAAACTTAATGTGAGAGTACTGGAATCTATATTTCAGCTTTTTAATATTGCACGTTTCAATAGATTTTAAGTGAGTATGTTAGGGCACGTAAAATGCAGAATTGCCTCTCAAGAATCGCTTTTTCATGTTAACCAGGAGTTTATACTGGGCTATGCAATTTAACGAGGAAGTTCTCCTCTCTTAGCTGCATATCATTACAATCCTAGGAAATTAGGTTCTTTGCGATTTCCAAATACACAACATCTCAACAAAGTCAAGTGTAAGTATAGTGTAATAAGGCTTTTTTAAAAGCAAGTTTTAATTTATTTTTAAAATTCTAAGGTGTAATTGATTTTCTAGTTTAGAAAGCATATGATACAAATGCATTTTGTGTTAACATTTTAAAATAATTAATTATTTTTAAACATTTTTTTATTGCTGAATATGTTGTTGCCAGAACTTCTGTCAGTGACAGTATAACTTACAGTAGAGATGTGAGAGACTGAAACCACAAAGGAATAGTGGTGACAAAAGCTAGAAATAAAGCATCAATTTCTATTCAGCCCTCCTTTTAAATGGAGGAAAGGTGTTCTGCATTTGTAAGGATTATATTGTTGCTTTTCAGACATGATTCAAAGATAGGTATTGAAAGAGGGAAGGTATAAAATATCATTATGTCATTAGGAATTCTAGTTCCATTCAAATAGGAAATGTTCTATTTATGATCCTTAAAGAAAGCCCTCAGGTCATGAACAGTATTTCCATTTGTTGAGGAAAATGTCAGAATAGTTTCCTGAAAGTCAGTACCAGATGAATGTTCCTTTTGAACCCTTTATTCACTCAATTTCTGGGCACATTTAAAAAATCATTGAAGAATTAATAAAAGATATGTGTAAAATTACATAAAACCCCCTCTGTGAAATTCCAATGTTTTTTAGAGCATTCAGAGCTTAGTTTTTGAGTGAAATAACTGTTGATTTCAGTAGGCCTGAACTTGTTAGTTGAATATACCACAAGGAGGACCTACTTTTCCTTTGATTTTCTCCAGGGTGGGTGAAGAATTAATTCAGAGGCCTTCGTGGCATTACTGCGTGTAGGCCAGGGAAGAGAATGGGGGAGAGAGTTTTTTCTGTCATATACGAGGGACAGTGTTTTAAGAGAAAAGGATCTCAGTTTCTAGATTTGAGAGACATTAGAATATTTTTGCTAAGTGTGCTGAGCACTTGAACTTCTAAAACTTCACTTATGTGAGGTTATTTTCTTTATAAAGAAAACATATCCTATGACCAGGGACATAAACCTATCAGTGAAAAGCTTTTTGCATCTGCTGCTGTATTTGCAGTTTCATAATCTGAGTATGTTGCACCTTTGCAATGGGGAAGAAGGAGCCGTGTTGATCAGTGATGACGAGGCAGCACACACGTCAGCAATGACATCATTGCTGTGCTGCATGACAGCACATTTGTCTTTTGAGTTCTGCTTGCCATTTATAAAATTCACTAGCATCTCTTGATTTTTGTGGAAGGCTGATTAGGTCCTGGGCTAACTGGTAGGAACAGAGATGCTCTGAGCTGTATCACTTCTGCACATGAACTGGTGGGTCACTGTGATGTGGAGCTGTACTCAGTGGCTTCACTCTCTCATGTCAGCAGCTGCAGCACAAGGATCTGTGGGAATGACAGCCATTATTCCTGAACTGTTACCTTCTTTTTTTTCCCCATTATGCCCTAATATATCAGTGTATTAAAAAGAAACCTGAATATTTGATTTTTCCCCATGAAGCCAGGAAATTGCAAGTTGTTTTTTTTTATTAAAGCAGTGTGATTCATACTTTCCTTGAAAAATTCCAGTTAAGCATCTTAGGTCTTCTGCTAAATGCTGCAAGAAAAGATTTCAGTGCTTGTCAACTGTTAAAGTTTTGGAAGAAAAATAGATGTTTGGCTAGATTTCCCTATTTCTTGGCTAAGCTGTGTATGTTCACTTACTGATAGCAAATTATCTGTTTTCTGTGGTTGCAAAGTTTACCACAAGTAGCCTGGCATCCTTCCTGCGAAGGACAGGGACCCGGTCCCATTCTCAAAAGCATTTGGCTGTTTCCTCTCCTCCCTGAGTAAATGCTGTATGCAGCTGTAATGCAGCTGTTCTGAGTGCAGCAGGGAACACAGAGACAACCAGCTTCAATGCACAGCCCACATCTGTCCTTGGAAGAATTCAAAGTGACAGGAAGCATGCTGAGGCCATATGTCAGCAAAGCAGAGTTCAGAGCAGGCTGCGCTGTAAGCACAGGTTTAATTTCCAGCACGGTTTTTGAGGCAGTTGTGTCTGGACCGTTAAGAGCAAAAGTTGCCTTCTCTGAATCACCATTCTGTGTCAGCAGTTGCTTGACAACTTTGAGCCAACTTGGAAATACCTTCTCCAGAAGCTCATCTTTAACTCTCACACAACTGTTGGTACTTAACTGCATTTCATCCATTTTTGTGTGTCAGTTACCTTTTTATTTATTTGTGAGTTACCTTCTTATTATTAAGAATTTGTAAGTGTTGCCTTTGTTAAGGGCCTTTGCAGCTGTGATCTGTACTGAAGGGACATCTGCTGTGAGAGGGGTCTGGTATCTCCAATATCACTCCTGTGAGACCTGGCAGAGGGACAGTGCATTGTCTTTAAAGCACTTCATCAGGTCTTAATCCCTTTTGAGTTTGGGAACACTGAAATGAATTGGCTGTTTGAATGCATTTGACTAAACAATAGCTTAATATGAGAAAGATGGCATATTTTTGATGTGGTTCTTAATCAAGAAAACGGAATGTTCCTTTTCTATTTATCTGATTAAAGTGGCAGTATAAATCAAACAAGGAAAGCTGAAATTGTTGGTCTCAGTCCTTGGTTGACCTGTATCAGGCAGACATCAGCAGGATCACACAAAGCACAAAGCAGGTTGCCCAGGGCCGTGTCCAGCCAAGTTTTGAACAACATCTCCAAGGAGGGAGACTCCACAACATTTCTGGGCAACCCGTTCCAGTGTTTGGGTATCTGTGATAAAAAGGTATTTTCTTGTCTTCACATGGAGTTTCATGTGCTTTAGTTTGAGAAGAGGTTATCAATCCGTTTTGCGTGTGAAATTTCCATGGTTTTTGAAAGTGATGCTAGAATTTGAAGCATTGTGACTTCTTGATGAACTTTTGCTTCCTCTCCATGTTTTCTTTCAGTGTCTCTGCACTAGCAGCTTACCTGCTAGCAGAATGTCCCTTCTTGCTTAAATTTCTCCCATATATTCTTTGGCTTCTGTTCCAAGCTGCATGGATGATAATACCACATTTGATTGCTCTTCTCTGCATCTGTGTAATTTGATCAGCAGTGCTAATGAGTGCCTTCTGGGGAGAATTTAATTGATAAAGCTAGACTTGTCTCCTGAAAATGAGGAAAGCATAAGGTGACCTAATGGGGAGCTAAGGCCAAAATACGAACTTCTGGGGAGAAGATACAGAAAAGCTGGAGATCACTGCCTTGCTGTGACTTGATTTGTGGATGTCAGAGCCACCAAATGTGTACCATAATCTGCCTCAGAGTCACACATTTAAATTAATTGGGGTAACTGTAATGCTGTTGGAGCTGCTGGGTGCTGTGACCTACCCCTCAACTGCGTTTGTAGCTGTGCATTTTCTTGCCTGCAGTCGAGTGCCTGCCTGTTACTGGATCCTAGAATCATAGAATGGAATCGTAGAACCATTAAGGTTGAAAAAGACCTCCAAGATCATCAAGCTGACTGAACTTTTGACTGAACTTGTCAACTACACCATAGTACTAAGTGCTGAGTATCAACAATTCACTATGCAGTTAGTGTAAAACCTGTGACATCTTCCCAAATAACAGAGTTACAGTCAGGATAGTCCCTGGATGGTTGTTAATACTTAGTTAAAATTAGCCAAAATATTTTATATTCCGAGAAATTTATTTTCCTGCCCTTTGTGACACGTTTGGCTCTGGACAGTATGTTCTGCTCACATCCTGTGCTATTTTTAGTAACATTGGTTATCCTTCCCCCCACTTCTATTGCAAAACAGAATGATATGTCTTTTTATTGGTACGTTCTACTTTCACACGTGGGTTCAGTTTCACCAGTGATCAAAACCAGATGGATCAGTCATGTGTGAGGAATAGTTTCATCTGAGTGCTGCTGGGCTAATTGGAGTGGGCTAGTGGATGTGTACCTTTCTTTTTCTTATACATGTAAATGAAAGTATAATTTTAAATTGGACCCTGTCTTCCTGTTTCCTTCCACTGAAAAGGGACAAAAAGGGAGAACATGTAGTTTTTGACAGGTCTCGAATTTGACGATTTTCTTTGGAGAAGCACTTTCTGTAAGATGCATTTCTGGGGTTCTGTTGACTGGATTAGCTAAGGACCTGCCACAAATGGGGTTAATTCCAGAATCATCAATGGACAGTGGAAGTCTCTGTTCAGAGCTTCTGGCAGTGGCAGGGTGTTTAGCCAGGTTCTGTGTTGACATAAGGTTTTTCCCTGTCATTGTGCAGAGTGTGTCCCATATTAGCCAAGCTCCAAACAGCATTAATAGATGCCAAACACATTTTCTGCAGCTCTGTGGGAAAGATGTCGAGTGGCAATTTATCACTTTCACTCACTCTGACCCAATCAGACCCACATTACCTGTTCAGAAAATCGATCGGGAGGGGATAATTCCCTACAGCTTCTCATGAAAGAAACAGTTACTCATTTATCACCAGACTTAGTCCTTATGGCTGTTTGTGATTCTTCCGCTCATGGCAGTAGGAACATGTGCAGCCCCAGGAAGTACCAGGACCCTGAGAACATTTTGGGAGATGCTACTGTAGGGAGCGTGAGAACCTTAAATGCAGGGTAGCATGATTTATATCAAGTTTTGACCATTCATAGTAATTGTAATTTTCATGACTGAGTCCAGATTGGACTACCAGTGACCTCAGGTCCAAATTATTTTTCAGTGGTGGGACAGATCCAAGGTAGGTTTTGAGAAAGTTCTCAAGAGCACATCACAATTAATATAATTTTAGAAGTATGTGATGTGAGCTTCTCCTTGCTACTGTTGCCATTAAGGCAATGAATGTTTGGGTGAAAGTCCATTGATGTGGATCACCTGGCTGTTTTCATTCTGGTCAACAGGCTGTGTAAGCTCTGATGCTCAACCTGTCTCCTATGTGTAAAGATAATTTTAATCAATAAGGCGACCTTTACCTTAGGTTGATTAATCTTCTCGTGCTCTTTCTTTCTCAACCCCCCCCGACTGTGGACAGTGCCTTAATAAAAATGTTTTATTTCTCTTGAATTTCTAAAATTTCTCTTGAAAAACTTGCAGTTCTAGTGACCGGTGATGGACTAAGAATATGACTAAGAACATTAAGTATAGAGAAATAAAAATGTATTGTTAGGGAAGAAAAAAAAGGAAGGCATTTTTGAATAAAGCCTATTTTAATAGTTTTTAGAACTCCATTCTAATACAAGTGCTCGAGGACATAGTTGGCAATATATTTAACAGCAAGTAAAGTCTCTTCACAGGTTGGCTTTATCTGAGATTCAGGGAGAAGAAAACCATATCTCCCGGTGTCCCGGAGCTCGAAAGTGAAAGAGTACTTGATGCCTTGATCATAAGCCCAGTCATCAGAGCCCCCTGCAGCAGGGTCTGTTGGTAAAGAAATGAAATAAAGCTTAACTGGGAAAGAGTGGCTACACATCAAATGAGAAATACTTTAGAGTCAAGTCACATAGCCAGGAACGCAGAAAGGACAGATAAAAAGAAATATTCAGTGAATTGATTGATTTATCCTGCTCATGGGAAAGCTTCTGGTGATTTTAGGCCATTTATGAGCTTTGTTCCAGCTGATTTGTGCAAGCAAACGTAAACAAGCTGAACTGCTCCCTCTTTGTCACTATTGTGGGGAAACCATGGGAGAAATGTCCAAGGAACAGGAGAATGGCATGGTTGCATGGGGGTGTTTAGAAAGGCTTGGTATCAGAAGCAAATACTCTCTCACTGGGTGGCTTTTTGAGGTTCACAGAGATGTGAAAGAACTGCATATCTGGGATTTCAGCTCCATCTTTTTCTGCTGGACAAATAGTACCCTCCCTTTTCAGTAGCTGGTGCAATAAAAACAGTCTCTTTTGCTAAGGGAGGAGCCTCCGGAATTGCCAAGCATCACCAAAATGTTTCTAAAGGAAGAATCTCCATAAATATTGTAAGAATTGGAAGAAACTGGTTTTTTTTAAATGTTTGCGGGAGGGGTTAACTATTTGAGGAAGGAGAAACAGGCAAGAGAAATTACTTTCCATATTTAAGTAAATTAAGAGATCTTAAATATGGGAGATGTAAAGGTTCTATAAATCTAGATTTGGCAACCTCAACTTGGCTTTTGGCACTGCGAAGGCCATATCCACAGCTGAGTTCCCAAGAAGGGTAGAATAATTAGTCATTACAAATAGGATTGTAATTAGAAATTACAAATAGGTTGTAATTAGCATGTGTCTCAGAATACAATGCAAAGTAAAAGAAATTGGTGTTGCTAGAGTGGTTGAAGGATTCACATCATGCAGTGGAATCAAAGGATTCCCATCATCTTTGACTTGGAGATACTGGAAATGCAGAAAATCTCAGGTCAAGGTTTTTATGTTTAAATCTAAGCTGTGTGTGATTTAGGAATTCATGCTATGCACATGAATTCATAACCATTTTACTACATCACTTTATTTTCCAGGGGGTCACACACTTCCTGGGATCCCTAAGGAATAAATTATCCCAGAATTTAGAAATGACAGATCCCATATATACCTCTTAGTATATGCATGTGAGGAGAGAAGGGGACTACTTAGAAAGAGGAACAAGAATCACTAGAAAACTGCATTTTATAGTCCTAGTAGCGCTTAATAGAGATTGTTAGTATATTTAGGTCAATACTTACAGATTGTTTCAGCTCCTGGACCGTATGTATATTTAGTGTTGTACAAACTGGCCAGCTCTTTGGAAGCAGCACTAGCTATGGAATTCTGTAGGAAAAGAAGAATGATAAATGCAGATTTTTCAGAAGCTTTCTGAGTGAATCTAAGCAATTACATTGTTGAATAAACTGAAAAGCCATGCTGGAGAAGTTTTCATTTGAAAACTGTTCACCTCTCAGTATGACTAGGTGTCAGTAGCTGACAAGGCCCAGCTTGCCCTGGTGTTGTGAAAAGAGCTTGGCAGTAAAGAACTCATTCTCCAAGCTTTAAGAGCGTGTGCTCCAGTCTGTGTATGGTCTGTAGCAGCCTGGTGTGCAGTGGGGTTTGGACAGATAAGGGGACAAGAGGTAACAGCACTTTCTAGACTTAGAAGAAGCTTGTCCAAGGTTAAAACTAAATAAGGAACCTTACTGAGAGATAAGAGAATCTTAGAGAACGGTAATAACTTGGTACAGTAAATTGCAAACATACAATAGCCTTTCTTTTCCTTCTGTTCATGCAGCCATAAATTCAGAGTAGAGTTGGCTCAGTCAGGGGAGTTGAACATTGATACAAGTGGAAGCAGATTAAGGTCTTATAAATATTAACAGCCAAAAAAGGCATAAATTACCCTGAAACCATATGTAGTCTCATTAATTTCAATTCATTTCCTGTGCACAGAGGGACTCATTCAACTCCCACTGATTTCAGTGAGGGTTGGATCAGGCCCATCAATAGTACTATGAAGCTTTGTATGTTTGCATTAAGGAAAATTACAGACTTTTCTTTGGAATGTGTGGCTTTTCCAATTCTTCGTTTTACAGCATGTTGGTAATAAAACATGAAAACTATTACTAACAGATGATAAATATGAATGATTTTTGAAAGCATATGTTCAGTTTAAGAATAAGCAATGGGTTGCCATATATTTCTTTATAGCTTGCAGCTGAATGGCTTACTATTCCAGGAATTTCCTCAAGCCCTTTCCTTCTCTGTAGGTTACACTCTGGCTTACTTCCCAGTGGAAGATAGATTGGAAAATATTCTCTGTTCATCCTTATGCTTCAAGTGTTCCTCTGAATTACTCAAAAAGGCGTATTGGACAATGTCGTAAGAAAATTTAATTGAGAGAACTTTCTCAGCTTCTAAAAAACAGCATCACAACATGTTTGCGTTATCACTGGCAGCCTACTCTCTTGCAGAATTGCAAGTGTTTCCCCATTTCCAAATGTTTGGTTTTGAACATTTTAGAATTATGGGAATTTGCTCTAGGAATTTGTGGTCCTTTAGCATATGAAGGATATTTAAACAAGGCAGACCAAAGCATATTTGAAACGTGTCTTTCCACCTATAACACTGGCTGTACCTGAATGTGGAGTTTGGTTTCTGGCCTCTCCATCACACAAAGACAAGCAATTGCAGGAAGAATGTTGTTGCTCTGCATTTCACAATCTTGGATCCAGAGCAATTGGAGTAGCTGAGCTCTCTCCTGTGGTCTTCTTTGTGTTTGCTTTGGTTTGGGTTTTTTCTTTCTTTTTTTAATCCCTCAACAAATTGATTTTTCTAAAATCCATAGTAATTTTTAACATGTGTTGAGGGAATTGTAGAGGTTGGAGTCTGCTATCTGCTAGTGATACCATGTTTTCTTCAGCCATCTGTTGTTTATAACATACATGTTTAATCAGCTTCTGAGATTGAGTCAAATCTTCTCTCAATAGCAAATGAATTTTTAAATGTAAACTGATTCTTCCTCTCTTCAAATATATGCAGAGTGGAAATAAAATGTGGAAAGATTGTCTGTTGGTAACTGGAATTTGCTCTCTAGTAACGAAAGTAGGGACAATAGAAGAGCAGAGCTGCTCTTTGGGGCTGTTTCACCCAGGGCATTCCTTCCACCCAGCAGCCAAATGACGGCTATAAATCATACCGGAACAGATACCGGAAAAACAAATGTCAGGAAATCTTTTTACCTGAGGGATTTTTTTATTATTGGTCAGGAAGTTGTAAAACCAGAGATTTTTAGAAAGAGCAGTTGTGATTTCCAGCTGTTTGGAGCCTAGAATCCAAATAAACAACTTCCTCAAGCTCTCCAGGTTGGAGATAAAGATGGTATTTTAAATGACCCTCTCTAAGTGAAAAACATGCCTAAGCGTTATGACTTCATCATGAAATGAAGCTTTATCAGAAGTGTTGATATCTTTTTGTTTTCCTTTAAGTAACTCTCGACCATTTACTTTCCTAATAGATTTACAGTCCAAAACCAAAGGTAGAAAAATAAATTTCAACTTTATAGGAACTAACGTAATTTCTTAATAGTATAATATAAACCAGCAGGAATAATACGTATTAAGTAAATACTTGTGAGTATAAATACAAAATAGGAGGAAAATATGTTCGTTTTTTTTTTTTCCAAAATAGCTCAATTACTCAAAACAATCCATAAGAAGGAAATAATGGGGAGGTCTATGCAGAGGTATATAAATAATTCCCAATGTTTTCCAAAAGGGCGATAAGTGGTTTGGGTTTCCAAGCTTGTAAATTATTTGGAATACACCTGCAAGAAGAAACGTTGTTTTCCTTTTGACCTTTGAGGATACTCTGTTGTTCAATGATTTTCTACATTTCTTGGCACAATGGGCTTAACTGAATTGTTGTGGTTTGTTTGGAGTTTGTTTGTTTGGGGTTTTATACTGTTAAGAATCCCTCTTTTGCAAGGAAAATTTTGCTGAGATTTATAGTAGCAGAGAAACAAGTGGCGCCCTGCAGTCGAAGAAATAACTCCAGAGTAATACCTTGTAACTGGGAGCAGAAATGGCTTTTCAGCTTCTGACTCCCAGCTGAGCTCTCAGAGCTGGTCATTTCAGCAGAAGGCGGCATTTCCTGCGCTCATCACCCATCTGTGTTTACACTGCAATTACCAATATTTTGCTTGATCTTGTGTACAGAGTGCGTGGGCCAGTGAGGCAGCAGAGTTGTGTTCTCAGTTGTCATTATCTTACATAATTAACAACCTTCAAACCTAGGGTTTTCAGTTCTTAGCTTTTAATGAAAGATGTGGTACTGGCTTCTCTTTTTCACCACATCTGGAAGTTTGAACTAACAAGATAAATTATCAGGCTAAGCATGTTTTGTGTCTTAATAGGTAATTTTTATGGGGGCATCTCCCTCATTTTACTCTTGTATCATCAGGCTGGATTTGCCAGCAAACTGTGACCATTTAGAAACACTCCACAGATGTTGATTATGAAGCTGCTGTTTGTGGACAACTCCCTTTGCCCTCTCAGTCTGAGAGTGGTCTGGAGAAGCCTTTTTACTGCGTGACTGGACCCCTTGCTCTCTTCCCTCACTGGACTGCAAACTGGTTTGCCCAAGACCGAAAGCTGTATTTTCCCTTCGCCGTGGTCTTGTCTGTTTTACTTGTTAAGTAAAGTGACCCTCAACTTCCTTTGTAATGAATGTCTGAAAATGTGGATTTGCTAAGTTAGCTTTATCCAAGTGAATCTAAACCTCTGAGCCTTCTTGTTTTGCCAATAAAAACAGACTCCCTCCTCAAGGGTCCACGATGATGTGTGATTTAGTTCACTGTTCTGCTCACGGTTAAGCATGTGCTCCAAGAGGCCAGGGAATCCAGCCAGTGAAGACTTCAGTGGAATGGTTCTTTTTCTTTACAAGCCTGTTTCTCTGTGACAGTTTCTAGAGCGCTTAGGAAATCAGTCCCTGGTGAGAGGGTTTCCAGTGCAACTCAGTTAAGGTAAATGGGCCCTACACCTGTGGAGACTCCTGTCTGTCAGCCAGATTCACACATGAATGTCAACTGGAAGATGCTGCTACTAACCACATGCTTTTCACAATTGTAAGACTGCCAGTACAGAACAGTTCTGTTGTGGTAAACTCAACAGAGGAGCTGTGAAGCCAATTTCAAATATTGCTTTGCTGCCCACTTTCCTGTTTGTTGTGCTTCCCATTTGACTTTAACAATATTTACTGTAACAAGTAGTGCAATCACAGTAGCACAATCTGTGCAATAGCACAGCTACAACAGCAGCAGGTTGCAACTCCTCATTGGCTTGTCTGAGTCTCTTAGATGTCGGATTTTTGCTATTCAACAATTCTTAACCACAGGTCTTCATATGTCTTAAACATATTCAGGACTTCGCAACCAGGCACTAAGTTAAATAATCAGACTGATATTCACAGTGTCGTGCTATATATTTGAAATTCACTCGTGCAGGCTGCACAGACTCTGGGCCTAACTCCACTTTCTAATATGTCCTATTTTAAGCACTCAAGAGGAAGTGAAATGCTAGACTGACCCAATATGGAAGGTGAATTTTGATGAGGTGAAACAACCACCCATGCCAGTATGCATTCATGTAATACAGACTGGAATTATCTTGGGTTATAAATGAATGTAATATTCTGCAGCCTGTGAAACTGCAATAACACACCTACATTAATCTGATAAGTGAGTATGAGCTGGCTGCAGAGATGTGTTTGGTGCCGAGTTTAACTGAGAGATGGAATCAAAATGGAAAGGAACGAAGGGCACGATGCACATTCCTCTGCTCTCTCAAACTACAGTTCAGGGCCAATTCAAATACAAACAAGACTTGATAAAGCTAGATTTGTCTGCTGTAAATGAGGAAAGCATGGAGTGACCTAATGGGAAGCCAAGGCAAATAGACGAACTGATTAAAAAATATGGGCTGAACTGTTTATGAAAAGTCTGATTAAATACATAGTTCTTTATTGCAAGAGGACAAAAATGTGAATAGTAAAATAAAGATGAAAATAATCTTTTTGGGGTGTGGAGAGATACTGGCCTTGCCAAGCATATTTTCTTATTGTGAAAAGCTAATGCTTCTGTTCCCTGTAGGAGAGGGATTCAAGTGTGTATTCTGTGTTCAGAGCAATACTCCAGGGTATAGTAAAGAATGAGCCAAGAGGATTGTGAGGCAGACAAAATGTGATTCTCCAAAAGGAGGACATATTTCTTCTAGGGTGTCATCACAAGAATATTGTGTAACTTCTGAGAAATTCCTGACCTAGATTTTCCTGTCTTGCGTGTTTTTATTTTTGTTGTTTGAATAACAGTGAAAGTTTTGTGCAACTCCCCACGTTGAGGGGAACAAGACAACAACCCTGAATAAAGGGAGACAAATTTAGGGAAAATCCTTGTGAGCCGGGGGATTGGTAACCTCACAGATCCTCTTGCATCTCGGGGGAAGAGTGGGAAATTGTGGGAAGGAAGGGACATATGTGACTTTCATCACATTTTACACCCCAAGGCCAGGCATGATTGAGGGATTGTTATAATCCCTGGCTTTAAGTGAGTTACAATAACTTTGAGGTGTTCTGATTTGCTCTAGCAATGCAGTGGAACATAAAGGGGTTCTCAGAGTGCCCTGTTCTACCTGACGAACCAAAACAGTTTTAGGCCTTCTGGTGATTTCTTGAGGCTGTAAACAGAAAAAGTCTTTTGAGCCCCAAGGACACACTGTTCACTACATGTTCAGGGAAGGAAGGTACAGGCATTCTCTGGGCCTTTCTCTTCTGCAGACTTAGTGTCTTCAATCTCAAATTACTCAATTTTTGCACCCTTCTGTCTCTTGGACACTGGAATGCAACATAAGCTCCACGGTATTATGTTACCTTTAATTAAATACAGTGGAACAAAATGTTATTAATGATAAGCAGACATGTGAGGTTTTGTTTAAACACATGTCCAGTTGCTCACTGAAAGGGATAAGAAATTGCAGCTATATTTCCTTTAATTTATTAGATCTGTTGGGATAAAAATAACATCTAAGATAAGATAATGGCACTATAAATTTTGGTTCTTCATTTAAAAATGATTTATGATGATTTTATTTGCCCAAACAATATCTATTAAAAGTTAAGATCTCATTCTTCAGTGTTTCTCCAAATTCTAAATTTAGACAGAACTTTTAGACATTAAACACAGCAATTGGCATATAAAGTAATTCCTCTTTTTGTAGCTATCTTGTCTCAAGCAAGTACCGTTGTTGATTGAAAATGTTAAATTTTTTTAGTCACATCTTAAATAAGTGTGTCTCAAGTTATCTGAACTGACCTGAAAAGCTTCACTTGTGAACCTGACCCACAGCCTGTGGAAGTCAGTTTTTCTATTTAATTCACTGACACTGGAGTGCACAAGGCCCTTTCTGTTTAATTATCTCAACTGCAGGCCATGTTGATTGAGTGATACTCTGATCTCATTGTCCAAAAGGACTATTGGCAACAAGTCTTCCCTTGTTAAAATCAGATACTGCACAGGTTGAACACCTCTAGGATCCTGCTGTCTCTGTTGGGATCACCAACGGAGGAAATAATTTCCCTTAATTAAGATGTGAAAAGCACTCATAAGGTTGCCTTGTCGTGGTGGTGAGATTTGTAGTTGCTCTGTAGAAGAATATTATGGAACTCTATCTGGTATCAGTGTGACCGATTTAAAATATAGGATAAAGTGATATTGGAAAGACTAATATACAAAGTGAAATCAAATGGCTGAAGAGGAACATATGTCCTGTATTCCTGAGAAATTTAGTTTTTATGCTCTATGATAACAGCAGAATTGTCTTCTATGGCAGGAAAGGGGAGTTTAAATTTTACCGTGTATTAGAATAGAACAGTGACAATGTAAAATTTAAATTTAAGAATTTTAAAACCTAGCAAAGCACATAGGTTCTTTCTTACTGCTAAGGATTGTTTTAGTAATGAGTTGTCAATGTAAACTTTTTCCATTTAATACTCTGAGAAACACACTGTACTTTTAGTTACATTTCATCACATTCGCTCTTCATTTAAAAAATGGGGGCAGAATGTCATGCAAATTTTTGACACAGAGGAACTTTGTGATCTTGACAACAAAGCAGCTTCAACTGTTTAGTGCTGTTTGATTTCTTTAGACTGGACTGCAGTGTGTGAATTATGAAGCTTTTGTAAAAAATGAAGGCAAGATATTACTATCACTCCCTGGAATAATTTCAATTACAAAATTCCTGGAATATAAATTAAGAACACAAAATCTTCCTTTTAAATTCATCTGCTCTTTTAGGCTGTAAAAAAATCTAACAAGAAACTTCACTCTTGGCCCTGGTTTATATTTGTTTTCAGAATCGAGGCATGGATTTGGGAGCACTCATAAATCTGTCAAACCTGCACAGCAGAGCAACACAGTGTTGTTGCCTTGGACTTTTGGCAGCATCCAGGAAAGAGGGGGAATCAAAATGTGTTTGTTTTGTCTTGCTGTGTTGTTTTCCCTGCCAACAGATTCTAATTGCTAATATGCCAGAGAACTGAAGTCATTTTATTATTCATGATTGTTGATTCTTGGCATATGAAATGTTTACAGCTTTTACACACATTTAATAGTCCTAACCTCTCTATCGTTTTTAAGGAGCAAAAAAAATCTTTCTTAAGTGGCATTAGAGTGTGGCTTTTCTCTAGAATTGATAAAAGAGGAATTGTCCTATAAAATACCGCATTCATCCTCTCTTCTTCTAAATAAAATGTTTGCGTTTAAATGCAGGCCTCTTGAAAAAGGCCTCAAACTGGAAACTTTTCACATCTTTTGTAGCTGTTTTCAATTATACTTTTGTCAAGAACTGCCTCATTGTCCTGACCCTGTACCAATAGGAGTTTCACCATTTTACTTCAGTGAGGACTAAGGTTCAGTAGAAAGTGGTAGACAGAGATCCTTGCCTGCTGTTGATACCAGTTGAGTTATTTAAGTTATTACAATCTATCAAGCTGCTAGCTTGGCTTACAGGCCATAGTGTTTTCATGTGAAATATTAAAGGTACGCATACATCAACCTCTGGAGTCAGGAAGAGGCAATGCTGCACAGCAGAGCGGATTTCTGGATGGCATGACTGGAAGACAGAACTGACACTGTGTCAAATTCATTGTGTATATGGAAATTAAATAAGGCTCTTAAGTTCATCCTGTGCTTGATCTATCTTGAAACCATCATGGTTTCCCTTGTTCTTGCTAAGAAAGACTAAAATATTTTCAAAAACTGGCGGTATGGATTCTTTCCAGATGTTAAAGAAACTGCTTAAAGGGACCTAAGTAGCAAGTGATGATTTTTGCTTATTCTTTTCATTAAGTCAGAATGACAAAGAGACTTACCAGTTCCTGGTAATCCGCTGGCAAACTGTACGTGTATGAATAAGGGAACAGTAGCAGCTGGGAATAGGAGTGAATTGTCAAGTACGCCTTGATTGTAGAAAGATGTTCACGAATAAAGTCAGCCAAAGCCTTGGTCTCCTTTTCAGACTCAGGTGCAGAGCCACAGTAAGTGGAAGCACAGGGGGATTTTGAGGCCCCAGCAGCTGAGAAGAAAAGTGAATTTAGTGAGTACTTCATGAAAAAGTAGGTTGTTAGGAGAGTCATGTTACTCCACTTTTGTAGGTAAGCCTTGGAAATCCTGCTAATACACGTGCCATATCAGACAAGGGAATATTTTGTGGCATAGTTAAGACACTGGGAAACATCCCATAGCAATGAATAAATATGGCCTTTACAGTGTGCATAGTTGGAAGAACATGAATATGGATGTAAAGCCCTATATTATGGAAATGATTTGGGATATTGATTTGCTTCAGTACTTAACAGTCCTCTCCCTGCATACCTTCTCAATTTCTAAGGCACGTCCATGAAACAGAGAAGTGGAAACCACTCAAAAGAGACCTCTTTCCATGAAAGCAAGCTCCTTTGATTTCTGTTCTGAACTCATGGCTATGTGTGTTGTGTCTATATGTATGTGTATACATGTGTGTAAGTATAAATGTATATATATGCACATGCGTGTGCAGGTACGTTCATAGAAGTAGCCATACTGATGGTGCTAGTAGCCAAAGTTTGGCTTTTTTTCTCAAAACTGCTCTAAAAATTAAACACAAGCTACTCCACAATGCTCCAATGGTGGTCTTCACTCAAGCTGAAGCTGGACCATCAGGTAGGGGAAATCCATAATTAAGCATATTGGCTTTTGCACTTGTGTATAATTACTTGCAACTCTTGTTAGGAGACACTTACTGCACCAGCCAGCATCAAAATTCCTGTTGGGATCTGTCCCAACGCAAACGCTACCGGCATTCTTGGAGCGTGTCTTCCTCCACATGCGGTCCTGTAACAGAATCGTAGGTGAAAACTAAGAGTGAGTTCTGACAGATGACTCTTCCAACAGTAAGAAAGAAGAATGTGCTTACATTTGTCCAAGTGTAAATGTAACCATCAATGTTAACAACGGGCAGAACGTAGAAGTCCAGCTTGTCGAGAAGTGTCGTCATGACAGTATCTTTTCCATAGGTCTCCACAGCCTACTTGGAGAAAAGCAGAAAAAGCTGATGATGCCTTCCCAGATGTGTATCCTCTGTGTGTATGTAAGGGCCTGGGTCTGGGTCAGGAATTAATGAATGTGGTAGATAAAGTCATTCAGGTCGCTCCAGCACGTGAGATGGCACCTCTGTGTTATTAGGTGTGCTAGATTTGCACTGACTCAGACTACACTGCTGTTAGAAAACCATCTTATGGTGGTAGGTAAATTACAAGATGAAGGAATGTTGATTTTGAACAGGATAATAAATCACTGGAAAGAGACTTCCATTTACTAGCTTCTTGAGTACAGACAGAACAATACTCCTGTCCATATATATTCCTACATCCTAACACCTTAAAGGTTTGAGTTTAATTTATGTGAAGAGGAAAAATCATGATTTCCATTTTTTATATCTGTTGTGGAGAAATTTCATCAACAACCAAAATTATAGAGAATGTTTCTAAGTAGCATCCTAACACATTTCCAGTCATAATTCTGTGGATGCATTTATTCATAGGGAGACAGATTTTTCCCTGCACTTTTCCAGACACATCTATTGACTAACAAGAACTCCTGCCCTATTCTGTATATCCTGATTGTTTACGGTCTGGCACTTGCTATGCTTGTTCACAGATTCATATCAGTGTTGAGAGACCATGATCATGGAAATTTGCTCTACGTGTGTTGCACCCATGTTTTGTTTGCACAGCCATAAAGGACAACGCGGGGGGCAATGCAATGGAGAAAGGCATTTTTTCCCTGTAACTCACAAGAAGGAGGGTGGTATGTAAAATCTAGAAAAGCAGTTTCAGATCACTTGAAATTACTTTTCCCAGGTTTTACTTTATGCTTGCTATTTGGTTTGTTTGTTTGTTGGTTTTTTTGTGTTGTTGGGTTTTTTGTTTGGTTTTTGTTGTCTGGGTGGGTTTCTTTTTTGAGATACATGTAACAATCCACCTTGCTCATGTTTTTCTGGTTTTTTTTACTTTTATGTCTAGAAGCAATCACAAGTGAAATGCTGATGATGCTCAGAGGTCTGCGCTTTTAAAGCACTTCTGCCTATGGACACACTGAGCAGAGGCACTGCTGGTGTCAGGTACATCCATGAATTAAGTGACCAGACAGTGAAAATGACAGCTGCAGTGACGTGAATTGCTGAGAGAAAAATGGTACCACATACTGTCTGCAGCCTTATTAGGCACTAATGAAATCATATTCCCATTTACTCCACTGAAATGTCACTTCCAATTTCCACTGCTCCCTACACAAAACCGCATGCCTGTCTGATAAGACTATTACACTTGCCACCAAAGCCTCTGCCAGCATGGCTGGCTCATGTAGATTGGCTTTCCTTTTCTTGGATTTTAAATTCCAGCTGCTGCTTCTGGTGTGGTTTTATTTATTTGGTTAGTTGGTTTTGTTGGTGTTTTTTTTTTTAATCTTCCAACAGAAGTTATTACAAAATTTGAGATTCAGTCAGTAACTTGCTCTGCTAAAGTGATTGATCTCCCCCATCTGAGGGGTAATATACCTGTCTCTGTGAAGATGACTGTGCAGCATTTGATAACCCCCACCTGCTTTTTAGAGGTGGTGAGAAAGAAAATATAAAGGGCATAACATTGTTTAATTCAAGACCTAAAGTATCCCAGACTGGAGTGAAGCTAATTTCACCCGTGCAGCTCTTCCTTGAATATGGTTTTATATTTTAGCACCCATTCTGTACAGCCTGAAGTGGCAGCTCAAAGGGATATATATGCATTTCCCTCTTCCTGAGTGGAGTTTAGGGAGCTTTGTTTATAGTCTTCCTCCTTTCTTGGGTACATTTCCTCAGTGCTGAGCTGAGGGTAGGTTTCCATCCTCTCTGTTGCCTTACTGAATAAGGCTGGTTGTGAGAAATCCACCACCTGGCACTGTAGCAAGTCAGATGTTCTCAAGTGCATTCAGGTGCCCTCTGATGTGCCCTTGAACTTCCTTATTCCTTATGTCTGTGTACAGAACATGGCTGTGTTTATAATGTTAATAGAGCTGTTTGCTTTTCTCTCATCTTTCTCCGACTACAGGTGCAAAAAAGAATTTACAAACTGTGTGAGTAACCCTCGTAGTTGTCAGTACCTCTTAGACATGTTTCACATTGTCTTAAGCTGCTGAAAGATTACAGGTCCAAGCACAAAGATCTGATTTAAGTAGTTACACTTTAACCCTCTGAGGTGAGAGAAGGCATGAGCAGACACGTATTTAGAGAGAAAAATGCAGTGGCCTGAGCTCTTGCTGCTCATTTAAGATTTTCTTAAACATAGTTGCACTTTGCAAAATATTTTTTCATCATCAAGCTTACTGACCTCTTTCACAAACCACTGGCAGAAAGCAGGGCTGATCCACTCTCTTGCATGGAAACCACAATCCATAAAGATGGCCTTCTTGTTTGTACCGCTTTTTCCCAACTAGGAAAAAAAACAACAAAAAAAACCACCCCAGGGCTTGAACAAAATTAATTGTAGGCAGAACAAGTCAGTCAGCTTGCTGACCTAAAAATCAAACTTTATACAAATATAGCATTCATTGTTTAAATGGAAATCTATGGAGTGCTCCCATCTGTCGCTGACCATGATATTCAAGCTAAAACAGTACTCTTAATAATTTCATTTTTTATTAATGTAGATAAGCTTCTCCCAATTATTTGATTATTCTGCACTGATGATTTATTTCCCGTACTGTCTCTAAAAGTTTATCTTGTATGTTTGAATGATATATTATTGTAAATACTTGTGCATTTTGGGGCAAGTACTCCTTATCCTTTCACTTCTATTTAAGTTATTGTCTTATTAATTCATAAAAGTAATGAAAAAAAAATAAATTCTGTGGTTTAAACCCAGCTGACAACTAAGCACAATGCAGTAGCTGACTCAGAGCAAACTTGTGGGCTGAGATAATTTCACAGTTTAATGAATAATAATAATAATGATAATGATGAAAAGGAAAATAACAAAGAAATAAACCCCAAGAAAGACAAGTGATGCAAATGAAAGCAATTGCCCAGCCAGTCCCCATGCAGTGGCCCTGATCTGCCTTCCCCCTAGTTTATCACTAGATAAAGCATGAGCCATGTGGTTTGGGATATCCCCTGGGCCAGTTGGGGTCAGCTGTCCCCAGCCGTGTCCCTTCCCAGGTGCCATTCCCGTGGCTGGTGGTGTGAGAAGCAGAAAAGGCCTTGGCTCTGTGTAATCACTGCCCAGCAGTAACTAAAACATCCCTAAATTATCAACGTCGTTTCCAAATCAGCACAAATCCTAAACAACCCCATACAAGCTACTGAAAACAGAATTAGCTCTACCCGAGTCAAAACCAGCTCAAAATTATATATGGTGAAGATACAATTTTGTTTCCTATTGCCAGAGACTGACATTTATAGATGCTTTTAGAGCAAATGGGTTTACAAACAATAGATGGAGAGCACATAAAGGTAGATGATCATTCAAATAGCTCTCAGGAGTGTGATTGAATTTAGATGTCTGAACTTCTAATAATTCATTATGCCCCTTTAAAAAAATATAAAATTTGAAAAAAATCATAGCAGTAGTAAACAAAAGATATTAGATTTTCTGCAAAATGTCTATTACTTTAGACATTTTGTTAGCATCATTGGTATTTTACTAGACATCATAATCTTGCAGAGGTTAATAAGGGAAGGGTCTGGCATGAAGAAATCGAGGCACTTACTTTGAGAAGGTACATTGGCCGTCCTTCAAATGTTTCCCCAATTACACTACGAGAGACGAGGTCTGGGTTCTTAGCAGCAATATCAGCAGTCCAAGCAGCTATCTGTTTAATAAAGAGGTTAAATCTATTGACGTGTCTGTTCCTCAGGTCCAGGCTAATTAATTTGCAGACTTCAAGCCAGAACAGTCTTTCTGTGCATCTAATGTGGCCTAATATTTAATATAGTTTGTAGATTTCCAAGGAGCCACTGCAAAGATGTGAAGAGTAACATGGCCACGATTACATGTCAGGAAAAATGAGCATGGCTGGGGAAGAAGGAGGAAGGGGAGAGGACTTATGGTGGGAGATGAAGAGCTTGAACTGAGGCAGGGAATGGAATCGAGTTGTTTGGCAGAGGACGTGGGAGAAGGAGTGAAAAGGAAAGAGGAAATTAATAGTGAAGCATCTCAGCCTGGTCACTGGGTTTGTGCCAGAGGTTCTTTGCAGCACTGGGAGCAGAAGTAGAGGAACTAAGTGTAGGTTACACAAACTAGCTCAGTAACAAAGAGGAAGGAGAGTTTGGAGGCATTATCATATCGATGGATGGAGCAGAAGAGGAAAAGGGAAGAAGGCTGGAAGCACTTTGACTGCAGAGGCTAAGGTACCAAGCTAAGGTACCAAGCTAAAAACGTGGTAAATTCTAGACTTTACCGTGTCCCAGTTGTTGTACTTCTCATAGCTGTGGCTGGTAGTACGAGCTTTGCTGTCAAACTGGGCATCCAGTGCAGCCTGCAGGTTGTCAATCAGAACTCTGCAAGAAGGCACCATGAAAGGTGTGAAGAGAAACACACAACAATCCAGCAGCAAAGTAAGACATTTCAGGGTCTGCCCGGCATTTGGGCTGCATGGATTGTGAAAGGCGGGCAGGTTGAAAATAAAATATATTAGTTTCGAGTTTCAACCTATGTCCTGCCTCAACCCTGCCACCAGAAGGACCAGGGAGCAATAGGCTCCTGCCAATTAGCACCTGCCTTACTCCCCTTCTAACAAACCTCCAGGGTGGCAACAGTTTGGTTTCAGAAAAATGGCAATGCTGAGACAGAGTGTTTCTAAAACTGAGCTCCAGGCTGATCTCATGTTGCCAGTTGCTTCTGCCTCAATAGGAAAAGGGCCCTCTTGAACTTTTGGCACTGAAGGAGAGTTAGACTGCAGCAATGTTTCAAAACCATGCAGCAACCCAGGGATGTTTGCCTGGTGAAATTCCCTGTCAAACCAAGCTTCCAAAGGTGAGATGTGGTTTGACAGATCTATTGCAGGTGGCATTATCCATCCTCCAAGCTACTTTATTGCATGTGAGGTGAGCTGTTAAATAGAACACACAATTGCAAAAAAACCTCAACATTCTGTCTGGATTGGTTGGATCTCTCCTGTTCATCTTTCCCTGGGGCTGACACAAAGGCACAACTTATCACTGAGCATGCTCTTGAGGACCTTTTGCTTATATTTCAACCTTGGCTATCAAAAAATGAAGTCCTCTTGTTTTTCCAGTGCCTGTCTTAAAAATCTTACAAATCTTCCTCATCCATGATATGTCCTTGATCATTTGTGATTTGGATAGAGGAACAGGAGGCCAGTTTGCGAGGCACCAGCAGCCTTCAGAACAAACAGTGCAAATGACATTATGTCACGGCACTGCAGCTGCACTTCAAAGGAATTGTAACAGCTTGGGTTGTCACAAGGACGATCCGCTCAAGTTTGTCAGGGACAGCTTCCAGACATTCTGGCCTTTTGTTACAATCAAAAGATTTGTGCATGGACCTGAGGCAGTTCATGAGTATTATAGGAAAGCTAACACATACAGAGTAACTCCTTTGCTAAAGAGGAAATTCCACTGAAACTGGATTCCTGTGCTGTATGTGCACTGTGGGATTATTGAAAACCATTTGTTATAGCGTGGTTTTAGATTCTGTTCCTGCGGTGGCATCCAAATCAGACCCGACTGACACGAGGCCCGTAAATTTAGGGATCGATTATCTTTGGATTTAGCGGATCCTGAAAGTTGTCCTGAGAACTGTGTGATGTCCAATGAAGGAATTTGGTCTAGTAGCAGCAACAGTGAGGCTGAGAGACAAAAACTCCCCACTCGGCCAAACGAAATAATAAAAATTTGATCAAATAATACTGACTTTCAGTGTCTGAGTACATGATGTTGACAGACTATACTTTACACATCAAAGAAGTCTGATAATGAAGCTGGGCAGGCCAATTTGCAAGGCTTAAGTGGAGTGAAAGGAGAAATGAAGACAGACAACCCCACTCCACTCCAGCTCAAAGTCAATTTCTCATCCTCAGGTTGTGCTTACACAGTGATTGGAAGATAAGAAGCGAAGCGCAGGATCGGGCAACTCCGTATTCTCCTTATACTTCCATTGGTGCTGCTCACTACAATGCTTCTGTTCCCAGTGGTGTGCAATGTGGCAGTGTGCTCTGTTTCCTCCACTTGTGCTGCAGTCGTATTTGGTCAACTCAGGCCTTTTTTGCTTCTAGGTAATATACAATTAAAAGCTCTCTCTTTGGAGACATCCTTGCCATGGATCTGCTGTGTGACTTCAGTCAGCCCAAGGCTATCCTGGGAATCTGCTTTCCACTCTTCCTTGGCCCTTCACCTGGCAGCTGTCTTCTGTCACCTGTTGGGTTTTTTTGGCCCTCTAGCTATTGTTCTGCAGTGCAGTGGGGACCTGCTCATCGTGGCCCTCGGGGCTCACCATTTAATTTTCTGCCTTCAGTTCCCTGTCCATTTCCCTCATCTGCTGTATTTTCTGGCTCCTTCTAGACCTTTGCTGCATTTTGTCTGTAGTAGGAAATATTTCTATCCCCCTCCGTACTCCAGCCTTGTGTATTGCAGTGAGCTTTCACCTCAGGGAAATTTCTGGTACTGCATCTCTGCTTCCTGTCTCTTGCCTCTATCAACATTTTATCTCATCCCTTCAATGAAGAATAGTTACAGTCCATTTGAACTGTCATAGGAAAGCTGAACCCAGTAGAGGCATCCACAGGAGGGATGAAGTTTGTGACAGGAAAATCAGTTGACCAATATGAAAAGCTCAGACACATTCTCCCTGGTATTTAGTCCCATTCTCTTCAAAGTACAGTAGTGAAAACAAACTTACTGATACTCCATTCCACTTTCTTTCAAAAGATCTTCAACATCAAAAGACTTCTCAGCTTCAACTCGGAAATCAACTTGCATTTTCGGCCTTACCAGTGTGACAGAGTCTGGCTGCCAAAAGTCAACCTGCAAGAAGGCCAAATGAATACATAAACAAATAAACACATACATGTGGCTGTGATTTTTAGGTTGGTGTATGTGTGCTGGGGAGGTTGTGATTGAAGCTGTGATCCTGAATTTCATGCCTTATCCTGTTACACTGATTCAGCGTTGCTTGCCACAAGTATCAACCTAAATTTTAACTGGAAATTGATTAAGACGATTTTATTAGGCCCTGCATTTTATACGGCAGAATTCTGGAGATGACAGTGACAATTTCACAAACATCAAGTATTCCCCAGCATCTGCATTCATATAGAATTGCGAATGTTATAACTATATTTACAACTTCTTTCGTTCTTAAAGCTTCTTTTGTTTTTTGCTCAGGTTTTTGCCTACAAATGTTAGAGAGAAATTAACTCAATATCAGGGGTGCAGTATGTGAATATTTTACATAAATCAGCTAAAAAAGACTGTTGTCTGTATGAGTGCTTTCAAGAGAGAGCACTAAAGTTGATATGAGGAACCTGTGCCTTTTGAAATGTTTCATTCCAAGGGGACAAACAACAGTGTTATTATTACTTCACTTATTTTTGCTGAAGTAAGCATCCAAGCCTCTGGATTTAGTGCCCTGTTGAAGGCCAATGGAAGCGAAGCTGATTTGCCAGCCTGATGCCTTTTCACCCTTTCATCTCATGAAGGTAAAAGAAATTGGGGCTGGTTATTCATGAGTTATGTGTCATCAAGTGAGGTGATTGTTCCAGAATATATGACTACATCAGTCCTGACTGACTGCTTTGTATAACAATAGTATTTCAGGGATCTTTTCTTAAAAGAAAAAGAAAACAAACAATCCCTTAATACTTCACACTAAAAGCAAGCATGGTATATATTAATTTTCTTAATATTGGCAGCACCATTCCAATAGTATGTTCTTTTACAGAAAACTGTTCCAGCATGCTGTGGTAGCCTGTTGATGAGAGGTCTCCACATCTGTACTTCGTTAAAAATACCATCCTTTCATCCTACAGCTAATGGTGTCTTTTTCACCAACAGCTATTTTACAACATCAAAGCTGAACAGAAATATTGAAAACACATTTGCTGTCTTTATTGTTTTTCATCGTGTCATTGTGTCATCATATATCTACATCAAGGTCAGTGAGAAACATGCAGCTTAGAGAGAAAGGAAGCTTTAAAGGAAAGCCAGAGAAGAAAAGATGACATGAGGGACTAGAGGCCAAAGGAAAATTCATTTTGCTGGTAGTGTAAATTTTTAGATTATTTACATGAGGAAAATGTTTTGCCTGTATTGCTAAAAGTTCTGGTAGTTGGAATTTCCATCATTTATCTAATACATTCTTGAAAGCACCCCACACTGAATACAACATTTAAGATTTATTTATTCTGTTAATAAATTCTGACGGGCACTTTGACATTCAGACTGGGTAAACCAGACTTTCTTGGAAGATATTTGAATGTTTTGTATAGCTCTAGTTTTATCAACTTGACCTATTCTTTCTGAAGAAACACTCCAGCTGACTTGAATGGAATCAAGATTAGGTCTTTAATTCAGTTGCACGATTAAAAAAAAAAAAAATCTGTTATTTGAGCATAAGGAGAAATATTTCTTTCAACTACAATATCACCTCTTCCCCAAGTCCTTTACCTCCATGATGTTGGCAAGGAAATTGAGGATTTCCACCTGCTTGTCATTCTGTGGAATCACACGAAACACCTTCTGTCTGTAAGGGAAGAAAAGGATTCGATTTGAAACAGGTAAGTCAATTGAAAGCCTTTTGATCATGCAGAAGAAATCACAAATGTAAAACCTGATGTCTGTTCTTACCCTTCAAAGGAAGGATCCTGCAGGTGAGCAGAAACAGATGCAGCACCTAGGAGAAACAAGAGGGCCCACATTTTTTTTAGAGGAAAAAATAAACACGTTTTCTGTTCTTCTGTGCTGCTTTTATAGCTTATTTTGTCCTGCTTTTTATCAATTATACACCAGAACAGCCCACCTATCAACTGATAGATTATTCCCTTGGCCTTGTTTTATTTGCATACTATTTATAGTGTGTGTTTTCCTCTACACCTGTGAAAACAACTGAAAGTCTCACAGGGGCCTGGCTAAAGAATTTTGCTTTGAGCTGGATAAACTCTTGATGTGAGAAAGTAAATTTAATTTACTTTGTTATATTCTGTTTTATGGGAATTTAGATTTTTTTAAAAATAATTTGGTTGCTGAATTACAAACTTTATAATATTTTATTGTTACTTTATGTAATGGTAGATGTCCATCAGATGTTGTTGCAGTATGCCTGGTCTTAATCGCAATGTTCCTCTTCCTGAATAATATGGGTTTGACTTTGACATAGTATTGTCAAAGAGGAATATACCAATTGGGATATACCAATTAGCTTTTTTATTTCCCAGCAGAGGAGGAAAGTACTGAACTGGTTCTTTGCTCACTTCACTGAAACTTAAGTCAGGTGTCTGCAGAACTGAAAGCGTAGAAATTTCTAGTAGCAGTAGAGTTGTACATGTACTGCACGTAATACAGCCGCCGATGCTTGTACATGCTCTAATTTCATCGTGTGTGGGTCAGAGGTAATTATCTTACAGGTTAAGCAATACTGTGGACATTACATGTAAGCTCAGAAGATCAAATGCAATGTAGTCCTGCAAAAGCATTTTTGGCTTTAACTTTCATGTTGTGCCTACGCTGAGGAACAACGGTGTGTTTGCATCAGTGCACTTGCATCTGTTTAGTTTTCATTAACGAGTACTTGGCATTGGATGCAACGTTAATTATCTGTTGATGTTGTGTCCTGATGTGACTGATGTTTTCGACAGGGAGCCTCTAAATGAATCAGTGTGCAAATAAATAAAGAATGGAATTTATGAGCTCAGTTCTGTCTTCTGCTATGCCTAAGTAACCAGGCAAATGAAAGGAGTTCAGACACAGATCACCTCTACATATATGTGTATTACATAATATGTGAAATTTTATTAGAAAAATAATATATATTCATCTAAGATTAAAAGATGTAGTTACAGTTTCAAGGTACAGAAATTTTAATTGTCATTGAGCATTTTAAGAATGAACGTGGCATCAGACTTGACACCTAATTTTTTATGAGGTTCTCTGGAGTTAACTCACCAAAGCAGCCTTAGATACAGAAGAGCTAGAAATATGTTTTTAAATCTATGTACAGTTCATGCTTATCAATATGACCCATAATTAATACTTTCCTAAAAGGAGAGTCAAAAACTCTACTGGGCCTACTTATAGAAAACTGTCTTTGCCAAACCATAGGATTTAAACTTAGGTTGCAGTTAATGGCCTAATTTGTAGCACTGCAAGCTCTTACCCAGTAATAATCTTACTTAGAGACAAGTTTCTGAAGACGGATGACATCAGGAGCTGTTCTGACTGTGTCAAAACAGTACTGCAAAGTCTTCAGAAGTTTCAGTTTTATGATTATGAGATCATCACTACAGATACTGGTATCGAATAAAAGGGTCTGATCCCATAAAGACAATTGCAAACACAATAATGTGGAGATGATCAAGCCCAGATCTTGCAATGAATAAATGATCACAAGAAGTAATCAAACAATTGGCAGATGTCATCGTTCCCTGTTGAGAAGCATTTTGGAAATAGAAATTGCCAGATTTCAAAGTCTGAGTTTACTTTTAATAAATTGCTTCCTTTTTCATGCAGTTGGAGATGATGGGGTTTTTTTGGTTTTATGTTTGGGGTTTTTTTCTCCAATCAGTGATGCAGCATCAGCTACTGAGTTGGCAAGCATTACCGAATACTAGAATTTGTCATGGCAGTTTTTGCAGTTTCCATCCCAGACTACATCAGAAATGAACACTGACCTGGAATCCTACTTAAGTGATTCATTTTGCATCTCAGGATGGACGTTTTTCAGGTTAGCTCATAAACTAGCTCTAAACATTGTCTTGCTCTTCTAACTGTATAGTAGAAATGTTTAATACTTGCATGATAAAGGGGAAGCATCAGGATAAATAAAATAGCAAATCAGATTTGGTTAAGCCATCTGTTCTTTTTAGCATCTGATTACAAGCCATCATCACATCAGGTGGCCATGGCTGAGTAAACCTTGGTCTATCACAGAGAGCAGAGCATTACCTATATCTCTGAATAGATTCAGAAGGAAAATTAATTTTTGTATCATCAAGGAAGTAACAAAATCCAAAAGGAGAATGTGTGGTAATTTCCTTCAGGACATGTATTTTGTCTTATATTTAATGTAACTGAAGCTAAAAACAATGTCAGCAATTGCATTTTTGTTGTAGTTGTTTGCTTTTTAGATGATTAAAAATACAGCCTCCTATGATGTTGTCACTCACAAAGAATATTCCCTGTAAATAAATGGCTGCATTCCAGCTGAAATTCATCTTTGTAGTAATTTCTTATTTCAGTTTTTGGAATAGAATTACTCTGGTACTCCACTTTGAAAAGCATATGAAGGCTAACCACAGACTGATAAAAGGAAAAAATACACATCAATGTTAGCATTTCAGAAGCATCCTTTATCCTACAAAGCCTTTCATCCCATTTGTTATCAAACCGAGTCCAAAAGTCTGAGGATAAATAATGTCTGTTTTTCTAGGAGTTTCAGCAGATAGAGATTTCCTGAATCTGATCGTTTGTTGATCTACATTTTTAAAAAGTCCACCATCTTTTGGTCACAAAATATTGTCAGTTCTTACAATCTCTGAGCGACAAATTTATCTTCTTAATATTGTTTGATATTTATTATGTTCCAAAAGATCAGCAATGTGCAAATCTTAACACTGCTTATGCATTTAATGTCGCAAAGTCCTAGCATGTGCCCCAGACCAGGCTCAGGTGTTTGATGTATGGGCACCCTCTTATGATCATTTATTTGTTAAGGTAATATATTCTAACCTTAGTTTTGAAGAGTAATACTATTGAATATATTCTGAAGACCTTTGAGAGTACTTTGAAGAGGCCAGGATCAGCAGAATCTGCTATCCAGCATATGATCCAAGCTTTCTTGGTACTTTCTCTTTATTTATATATTATTAATATTGCATTTTTTAATTCATCAAAGGCTTTTTCAACTTCAGGGCCCTGGGACATGCTCATATCTTACTGTTTTGGTAGCTATGTGTAGGTATCTTCCTTTTTAATTTTTTTTTTCACATTTGCAGATGCTACTTAATAGGTAAACAGGTACTGGATAAGAAGAGAAAAGAATGGAAGTGATGAGATCAAGGGTATGGAGCAAAAAAAGAGGGACCTCTCATGACTTCGGGGTGTGTTTGTACTTCTGTTATTGACTCATCAGGTGAGAAACAGCAAAACTTGTAACTTGTTCTTTGTAGAGTCAGGGGATTCTTGCCAATGTATCTCCTGTGAAATAAGTATCGTGTTTTTACTACTGACCTCTAGGAATCAGGATTAATACTGTAGCATTGCAGCTTCATTGTATGATCCATGCGCAGCTTGCTTAGGATTTAGAAAGTATTTTATTACCCTAGCTGGAAGTTGAATATATAATATACGTTCAAATTCATATTTGTTTGAAAAAAGGTGTGAAATATACTAAAATAGAAGCATTGAGTAAAGGTATTTGCAGTGCCAGAATTCCCAGAAACCAAGCGCTGAGAATCTGTTTAGTGAAAAAAGATGTTTCATGGAGCAATGGGAAGGACTGACCTCACACCCATTGGTTATGGACATCTTCTGCTTAATTAGCTGGTCCTTGGGCTGAGCTTTCTGTCGTGTGGGATACTGTGGCCAGTTCTCACATTCGAGCCTCTGCCATGATCTCTGTGAGGTTGGCAGGGTCACGGCAGGACTCGGCGACAGCTCAAAGACACACAGAAGCATAAGGCCCTCCCCCTTACAAATTTAAGGCACTGAGATGTGGTGTGAAGTGAGATCATAACTGCAGCGAAAAGTTCCTACTCTAGAAAAGTACGTGAGTAACGAGACACTCAGGGCTCTTGCTAAGAGAAGCCAGTTTCAACTCCCATCTTTGTGCAGGTTCTACCGGATGGGTCTAGGAGCTTCTCTTCTGGGATGGATCAGCACATCATTTACACCTATAAATATCTCCAGCAATGCCAGAACCAGATGCTGATGAGGTGGTGCTAGAATTATTCTGTAACAAGACACAGGAGTGTCTGCCCAGTGCTGAGGCCTCTCCAGGGTATGTAATTCAGATTGTTAGCATGTTGTCTTCCTCTGTATTCCCCTAGTTCCCGTCCTGGGCTCTGCAGGGGCTGAAGGTAAATCAGACTGTCAGTGTGCATTTATCCACCTCCAGTTTTAACAGAAGGATTTAGACAGACAGATGGATCTCCATTTCATCCCACTAAATATGATCCAGATAGTGTTGCTCTATTGGTGTTAACAGAGCACAGCAAGATCACCACGAGTGGGAGTAAAGGCAGATGATAGTTAATGGGAGAGTCCAGGATGCATAAAAAAAACATCAACAGGAAAGATTCAAGGAAGAGAGTGGACTGAGCAGCTTGATTCCACCCTTAGGCCTAACTGAAATTTCTTTTTACGGATTGCTGGGTAATTTACTGTTCTGTTTTGCTTTTTGTATGTGATGGCCTTCATGGGTGATGTAAATCATGAACATTTTTCTCCTGCATAGCTTGTTTTTCATCTGCAGGCTTGATAAATCTCAAGCCTAGTGCTTGGGTAGTTACCTTCAACTCTGTCTGATTTTGAAATCCGGTGCCCTTTGCTGAGAGGCAGGTTGTATCAGCTGCTGTTATACCTGGGCAAAGGTCAGGGAGTTCTACCGTTTCAGAAAAACAAGACTATTTAGAAATTAATAAAGTTTTCTGTTCGCATCTATTGAAATAATAGATGCAAAAGCACAAAGGCACAAACTACAGATGAAAGTAGAGCTCTACTATAATCAAATAAAACTTTGGCTAATTCTCTGGCTTCCTTCCCAACAAAACATACATGAAAAGATCAATAAAATTAGTTCCCTTCTTACTTTCTAGAGGAGTTTGGAGTTAGACTTCATATAACGCACTGCAAAAAAAGAAAAAAAAATAACCACACTGAAAGAAGCACGTAAAAAATACCAAACAAAAAAGTTCAAATAGATTCTGCACATCGATTTGTTCATGTAAAAATATATTCCTTCTCAAACAGACCTACAGTTATTAATTGATCAGAAGCATTCATAAAACTCTTCTCAAAGCACTTAATTGGACTAATAATCTATACTTGGACAGCCTTATTAAAACATGCTAATTGCAAAAACTAGTGAGAGCTCACTCATTACAAGAGGATGGGGTAGCAGATGAAGCGGAATGAATTAATCTTGGCTCTCTTTGTTCCTCTGTGAACATGTAAGTAAACAAAACTCAAACTGAGCAGAGAACCTGTCTGACTTCAGCAAGTGTATTAGATTTTTGTGAGACATCATGGGGAAAAAATGAGCAACAAATCAAATGCATGCTACTGAGGGGTGTGGAACCAAATCTGACTGAGGTATGGGTTTTTTCCTAGGTTCCTTTTATTCACAGAAGGAGTTCAACTACAAAAGATAAAATTGGACTTTTCAAAAAATTAATAATTTGCTAGTTTTTAGTAAACGGTAGGTTTCATGGAACAAAGGAAAACGCAGAGTGCAAACAATTTAATCTTGTCACCATAGTCAAATCTCATTTCCATGAATTTATCTGCAAATAATTTCAGTTGGACAAATGTCTGTTAAACTTGTATGAAAAGGGCCTCGATGAAGCAAAAGAGAAGCAAGCTGCAGAGCATAAACAACACCATTCTTGGGAAATCCTTTTGCCTGCACACATGGAAGTGTTAGGCATCACAGATAAGATAGCTGCTTTAAATTCAGTATCCAGATTCTTCTGTATTACACCCAGGCAACTCCAGATGTTTAAATTATTTCCTTTTTTTGCTTGGTAAAGCATGATCGAGAGAAAATATTCTTTATACCGACTTGACTGGAAACAGTTCGTAAAACTAGGTTGTAATACACAAACACTGGGACTGAGCAGGTCCACTTTTAGACACAGACTTTTTGCTACTAATTTATCTCTGCTTCTTAGGTATATTTTGGTGCACTTCTCAGCTTCCAACCCTGATATCAGATCTACTAGGAAGGGGTAAAGGAGGAGTAAAGAGAGAGACCATGCTTTGATCCACTGCCTTCTGAAACATCACAGCTACCTGAAATCCTTACATTTTCTGTGAATTATTTAAAACATTTTCTCAAAAAAAAAGTATTTTGATGTGGAAAAGTTGCTGCAGTAGTGCTTCAAAGTAAAGGTAGAAGAAGAGGCATCCCAAGGCCCAGTGCTGTATTCTGCAGCCAGTATGTCACACTCATGATGTTCTGTGACTAAGGACTCCAGCCACGGAGCAGCTCAGCTGCTGCTTGTGTGCAAATGTCATCAGGAAATCGGGTCCAAGAGCCTGGCCAGATAAAATAATAATTAAAATATGGAATATAGAATCTTTAGATATAAAAATACTATTTTCTCCCCCATAAAACTCCATAATGCTCCTACCTTCCCTCGAGAAGTTTCATAGTGAAAGGTGATGTTCCTTCCCTGTTGTGGTTAGCTGATTTTTACTACTTTGCAGCTTCTAGAAGGGTTGGGGAATTTTTTCCTCTTGGTTTGCTGCCAAAGATTTTCCTACCTAAGCAAAGCTGCCTCATGGTTTGTTTAGTGTGTTGCTCACTTTGGACTTTGTTTTCTCACTGGAGGGCTTAGAACAGAATATGTGACGTTTGGGATTTTGCTTGGTTTTGATTCATACAGTTTTCAATTAAATATTTTTCTACCTTAACGTATTTTATGAATTAGGTAAATTGCCGAAACTTCTCTGATATTTGAAGAAACTGGTAATTGTTATTCAATCAGGAAAATGAGAACAGGTCATGGTGTTCAATACCTCCCTGTCACTGAATAACAAGCTTCTGGAACTTGAACGAAGAGATTTTATCATGAAACAAAAGTGACTTCTTTGGCTTACTGGAAATAATTCTGGATCAAGTTAAGGATTTATGCAGAGTGAAAGAATGCTCTCTTCATCAACTTTCTCCTTCATTATGCTCTGAGATGTGACCCTAACATCCACAATAGTTAGCTTTGTGGTCTTTCTGACTGTCACATTTCACTAAATTCTGATGGCTTGAGTGGTGGGTGGGTGGAAGGTGGATCATTTTGTTCAGGGCAGATTTGTCACATTTTGCATGGGAATTGCTTGGAAAAAAACCAGTCATTTTGAACCATTTTGTGTCACTTGTCCTTTGAAGCTCATTCTCGTATCTTCATGGCCTCAAAAGAAAGGAAGCACCTGCTTGTTCATTGTCCTCACACACCTATGAGGTAAGCAAATCCTGCTTTAGTCATCGGTGTAGTCACTTTGCTGTAGTTGCACAGGAATGTGAAGTGGAGCCTTCCACTTCAATGGCAGTTTTACTGCTGCTTTTCCTTTGGGACCAAAGAACCGCAGAAAATAGTGGGAACGCAGATTGGAAGTCAGAGGTATTCCAGACCTACTAGCAAACAGCAGCATAATGAAAACTGAAGACCTTGAATGATAATAAAATAACTGAGTTAGTAAAAACTCAACTGATGGAGCTCTCATGTGGAACATATTGTGTCTACAATGTTACAGGTCATTTCCTTTGCCTTTCTCTACAAACATGTTTTTCAAATTGGTTTCAAGTTGGTCCAGCTGCTTTCAAGCCCAGTATATTGAAAGCATATTCATATGACAGATAACCAGCAGCTGTTGTTGGAAAATTGACAAATGAAGGGTAGATGTTGCTTGGGAGTATGAACTTGTGCTTCCAGGCAAAACATCTTCCTCAATATTTTGCTCCTCTCTGAGGTTTTCACTGCAAAGGCTGGGCCAGTGACACTAAGAGGCCTCTTTCTTTCCAGATACAGCTCTAGGAAACGTAGCAAGGAAAGAAGAAACAAAGATCCTGGTGGACTCTTTGGTCAAGGCACTGAATGACGGAGAAAAGCTGTTCTTAATCTCTCTGGAGTTGTTCTCTCTGTTAAAGAAGATACTGTCATTTGTTAATCCTGGCTCTGATCCATTCCTACCCATAGAAGTATTTTGTACTGAAGATCTGGCAATAGTGTATGTGGCAATATATATACCTCTGTGTTCCAGAGGCAATCTAATCCATTTAACCATGTCCTATCTCCTATCTCTTTGATTCAGACTTTTTTTTCAGCCTTCTCCCCCCCCCCCCCCCCCCAAACACATATAAATAAAAAAAAAAAC